>CM061234.1:121201452-121661753 GCA_030844895.1 Ambrosia x helenae | reverse complement strand
GTCCAAACCACTGATCACCTTCCAAAGCTTAAGTCTGAAAGGTCTGAGGACCCATCCAAAGCCAACTTGGCTTTGGACACTCACCAAAACTAATCATTTACTGATGTGCAGGGAGCTTCTGCTTGTTTAGATAGTCTTTGGTATGTAGATAGTGGAGGTTCCAGGCACAAGACAGGATGTAGAGCCCTGCTTCTGGACTTCTTGGCTCATGGAGGGGGTGATATATCCTTTGGTAATGATTCTAAAGGTAAGGTGTTGGGTTCAGGGACTGTACAGGCTGGAAAACTCAAGTTTGAACATGTCAATCTTATTGATAATCTCAAGTTTAATCTTCTGAGTGTTTCACAAATGAGTGACAAAGGTTATGGCTCATTTTTCACAAAGAAAACTTGTAAGATTATTGGGCCAGAAGTGGTGAAAAAGATTGATACCATTATTGCTGAGAGCAAAGCACAACTTGTTGCTCATAGAAGTGGCAATGTGTATGTTGTTGATATGTTAAAGGACAATCCTATGGCAAATGTCTGTCTGTTTTCTGCTGCCTCCACTAAGGAGACAGAATTGTGGCATAGGAGATTGGGTCACACCAACCTTAATACTATCAACACACTCTCCAAACAAAGCCTTGTCAGAGGTTTACCATCAAAAGAATTTAAATGTGATGAGCATTGTGTTTCTTGCTTAAAAGGGAAACAACATAAAAGCTCTTACAAATCCATTGATGAGTCCAAAACTAGTCAGTGTCTACAATTGTTGCACATGGACTTGTTTGGCCCTGTTAAAATCATGAGTCTAAGAAGAAAGAGATTTTGTCTTGTCATAGTTGATGATTTTTCTAGGTTTACATGGACTTACTTTTTACATTCTAAGGATGAGACTGCAGGTATATTGAAGGACTTTGTCACCAAAGTTGAAAAGCAATATGACTTGCCAGTAAAAGTCTTCAGGAGTGACAATGGAACAGAGTTTAAAAATAAGGAGTTGGATGACTTCTGTGTGTCAAAAGGGATTGTGAGGCAGTTCAGCATCCCAAGAACACCAGAACAAAATGGGGTGGTTGAGAGGAAAAATAGAACTCTTATAAAAGCTACAAGAACCATGCTAGCAGATTCTGGTTTGCTACTGTCCTTTTGGGCAGAAGCTGTAAACACTGCTTGCTATGTTCAAAACAGAGTTTTGATCAACCCCAGACATCAAAAAACTGCTTATGAAATTTTGTTCAAAATCAAACCATTAATCTCATTTTTCAAAATCTTTGGCTGCCCATGTTTCATTTTAAATCTCAAAGATTCCATTTCAAAGTGTTTAACACAAGGACTAAGACAATAGAAGAAACTCTGAATGTAAAGTTCAATGAACTTTCATCTCTAAAAATCCCTGCAAACCCTGCTGAACTATTTGATTTAGATAAATTCAAATTTGAAGATATCACTGTTAAAGCTAACAATGCAGGTATTCCACAATCTCCACAGCAAGATTACAGAACAGATGTGTGATCCCCAGTCACTACAAAGTCTATTCTGCCTCAGAGGAAGCAGCTGTTCAAGACAATTGTCAAAACTCTGCCACAGCTGTGTCAACCACTGTTGGCCAGTCTTATCCTCAAACCACTGCCTCACCCCTCACTACCATTGGCCTATCATCTGTTGACAAAAGTCAATCATCTGTTGACAAAAGTCAGTCAAGTTTCACACCACTTGGACCCATTCCTCCATTACCATTCCAAACATCTGATGGCACTACAGAAGTACCAACAGATGTTACACCAACAGAGTCACCAAACCTCTGTCCATCACCTCAAAATGCCATTGTTCCATATCAAGGAGATCTTATTTACTTAAGAGCTCATCCACCAGACCAGATCATTGGCAACATCAGAGAGGGTGTGCTCACAAGAAGCCAATCCTCAAATATCTGTCTTTTTGCAGGTTTCTTATCCCTCACACAACCTGTCAAGTACCAAGAGGCACTGAAAGACAACAGTTGGGTAGAGGCCATGCAGGAAGAACTCCTTCAATTCAAAAGACAACAAGTATGGGAGCTTGTACCACTTCCAAAGGATGTTTGTCCTATAGGAACAAAGTGGGTCTTCAAAAACAAGACTGATGAAAGGGGTATTGTTGTCAAAAATAAAGCCAGGCTTGTGGTTCAAGGCTTCAGACAAAAAGAAGGAATAGATTATGATGAGACTTTTGCTCCTGTAGCAAGACTAGAAGCCATCAGACTCTTTTTAGCCTTTGCTGTCAACCACAACATAAAGGTGTATCAGATGGACATCAAATGTGCTTTCCTTTATGGCAAAATTCAAGAGGAGGTCTATGTATGTCAGCCACCTGGTTTTGAAGACACATTCCATCCTGACTATGTCTACAAGCTCAACAAAGCTTTGTATGGACTTAAACAAGCACCAAGGGCCTGGTATGAAACTCTCTCCACATTTCTCTTATCCATTGGCTTCACAAGAGGTAAAATTGACAAAACTTTATTTCTTAAATGGAAAGGGAAACACTTAATGATTGTTCAAATATATGTGGATGACATCATTTTTGGATCCACATGTAACCAAATGTGTGAAGAGTTCAGAAAACTCATGACAGCAGAGTTTGAGATGAGTGCCATGGTGAGCTTCAGTGTTTCCTTGGTCTTCAAGTGAAACAACTGCAAAATGGCACATTCATTCACCAAAACAAATATGTAAAGAACTTATTTACCAGATTTGAGATGAATGATTGTAAGCCATGTAGCACACCCATGAGTACAGTCAAGCTGCTCACTATTGATGACAAGGATGAACTGGTTGATCAAACACATTATAGATGTATGATTGGGTCTTTATTGTACCTAACTGCATCTAGGCCAGACATTATGTTGGCTACCTGTGTCTGTGCCAGATCCCAGGCTTCACCCAGAAAGTCAAACCTTATTGCTGTGAAAAGGATATTCAGGTACCTCAAAGGTGCTCCCACACTTGGTATCTGGTATCCTGCTAATGGAAACATTGAGCTTTCAGGTTATTCAGATAGTGACTTTGCTGGCTGTCACACCACAAGAAAATCCACTTCAGGAGGGTGCCAATTTCTAGGGAATGCCTTAGTTTCATGGCAAAGCAAAAAGCAGGCAGCTGTTTCAACTTCAACAGCTGAAGTTGAATTCATTGCTGCTGCAAGCTGTACAGCCCAACTCATGTGGCTTCAAAATCAACTACTGGATTTTGGGATAACTGCACTAAGGACTCCACTCATGTTGGACAGTCAAGCTGCTGAAAATATCATCAAGAATCCAGTCTCTCATTCCACTACCAAACACATTGACATAAGACATCATTTTGTCAGAGACAGCTATGAAAAAGGTTTGATTTCTTTACACCATGTTCCAACAGAGGATCAGTTGGCAGATGTGTTAACAAAAGCTTTAGACACATCTACCTTTACAAATCTGATTTCCAGAATTGGTATGTTAAACATGGATTAAACAAATAAAGTTTCAATAAATCTTAATAAAATGTTTCAGCAAATCAAATTTTTAAATAGCTGTTTGGTTGAAAAATCTGTTTATAACATCTGATCAGATAAACAACCACTGTTTCATTCATATCCACTGTTGGTTGAAAAGTCTGTTTCAAAACATCTGATCAGATAAAACAACTGTTAGTTGAAAAATCTGTTTCAGAACATCTGTTCAGATAAAACAACTGTCCGCTTATATATATATATATTATATCTATAAAAAAAACAGTTGGATCCATCAGCTGTTTGTATCAGTTGTTTGCCAAAAACAGCTGTTATCCACCAGATGTTTCATCCATCAGATGATTGCCACGTCTGCTCATATAAGCAGAGGTTTGGCCACATCAGCGGTTTCATTGAGCCTATAAAAACCCTGTTTTACCACAACAGACGTTACACTGTATCATTGTATTCAAAATACTAAAAAACGCCTTCTTCATTCTCAAACCCTCCATCAATCTTCAATCATCTTCACCTTCGAAATCCACTAAAATGGACCTTCAAGCCAAAGCTACACACAATTGTCTCCCCTATCTGATTAAAACATATGACAACACTCCATTTCATTCCACCATCGACATTTTCCTTAACTCCAAATACTTACCCATCCTAACTGCTAACGCCCCCATTTATCTTGATACACTCCAAGAATTTTGGTTGAATGCTGAGTTTCTACTACAAGACAAAAAGCCTACTTCCATTATTTCCAAAATTGGAGAAACCAGTATCGTCATTACCCCTGAAACCATATCCACAACCTTCACACTGAATGACCTGGCAGGTAAGGATTCCTTTACTAAAACAGAGCTTCACACTGAGTTCCAAGAAAGAGGATATGATGGTCAGATGACTGGATCAACTCTTTTCAAAAAGTTTTTCCCTCCAGTCATGAAATTTTTCTTCCATACTCTTCTTCTTTGTGTCTCTGCTAAGTCCACATCCTTTAATGAAATTCCATTAAGGATGCAATATCTGGGTTATGCCATGTTGTCAAACTCTGACTTCAATCTTTCCCAGGGATTGTTCATGGACTTGGTATCAAATGTGAAAGCAGTCAAGTCTGGGTCAAACAATGCTTTTCTTATTTACCCAAGAATTCTTAGTGTAATCTTACAAAAAGTCTTACCAGAAAAAGTTTTCAAAAAGGGTGAGGCTATGCAAATGAAAAGCTTAACTGATGAAACTTTCACAAGAATGCTGGGTGGAAGCACCCAAGAAAAAGTGTCTAAAGTGTCAAAAGTTTCTAAAACACAAACAAAGAGGACAAAGGCAACAACTGTTGTCAAAACCTCTGTTGTTGAGCCCACTGCTCCTGGTGATCATGGCACTACATCCAGTGCTGTGAAACCCACACCATCTACTTCCAAAAAGAAACATCCATCCACAAAAACCACCACTCAACCACAAATGAGGCTTCTGGATGTTGAGGTACTAGAAGAAACCTCTGTTGCACAACAAAAGCAACCTGAAACCACTGTTGTTACTTCCTCACAACAGTTGGACATACCTCCACCTGACCAAACTCCTCATGAATCCTCTCAAAAGGATCATGTTGTAAGCCAAGGGGACACACATCATGATACATTTGAGTCACTTGACCAAATGTTCACAAGCCCCTCTCCCATGGCTAATTCTCTTGTTACTCCTCCACCCTCACCATCACATCATGTCCCACAAACAATGCAACCCCTGTTTGAAGCAATTGACAAATCTCAGGAAGATCCCAGTTCCTCTCTTCCACCTGTCACTGAGAGTGTACTCCAACAAGTGACTGGTCCTGAGAATATACAATCTGCTATCCCACAAACAGAAGAGGAGGTTACACCACCTGAGTTCAATGAAACTCTAGGTGAGTTTTCAAGTGGAGCAGCCACTACTGATGTAGAGACCACTGTCTCACATCAGGACAGTGATTACATAGCTAAGACTCCCTTGAAGGCAACAACTGTTGAAGCCACTATAGTGTCTCCAAAAACAGTTGGAAGTCCCCAGTACCAAGACAAAGGGGCATCTGATTCACCTATTAGGACTGAATCAGGTAGAACTACCACTTGTAGGGACTCAGATGATCCTATTAATTTAGGAGATGGGTCAAAATACCAAGAATTGACGGACAGAGTTTCTGTCATTGAAACCTCTGTTGCTGACATCAAATCTGATGTCAAGCTTATACTGAGCTCAATTGCAGACCTTTCCAAGAGTCAACCATCCACAGCTGATATAGCCAGTGAGTTATGGAAATCAGTTTCCCCCATCATCATAGCTCACAGAAAACTGGCTGATCAGACACATGAAACTTACATGGCTGAGATCAGGAATATGGTAGATGCAAGGTACAAAGATACCCATGCTGATATCAAAGCCATCAAGGACCACCTGTTGAAGACTACTGGCTCTGCCCCTACCACCATCCTCAGGGATGAAAATGATGATGCTTTCACGGCTGATGATGCCAAAAGGGGGAGAGTGGCAGAGATAGGCTACCAAAACTAGATCCTTTTGGTTGTCCTCCTTCTCAAAAAGGCCAAGCCAAGTCTGCCAAGAAACCAGAGTCTACCAAATCAGCTCCACAACAACAACAAGCAACAACAGCATCACCACAACAAACCACCACAACAAACCACTGAGAAGAATAAAGCAGTAGATGACTCTGCAAACATAGAAGCTGAAAAGGCTGCTTAAGAGAAACAGAAAAGAGTTGACACTTTGGAAATTAAAGCAGAGTCATTAATTGAACTAAAAAAGAAACAACAAAGGGAAACTGAAGATGTGGGATCCTCTAAAAGGATGAAAAGACCTGCCAAGCATGTTAGAAAACCACCATCTAAGTTGAACACCTCTGTTGATAAAACCACTGCTACTGAAACCACTGCCACCCAAAACACTGAGACTACTCAAAACACTGCTACCCAAACCACTGCACCCAAACCAACAAACATACCCAAACCAACAAACACACCTGAACATACAACCACCAAACATACATCACCAGCTAAATCCCAAACATCTGCTGGACCTACTAAAAGGCCAAGAGATGTTAATCCAACCACTGCTACCAAATCACCATCACCAAAAATCATGTACACAAGGAAGAGAAAATCAACCTTTGTTGTACATGATGAAAACATACACACATCACCAAACACCATTTCAACTGCCCAATCCACTCCTCCCATCACAGCTATTCCAATCACATCATTCTCACCACACACATCCAAGTTCAAATCCCATAGACCACCACCAACCATTACACCATTGGTTGTTCAGTATCCCCTTGAACTTGATCTACTCAAGGGGGAAATACAATCCTTCTACAATACTGAACAGCCATCAGAAAGATCCTTCCCATCTCTCCCAAACTTCCCTGTTCCCCTCAACCTTGATAAATATCTGAAATACAAGGGTGAACAGGTGGATGCCATCATTAAGGAGAAATGCAAAGGGAAGGATGACAGGACTGCTCAGGGCATCCATTCAGCAGAGCTTAGCAAACTCAGAAGGATTGAAGACTTTGCTAAGACCCTGAGCAATTCCATGTCCTCCATGCCTCTCAGTGTAGATTTGGAAAAGGAGGTAAGGGAATCTCTTCTTGAACAGATAATGGCAACCAAGCCCTACAAAGCAAACAAAAAGCAGTTCAATGGTTGGACTACTCATGCTTTGAGAGAAGAACTACTCAGGATTGAAGAAATGGCCAAAGACCCCAAGGCTAAAGTCTCTACTCCTAACTTTGGCAAAGGCAGAGACCCAGTCAGAGCCTTGAAGTTCAAAAGGATGAGGCAGGAGATTGTAGCTGCCAACTATGGGGAGATGAGGTCAGTTTCCAGATGGTCCGAGTTAAGGCTGGTTGAAACTTACAAAATTCTGGAAGAAAATAGGAAGAAGGATCCCAGCCCTACCAAGGAAACCAATTTACACTGATGAACCAATGATGAAGAGACCCCAACAGACCTTTAACTTGGACAGCTTACTTGAAACCTCTGATCTAACAACTGCTGCAAGAAGACAGTTCAAAAAGCAGAAGGAGATGTCAGAGGAAGATCAAAGAAAGTTTGCTGATACATTCATCAAGGAAGGGCTCTTCAATCAAATACACTATTTCTCTGATCCTACAACAGAGAAGCTCAGAGAACTCATTAGAAGACCTCCTTCACCCAACTCATCTAGAATAAAAGTTCATCTCAGCAAATCCACTGACTCAAAAATTCTAAAGTGGAAAGTCAACAAAGACAACCACGAATTGACATTGCTCAGGTCAGATGGAAGGGTTCAGAAGATCAGCATGGATGATGCTTACAGCCTATGTGCAGAAGATCACCAAACATTGCTAAATCTGGACCTAGAAAGAGATGAAGAAGACTTATTTGCTCTGAACTTTGAATTACAATTCAAAGGTCAAATCAGAGAAAGTCTGATGAGGAATAAAGATCAATAAATAAAGCTGAGTTTTGGCATCATCTGTTCTAGGGGGAGATTGTTGGGTCTGCTGACCTGGAGAAGAACAAATGATTAGAAAGCCAAAACATGCTATCAGTTTGATCCTTGAATAAACAGTCTTTACAACTTACTTCTCCCAAAAGACTGCTGACCCTAACTACTGTTCTATCCAAACAACTGCTCAACAACTGCTGATACAAAGAACTGCTGAGTAAACAACTGATGAAGAACAACTGCTGACCAAAGGTCTGATGAAGAACAACTGCTGATACAAGTACTGAAGACCAAAGCACTGCTGGAACCAACAGCACTTAGGCTCCAGCAGTGGATACAAGACCATCAGAGTTTATCTACAACAGCTGTTTAATATCAGTGCTTTCAATGTAACAGTAGTTTGTAATAGGCAGATGTTTATGTTTGTTATTCTGTTAGAGGTCACTGTCTTAGGTGACGTCAGCCTAGGTCATCAGTGCTTTGAGTCTGTCTATAAATAGAACAGTGCTTGTACTGTTCTATTGCATCACACACACAAACATTCTCTCAGACAAACACTATGTGATCAGGCTGAGGGGGAGTATTTGTACGATTGTAATCTTTTAGATAAATGAAAGCATTCGATGTGAAAACATTTACTCTCTTGTTTTGATTTACAGTTTATTATTCCGCTGCACTTTCATTCTATTTTCATTTCATTATTACCATATTTAGTTAAACAATCAAAACAAACAAACTCAGATCCTAACAATAGGTGCTATTATTCTTTATAACAACTACCACAGGAGTTACAAATGAGCTCACACTTTCCCTAGTAACCCCAAAGTCCAATAACTTCTGAGTTATCTCCTCAATAATATTTTTCTGAGTAGCTGGATACCTATAAGGATTTAAAGTAATAGGTTGTGTACCTTCCATGCAGAGCCGGATATGAGAATTTAAGTGCCTTGGACAAATAAAAAAAAGGCCCTTAGGCCCTAATGAATTGGACAATTTTTTTAACAAAATAGATATTGACATAATCACTAAAAAACAACCACCTATGACCTATTGGTCTAGTGGTAGGGTATCCCCCTTTACAAATATAAGATTGTGGGTTCAAATCTTTACAAGTGCAAGGTAAAGTTGAAATTAAGGGTGTTAAAAAAGTTTACCGTAAAAAAAGTAAAAAGCATCCACTCAGAAAAACGTCACATAAGCTAAGCCACGAGTTATTTTTCTTATATATTATAACTCAACAAACCCATTTACTTCTTTGAATACATTAGTTATGAAAATATACTTTATTTACTTATATTTATCGAAAGAAGAATCTAAGTTTTTATTTTGGTATAACATGGGCTTTGGCCTCAAAAATAGAAAAAAACCATTTAACTATAAAATAATCAGGGTAACTTTATGTCTATCATCTTCATGGTCATTAGCAAAAAACCAGTTGCAGCCCCCGGATCATCGAGGAAAGATGCAGTATACTCTGTTCATTTTTCTCCTCTTATTTCAACAACTCAGTCTCACAGAAATGGAGGGTCAAACTACATAAATAAACGTGGGTATTCTAATAATAAAAAATTAACTCGCCGGAAGATAAAGGCCCCTGGGGAAAACGGGTCTCGGCTAGAAGTGCGGATCGCCCATCCTTGAGGCCGGCCCTGCTTCCTTGAGGACAATCTTATGATCACAACTTCTCTTTGGAGGAATTCTGTAGGAATAGCAAAAACATCTTGATACCTCAGTAATAAGTCCTCCACAGCTTCACTTCTATCTTGAATAATCACTTGAGGATTATGTTGACCCATTTCCTCCCTTCCCAATTGCAAACTGAACAAATGAATTTAAGCCAATTGATCTTTAGTGGTTAACAGTTCTTGCATCTTTTCAATGCCACACAAAGTGATTCCCTTGTTTTTTCTCCCTCCCGAGTTCAATATTCTTCCCAATAATATGGAACTTCATTGGTAACTCTTTAAAGTTCCATGTAATATCATTAAGATTGTGTAACCATTGAATTCCCAAAACCATGTCATAGTTGGAAATGGTATGAGGAACACATCTGCTGCAAACCAATTGCCTTTCATGGACCATTGTAAGTTTTCAATCATCTTGTATACTTCATTTGATCTCCATCAGCAACTATGATGTCCATGGGTTTGATTGACTTTGTAGGAAGTCCCAACTTCAGTGCAAGTTTAAAGTCTAGAAAATTATGAGTGGAGCCAGAATCTATAAGGATTTGTAATACTTTGGTACCAATGGATCCTCTTATTCTCATAGTGGAATAAGATGGAATACCCATAATAACATTTAAGGAAATTTTGGGTTCTTGAATTATAACTTCTTCTTTTATACCCACTTCATTCTCTTGACATTCTTCCCCTTCTCCATCAAAGATTTCAATGGAGAAAAGTTGTTTGTTCTTACATTGGTGTGTAGGATATAATTTTTCCTTGCAAACAAAAACATTCCCCTTTTGCCCTCTTTTCTGCAATCTCTTTTGGGCTCAACCATCTTGAATTCAAAGGTTTGGTTTTAATATCAGGAGCATGTAGTAGTGGAAGGTTTGAAGAATTGTGGTGGGTAACAACAGTACTATTAGAGAAGATATTGATTCTTTGGAATGAATTGTTGGGAAAACTCTTATTGTATCTTATACTGCTAGAATTCTGAATAGCCTTATTAGAATCATCTTGCATTCTGGCAAACATATAGACTTTAGGAATGTTTCTGGTCTCAAGATCCTCACAGGGTAACCAATTTCAGGGTTGACAGCCCTTAAGAACAAACTCACTGTATATTCATCACAAATTGTCACCTTTGCGAGGTTAATCAAATTCTTTACATAAATCTTCTACTGAACCAGTCTGTCTAATTGCAGCCAGTGCTCCCATTGCATCTTGAGTCATGACTTCTGCAAATCTAGTGGAAATGCAGTTTTTATACTCCGTCCATACCTTCAATTGTTCCTCCTCTTGACTTAACCAAGGACTGACGCCACAATAATGGTACATCTTCCAAATGAACACCTGCATATTTGACTTTCAATCGATCAAGGGTTTCATCAATAGCAAAATAATGCTCTGCTCGACACAACCATCCTTCTACATTAGTGCCATTAAACTTTGGGAAGTCCAATTTGGTCAATCTTTGACTGCTTCTGTAAGGTGATTCATCACTGCTTGTATTGGTCGTTATAGGCTCCATCTTTATTGGTTTGGTTCTGGTTCATGAGTTGCAGTTTTTTAAGGATCTCGGTTAACTATGATTTCATTTTGGTGATAGCAGCAGAGTTTTGGGTTGAACAGTTTTAATGGCTTCCAGTTCAGATACATTATGCCCTGTTACCTTTTCCAATCGAATCAGTGATGAATCATGATCCTGAATTCTTTGTTCTAAGGTTTGATTTCGAGTTGACATTGTTATGGTTTGGTTTACAAACGATGAGGAATTAGGACTGAAAGAATGAGGAAATAATGAATGGACTGGAGGTATGGAAGGAATGAAAGGAAGAATGGAATAGCTCAAAATAGGTGATTTCGGTGGTTAATGGTGGTTGATTATGGTGGAAGTGGTTAGTTACGATGGTGGAAGGTTGTTAATGGTGGTTATGGGTGGTTTTTAGGTTTCCAATCAAGAGTAGTCAAAGGATAGACAACTCTGATACCACTTAATAGAAATAAAGAAACTTAAGAGAGGAATTAATGAATTATCAATCAATCAAGCTGCTTTATTGATCTTTAGGCTAGGTATGTATACAAATCATTCAAACAAGCTTTCCCGCCTAAACTACCAGTTGTCCAAACAAACTTCGCTAACTAACATTTGAACTATTACATTTTGACATCTTTAGTCCCCAAACTATTACAAAGCTTCTAACTGATATTATATCGTAACGACATGACCATGAACACAATAAACATGGAATCACCGTGCAAGCAAACAAAACATGACCCATGATAACCAATTAAAAGTGGTTACCCGTGATCCATGAACACAACGATTAACCCAACATATAGTAGTATACATATATCTTTATTTTTGAACTCGTACGTTATTTATTAAAGATTAAATAGTTTGATGGAAATAAATTTTATTAAAGATCCAACACACACACATATAATTATCTATAAACCATTTTTGCTTAAATTTGTCACTTCCGTTGTCATGAGATCTGAGAGCCTTGATGCTAAACTTTGCTTGGCTTCGGGGGAAACACCATGCTTCCCTATCACGGATTCGAGTATTGCTTCTCCGAGCTTTTCATTCTCTAACACCGCATTCATAGCTTCCGGGATACTGCTATCCTTGGAGAAACTGATCTGCATTTAAACAAACACGAGGTAAGTAAATGTTGTAGTTTTGCATGACTTTGGTACTGTGTTTTTGTCTCTAAAAGATCCAAATGAAAAAAAAAAAAAGGAATCTAAAAGGAGAATGGTTCCAAGTTGAAAGAGTTCAAGAAGCTGAAAGGCCCATAGAGTGTATTAATAATGCGTTCCAATAGTTGTTTGTTTATAATAAAAAAAAAATATATTTTAGGAAAATTGCTAACATGGGTTAAGATGCCAAATCTGACAATTTCAGGAGCAAGGATATTTCTCTCTTGTAGTCTTGTGAAAATTGCTAAATATTGCACTATTTAGGAGTTGAAGTTTAGTTTTTTAGAAAATTATATGTTTGCTTCTTAATTTTTTTTTTTAAAATTGACTTACATTTTTAATAAAATAAAAATTTACCATCCTCGATGAGAGAAAATTTATTGTTATGTGATCTTTGGTTACCTGCTTACCTCTCGGGTGAATATTGCTTTTGTTCTATAAACGAACATTATACATATATAATGTTCGTTTATAGAACAAAAGCAATATTATCACTTGGCACCGTTTCACAAATTAAATAGTTGGGTCACCTCTAAGAGTTACCATCATTCATCATCACTTGGCACCGTTTCACAAATTAATTAGTTGGGTCACCCCTAAGAGTCACCACCCTTCATTATCACTTGGCACCGTTTCACAAATTAGTTAGTTGTGTCACCTTTAAGAATCACCACCCTTCCCCATCACTTGGTACCGTTTCACAAATTAGTTAGTTAAGTCACCTCTAAGAGTCACCATTGTTCCTCATCACTTGACACATTTTCACAAATTAATTAGTTAGTTAAGTCACCTCTAAGAGTCACGACCGTTCCTCACCACTTGACATATTTTCACAAATTAATTATCAACATCAATCTCCTCTAAGAGTCATCACTCTTTCCTACAATTAGCAACTCCAATATCTTTCTTTTCCACATCTCATTTTCAACAACACAATTTATTTAATTATATTTCTTAAACTATGTAAGACGTTGAAATTGGAGATTTTTTTTGTTGAATTAGGTTTTACCTGGACAATTTGTTTTGTAATCATGTCTGTAAATGCAAAACTTTATTTATATTTGACTATTTGACATTATTTCTTTTATTTGATTGAGTTTTATTGATTTTGAATAAAAAGAAAATTAGTTTTCCGTTAATTGAGTTTGGTTAATTTTTCTTTTGGGTTATTTTAAAATATGCAAAATATGTAATTGTATGTTGTGACCAAGGCAAATTCAAATTTAAAAAAATATAACAACATTTTCAGTACAAAGTTAGGTACCCAAAATTCGTGTCATTCTCAAACACTTTGTTTTTTGAAGTAGAATGCTTTAGGTGTGTTGATGTAGGTTAGTGATAATGCAAAAAAAGATAAAAATAAAAAGGAAAGATGGTTTGAATAAAGTTAAGAATTTTTGCACTCATATGATGATACTAAAACATTCATAATCAAGATTTCGCCGCAACGCGCGGGCAAGCACAACTCGTTCTTTAGTAAAAACAAACATAATAATCAAACATTTTAGACTCATCACCCACCCCGCCCGCTAACAATCTTATTATTGAAATCCTTGATTGTCAAGCACTCAAGCCCATAACCATGAGTGTATAACATATTATATTATTATATTATATTAGTCGTGGTTTATTGTAGTTATATTTAACACTAGTTTTTATCCCGGGAGCGTCCGGGTTGAAATATCTAATATGACATAATAAAATATATTATTATTATTATTATTATTATTTTAAACAAATCTCTGCCATAAGTTATCATATTCAAATATAAAAAAAAACGAATCTCTGCGCCGGGGTATAAATCTAGTGCCATTACAAATGAATTCAGAAGTTTGTAATCGATCATTCTAAAAAGAACTAACATAAAATAAAAAAAAAGTTAATTATTGAAATATCGAACGCATTAGTTTAAGGGTTATGTGATGCGTTAAAAAATTCATGGGTATATGATCGGGTATATAGTTCGGGTATTTGGGTATGTTGTTTCGGGTAATCGGGTCGGGTATCACCTAATCCAGACCCGACTCAAACCCACAATTTTTTTTAAACTAATCCCAAACCTGACACAATACCTGTCGGGTTACAAAAAATAGTCATTTTTTTCTCCGTTTTTTATATGGCATTATGGTACTCGTTGAAAAGATAAAAAAAACGCTCGTTAATTTGGTGTAATTTTTTCTTTAAAAAATCTCGTAATATAAAAGATATTAACGTTTAAAAGTTATTGGAGGAAACATGAGAGAAAAAATAATAAAGTTTTAATATTTAGATTTAGTAGATTAGGTATTTAATAGATTAGCTTAAATATTATAATAGATTAGGTTAAATCATATTTATTCCTTTTTTTTAATTGGTTCACACTTGCCACGTCACATCCTATGTGGCATCTCTCAAATGAGAAATTGCATAAGAGTATGACATGTAGGATTAATCCCTTTGCAATATATATATATATATATAATATATATATATAGATAGTTAGGATATGAAGAGTGATACGCGGGGGAAAATCTTAGTCGTTTCGTGTTTTAAGATTGTATTTTTATGCAATTTTATGGTTTTGGACACACTACTTTGATAAAGTTTGCGTTTTGCAGGTTTAACAAAGTTTAAGGTGTATTTCAGAGCTAAACGAAGCTTTGGATTGGAGCTAGGATGATTCAGGAAAGAAAACGAAGAAGAAAGATGGAGAAACTGGTGAAGGCCTGTCGCTAAGGACGCTGTTAGTCAAAGTCAAAGAAATCAATATTTTTTAGGAAAATTAATGGGACTTTGACCAGAGACTTTGACCAAAGACCTTGACCAAAGACTTTGACCAAGACTATTGACCAAGACTTTGACTAAACTAAATGGTCATTAAAGGAGTTTGACAATGGAGACTATATAATGAAGTCTTGAGAGTAATCTCTCATCATCCCTCTTACTTCATCTCTTACACCACCTATTCATCCTATCAATCCAAATCATTCCATACAATCAAGAACACCAAAATCATTCGATTCATCGAAGACTTTCAAGATCCAAGATCCAACTTTTGAAGAATCAATCTCCATGGCCATGAGTGGCTAGTCTCTTTGTATCATGCCTAGGAAGTAAACAATCGAAGTTTTAGAGTTTAACATTTGGGTATTTCTTTAAACTTTTAATCGTGTGATTGTGTGTTTGAATTAACTGTATTAGACTGCGATTAATCTTATGTTGAATTCATTTTAGTTAATTGATCTTGTGCCAATTCTAATGTCATGAACATGTTTTCTTGCTCTAATACAAACATAGGGTTGTATGTTCTAGGTAATGAAGTGTAGTTTAGTCCATCTCTGATGTTGATGAAACTTGACACCTAAGCCTATTGAACAATCACCCCGTTAACACCAATTGCACTACATTTGTTTGGCCCATTTGTAAAAACTTTAGACTTCAGTTGTTGAAACCTAGGTGTGATTCTTTTAATTAAATTGTTTACAAACTACATTATTTTTCATTCATATAATTTCAATTCAAGTTTTTAATATAACAAACAAAACCCTTCCAATCAAATTCTTAAATGAACCAAGTCCAAACTTCATAAGTTCTCTAGTAATCTTCATAAGTAACACCGTTTTAATCAACTAAGTAATATCCACTAACCACACGCACCTCCTTGGATTGATACCCTACTTATCCTATCTATCTAGGTTAATTAGGTTTTGTATGAACCGTGACGACCGGCTCATCAAATGGCGCCGTTGCCGGGGAGCTAGTGCGCTTAGTGTTTAGTTTTTAGTTGATTATTGTGATTAACTGATTAATTTTGTCTTTGTTACTTCTTTTTTGTTCGTTTTTACGCGTGGTGTGTGAAGTGTGCAGTGACAGATAATGCATGCATGCCACTTGTGTAAAATCTGAAGATGGGAATTAAGCAAGACTTAATCGTCATCATCACAATGTATTGGGAAGATGATGATAATACTTGTCCTTGTTGTGGGAGCCCATATCATTTGTGGCGAGATTGTCCAGTGGCCCGTAAGAAAATGGAAGCATATAAAGAACGACAAGATCGTATTATTTTTTGGGCTCGAAAAACCTGGAGGTTCACATTTGTCTTCTTCACATCGTCAATCACGCTATTCAAACTCCCAAGGCTATTATCAGTTAAATAACAGATATCAAGGGAGTTCATTTAGCCAAAGGACGCAACCATATCCAAACCATGAGGAACATAATGACTATTATCTTAATCAACCTCAACCAGCATACGAAGACCCTCAAAATTCAACACATTCTAAGCTCGATGCTCTTGCGATCATGATCAAAGAAAACCATGATAATATCAAAGATATGAAGAGAGCAAATGAAGTACGAGATAAAGCTCATGAAGCTTTAGTGATTCAAGTGGGTCAACTAGCCGAAAAATTTGCCTAACTTAAGTGTGAGCAAAACGAGTTGGCCAATGGTATTATGGTAGATGGTGATATAGAGGAAGATACTGCAAGTCTTTCTGAATGGTTAACCCCAACTGAAGACTTAGCATCTCATGAAGATTTGGTGGCTAAGGTGAAAGTTCCTCACGAATCGCATCCCGTGTTGATTAAGGCACCTAACAAAGAGGAGGATGAAGGTTCAAAGATGAAGAAGAAGAAGGTGAGCTGGGAGACATTGGGCAATTTATTATAAAATGGCCCCGCAACAAAAATCACCCAATTCTCATGCCAATAATTGAGAATCGATTGTGGATTTGGCATGTAGACTACCGAGTGCATGTTGGAAACTCGTAGAAAATGTGGGATAAAACTTTCATGCATATATTTGATGAACAAGTGGAAGAGAAGGAACAGATTGGGGAACATAAAGTAAACTACCGAGCTTATCTTGGTAACTCGTAGGAAAATGTTCACTTCGACCACCGTGAGTAAGAGGTACTTGTTAGTTTTTGTGTATATTTTTGTATTTTTTTCTTGTTGTTCGTTTTTTTTTTTTGGTAGGTAAATAAACGTTGTGGGTGTGTTTCCTATATAACCCTCACGAGACCTCACTCGTCCTCATAACCGGGCTACCGGAGGTTTAAAGGATCTATCTTAGTTAGTGTATATTTTGTCCACTGATCAAAATTAACTAAAAGATTACTTGGTAATGCTTTTCAACAAAAAGTAAAACCGATAACTCTTAATGTTTTTGTGAGAAGCTTGCTTCTACACACTTGCGAGTTACAGGTTTATTTATGATGGAAGTGGAACTATTTTGTTGAAGAACACATGGAATTGAAGAATGAAGAACAACCAGGTGCATCTATTTCCATCTCTTTAATTTTGACCGTTTACTTAGATTTAATAAGTGGATTGTAAACTGTATATTGTTGATTGGGGTGAATTCTTTGGTTTGGCTTTATCTCATTCCCGTAAACAATTTGAAACTTTCCCTACACATTGAGGACAATGTGGACTTTAAGTGTGGGGAGAGGAGAAAAAATTTAAACATTTTAAAATCCACCATTTAAACACTACACATTGAGGACAATGTTGGACTCTAAAGTGTGGGGATGGGGGAGAAAATTTGAAAATTTTTCAAAAATGTCCTTGTCCTTGTTTAAACATTTTAAAAAACGCAAGTAACTAAGTCAACACGGATGGTATGAACCATTTTGGTCTTTTGTCATGGTCAGGTTCTGAAAAATTCGCATGATAACTCTCAACTAGTTTTGGTAAAAAGAATTACGGGTGGTTATCTGGGAATAGTTTGCTTGAAAGGTCGATTTATTACACACATGTTATATACCTACCCATCTTTCCATGTGAGATTTTGAGCCACCACAACATGTTACACTTTATAAAATTCTATTTATTTTGCATGTTGTGTTCCTTTGAATTGAGTGTGCCATTATAGTTGCATACGGTAGAACTTGCACCTTTAATACGTTTACCGCCCTAGACCGATTGTGAACACAAGAATGATTAAGGCATTAGGTTAAACCTTTTATTTTTAAACCATTTTTATCATCCCTGACCCATTCCAATATCCCTTAGTTAACCAATCTTGAGCCTTAAGCATTTTTCAATCGACCACCCATATAAACCCAGTTGACCCATAAGCCTTTTTCACTTTAAACCCGAGTGATGAAAATTCGATTGTAGGTTGTTCCTTTGTGTTGTAAATAGTTTAAAGTTATTATTGTTAGTTGTTTGTTGAAAAAAAAAAAACTGCAAAAGCATTGAAAAAGAGCAAAGTCTCTTAACAAAAAAAAAACATTGTAGAAAAAAAAAATATGCTCTAGTTAGTCGTTGAATAAAAAGGCATATCCTTGCTTTATAGTTGAGTTAGTTTGTTTGTTTCTATTAGTTTGTTTGATGTAATAAAAGTCGAATTTTCATCACCTTAGTCACTTTAAATATCCCATTCCACACCCTTCGCACAGCCACGTTACAACCCTTTTAAAGACCTTTTGACTTGTGTTCACTTTTATGTAATTTGGTGAAGTGCGATTAAGTTGCAAGCATATACCAATATGCATTATAATCGGTTTTGAGAGTACCATATATATACTAGTACATCAATACTAGTCAATTGAACCGAGTGGAGAGAACATTGCGAGGGATACGTGTGTGGTTTATTGGCTTTAGAAGGTAGGCTAATCTTGGGTAACCACTTGAGTTTTGAAAAGAAATATTAATTGAAAGTTGGGTAGTCTTGATTGTAGAAGCCATAGGAACTGGGTATGACATTAGACCTTAACTCTTTGAGAATGGGGAATGCGTTTTGTGTTTGGAATTGTAAAAGCGTAATAAATTTGCTTGAGGACAAGCAAAAAGATAAGTGTGGGGATGTGATACGCGGGGAAAATCTTAGTCGTTTC
Organism: Ambrosia x helenae; assembly: GCA_030844895.1. Lineage (NCBI taxonomy): Eukaryota > Viridiplantae > Streptophyta > Magnoliopsida > Asterales > Asteraceae > Ambrosia > Ambrosia x helenae. The sequence goes on along the minus strand of CM061234.1, from coordinate 121,642,617 downwards.
GTGTTTAAGATTGTATTTTTATGCAATTTTATGGTTTTGGACACACTACTTTGATAAAGTTTGCGTTTTGCAGGTTTAACAAAGTTTAAGGTGTATTTCAGAGCTAAACGAAGCTTTGGATTGGAGCTAGGATGATTCAGGAAAGAAAACGAAGAAGAAAGATGGAGAAACTGGTGAAGGCCTGTCGCTAACGGACGCTGTTAGTCAAAGTCAAAGAAATCAATATTTTTAGGAAAATTAATGGGACTTTGACCAGAGACTTTGACCAAAGACCTTGACCAAAGACTTTGACCAAGACTATTGACCAAGACTTTGACTAAACTAAATGGTCATTAAGAGGAGTTTGACAATGGAGACTATATAATGAAGTCTTGAGAGTAATCTCTCATCATCCCTCTTACTTCATCTCTTACACCACCTATTCATCCTATCAATCCAAATCATTCCATACAATTCAAGAACACCAAAATCATTCGATTCATCGAAGACTTTCAAGATCCAAGATCCAACTTTTGAAGAATCAATCTCCATGGCCATGAGTGGCTAGTCTCTTTGTATCATGCCTAGGAAGTAAACAATCGAAGTTTTAGAGTTTAACATTTGGGTATTTCTTTAAACTTTTAATCGTGTGATTGTGTGTTTGAATTAACTGTATTAGACTGCGATTAATCTTATGTTGAATTCATTTTAGTTAATTGATCTTGTGCCAATTTCTAATGTCATGAACATGTTTTCTTGCTCTAATACAAACATAGGGTTGTATGTTCTAGGTAATGAAGTGTAGTTTAGTCCATCTCTGATGTTGATGAAACTTGACACCTAAGCCTATTGAACAATCACCCCGTTAACACCAATTGCACTACATTTGTTTGGCCCATTTGTAAAAACTTTAGACTTCAGTTGTTGAAACCTAGGTGTGATTCTTTTAATTAAATTGTTTACAAACTACATTATTTTTCATTCATATAATTTCAATTCAAGTTTTTAATATAACAAACAAAACCCTTCCAATCAAATTCTTAAATGAACCAAGTCCAAACTTCATAAGTTCTCTAGTAATCTTCATAAGTAACACCGTTTAATCAACTAAGTAATATCCACTAACCACACGCTCCTTGGATTGATACCCTACTTATCCTATCTATCTAGGTTAATTAGGTTTTGTATGAACCGTGACGACCGGCTCATCAGAGAGTCAAAATTGTTTAATAATCATCCTAATTATATGTATATGTGTGTATATATATATATATAGGAAGGTTCTTGTACAAATAGTTTCTTATCTTATAAATAGCCCTTAGGCTATCCGGAGTGAGGGCGGGAGGAGGGGGGGGGGGGACACCACCGCCGGTATGGCGTGGGGGGGAGGGGGCGGGGGGCAATCACTTGGCGTGGGGCAAGATTTTGGGGCCACTTGGCACTTTTTTATTGGATGGGTTAGGGTCTTGCATAAAAAAAACAATCATATATATGTTTTGGCCGGTTCTAGTAAAAAAAAAAAAGAAATTAAATAAAAAAAATTAAATAAAAAAACATTAAATAATTAAATTACTTAATAACCATTACATAATTACTTAAACAACCATTACATAATCCTAATTCCTAAATTACTTATTTAAACATAAATAAATCTTAAATTACTTATTTTAATCCTAATTTTCTCCACTATGAAGAGTAGTTGTCCCAGTCCTCGAGTGTGGGGTACTCGGGGGACACGGAACGTGAGCTATCCCATCTATCGGATCTCGCATCCGAGGGAAATAGCAGTACTCACGAGGAGGGGAAGGAAGGCTCTAGAGGCGTTCTTCCTCCTCAATTTCCCTGAGGGCTTCCATGCCCCCATCAGTTGGGGAAGTCTCGTGGTAAGGGGTGGGGGTAGTCTGGTGGTAGGGGATGGGGGTGGGGGTAGTCTGATGGTAGGGGTGGGGTTGGGGATAGCAGCAGTCCGGGGGGTAGGGGCCGACAACATTAGACGCTCCATTTCTTTCTGGGCCATGACATAATCCATGGCCTAGACCATTTCCTCATCCGTCCAGTCATCATCGGCTTCAGGAGGAGGAAAGGTTGGTTGTGCAGCAGCAGCAGGAGGAGGGGGATATAACCAATGTTGTGAAGGAGGAGGAGGAGAAAGAGGAGTTGTGCAGCAGTAGGAGGAGTAGAGGAGGTGAATGGTAGTCTCCGGGGTGGACCCGTCCCGGACCCGCAAGAGTACTGCCGGATATTAGACGGTCTGGTAGCTCCTGGTTGAAAACCGGCACCCATGTTATTCATTGCTTTGAGGAGGAGGAATAGGTGTGACTGAAAATTGGGTTTGGTGTTGTATTTATAGGGTTAGAAATATGACCGTTTGGGGGGGGGGGGGGGGGACTTTGAAATTCAAAGTTTCAAATTTAAACTTTGAAATTTAAACGTTGGGTGAAAAATTGATGTTTGTACTGTTTGGAGCAGTAACCGTTTTGAATTTCAAATTTTGAATATAATTTTTTTATATTCATTTTAATATTAATTAATTTTTTTTATTACTTTAATATATTTTCGGTTGCTATTATTATTATTTTTATTATTATTATTATTATTATTATTATTATTATTATTATGTTTAATATATGAAAGTTTTTTTATAAAAAGAAAAAAGAAATGTCACATGTCACTTCTTCCCCCCCCCCCTTTTCCCCCCTTCCACTCCCCACAATTATTTCCCCCCCCCCACAAGGGCCCCACAAGTGCCACATGGCGCTTCATCCCCCTCTTCCCCCCCCCCCCCACTCCGGATAGTCTTAACGTGAGAAATGAATGAGGATATATTTTTTCCATATTGTGAAACATGTATTTTAATATTGAAATTTTAAAAAAAAAAATTAGTGTAGAGTAATTACTCTAATGACGTAATTACACTAATTTTTAAAATTTTTTATATTAATTCATTTATAGAGCATGTTTAAGTAGATCGGAAAAAAATTTCAAAAAAAAAAAAAATTCCGCTTCACTTCTCATGTTTGGTAGGTTAAAGCCCATTTGTATTTGATTTTTACTCATAATATATATATAAATACTAATAATGTGCTTTTCATAGTTCTATATAACCATGTAGATGCTAACCGTTAGTGATCCGGCAGGTGAAATTGTAAAGAGAATAGAGGAGCCTGGTGGGAAGTTTTGGTCTTTGAAAATCTCTATAAACTCGTCAATGGTTTTGGCATCTGCGTCTGTATATATCCCAAGCGCTTTCCACACTGCTATGCAGTTTTCCGACACCTTTTCAGCGTATTGCTTACCTGTTAATGGTAGTATCATTGTCACCTGTACAAATTTTTCAAAGGGACCTGCAAAGACACGAGGATCATGTTAGTGATGAATCAACACAAATACTATTGCTTTATTAGAACTTTTATAGTTGATATTTTCACAGAATCCATGAATGTATATATATGTTTCTCCAAATAAAGAAAACTAAAAATTGAGATGTGTATTTATGGAGACGTATATAAACATGTTCTTTTCATCTTTGTTGAATACTATGTTTTAAACCCAAATGATGTCATAAATAATTCAAAAATAAAATAATATTGTAACTTGATTTAAAGAAAGAAAAGGAAAATCAAAAGTGTAAAATAATATTCTTTAACAAAATAATAAGCATATGACGACATATTTGGAATTTTGTAAAAACGAAAAGGCTAGTCGGCGTAATTTAAAAAAAAAAACTAAACCGATGTTATATAGTACCGCTACGATGGTTAGGTGGATCGATAATATTAAAAAAAAATCATTAAAACTTGAAAACAAAAACAAAAATAAATATAATAATAAAAAAACAAAAAAATATATTTGTATAAAAGAAAGAAATAATAGAAAATGAAAAAAAAAACACTGAATTATTATAAAAATGAAATTACTATATCAGTCGTTTAATATTTATCACAACCTGTTTCGTAGCTCAACTGGTTCAAACTACAAACCCTTATCTTTCAATTAAAATGTCAATAGTTCATATACAACATTATCCGGTAACCATTATATTTCAAACAAAATGTCAATAGTTCATACACAACACAATCCGGTTGGTAGCTCAACTGGTTTAAACCATTATCTTTCAAACAAAATGTGAACAGTCCAAATCTTAGGGCGAACGGGGTGCAACCAGATTTTGTCACGGGTACCCCACTACCAGCACGGTAACACCGCTGCCGGTAGTTCTGGTAGGGGTCCCGTGAAGCAAATTCTGGTTCTATCTAACGGATCGGTAAAACTGAATTCAATGACCCAACATTTAAACGAAACCCACCTCCCAATCTCCAAACCCATTTATAAATTTAAAAGCTTTATGCAAAAACCCACCTCCCATCTCCAAATCCAGATATAAATTTAACAGCTGATGTAAAAACCCACCTCCCAATCTCCAAATTCAGATTCGTTTTATGTTGGGGTCTATGAAGATTTGTTTGTTTTGTTGGTGGTTTTGTTAATGGTTTTGTTGGTGGTTTTATTGGTGATGTAGTGTAGAGGAGAGGAATATGGGGAAGGAAGATGGAAGGGCCCATATAGATAATATAATAAAGAAAATATGGGTCCAAGATGGAAGGGTCCAGAGAAATATTTAGTATTAGTCCACACAAAATATAAAGGGTCAATATAATAAAATAATATCAACCGATAAATAGAGAAAATATGGTTCAATGTCAAGTAATATTTAGGATCCCATAAATACTAAATAATAATCGCTTATATTAAATGGCATAGGCTTGAAAAAATATTGTTATTTAAAAAAAACTAAAAAAATAAAGATTTCAGTGAAGTGAATCAGTGGAGTGCTGCCTCCAAAAAAGTGGTTCAGAAAAATAAATCAGTGAAGTGATGTGACAGTACAGGATTGGTGTAATTCAGTGAAGTGAAAAAACAATTCTGGTAGCACCCCCCCCCCCCATACATGTGAATAGGGCTGTAAACAAACCAAACGTTCATCGGCGGGAAGTTCGTTTAGTTAAACAAACAAACATGAATATATGTCGCGTTCGTTCGTTTATGTTCGTGAACGTTCGGTAACATGTTTCTTTATGTTCGATAGTTCACTAGAGTTTTTAACTTTTTATTTTTAATTTAAGTATTTCAAATTTCCCATTGGTAGATTATTTAATATATATTACTGTATCGCATATTAATATTACTTCACCTATTTTTATTAACTATTATTTGGGCGGATTAAATAAGGATTTCATGTTTAATATGATAATTTTATGTTTTTATGAGACATTATGTTATGGTAATTTTGTGATCAAGGTTATGTCAAGTAAGTTTTGGTAATTAAGTTAGTATATTTTGGGGACAATGTCTATTATAAAAAGATATTGATTTTATACAAAATTTAATGTGTTAGTTTGTCCCCAGTTTTGTTCATAAATGCTTGTTTTTGTTCGTTTACATTCATTTGTGTTTGTTTGCTTTCAGTTTTTTTCCAATATGTACCTAACAAATATACACAAAAGAACATGAACACGTTCATCTCGTTAGAAAATGCACACGAACAGAAAATCTTATTTGATAAGTGTTCATGAACAGTTCGTAAACACGTTATTTTCTTAACAAACAAACACAAACATGAAATCTCGTTCGGTAAGTGTTCATGAACAGTTCGTGAACACGTTATTTTCTTAACAAACAAACAAGACTTTTTCGTGTTCATTTGGTTCGTCTATAGCCCTACATGTGAACACTCCATAAAATGTCTATATCTCCGAATGCCAATACGGAAAGGAAAAAAAAAGTCCAAATCTGATTTGACCCACGCACTGGCATAGGTCCCACCGTTAAGAAAACAATGTGGTTGATGACAATTTCCCAAATGTAAGTTTGGTGCATTTTTGTCAAAATTAAGGGGCTGAATAAAATATCCCAACCAACTAACACACAAAGACATACGAAAGTAATATGCAAGTTTTTTTTTTTTTTTTTTAAAAAAGGGCCTAGTTAGAGCCTTACCAGTGACGACATCTCTGAAGAAGTCGACAGAGTTGGTCAAGTCCTCAGCAGTTTTGCCTTTCCACTTAACGGCAAGTGAAGACACAGCTTTATCCTCTAGGTACACACCTATGCTAGTAAACTTCACGAAATTGCCTTGGATCTCCATACCTCTCACACCTAGTGCATGAACAAACATTATTCACACGTTTCTATCAACAATACATATTATTATTAACATTAACAAATAATTATAACTCTCACTTTTATCTCTAAACTTAAAAGTTAACATTAGATAATATTTTTTATCTCTCAACTTAAAACTCACCCTTTATCTCTAAAAGTTTTGTTTATTTCTTTTATCTAATCTGATGATATTTAATTTAATATTTATAATTATCATTGCCGTTCAAAAAAAAAAATTAAAAACTACTGTATTTTTTATTCCTTTCTTTCTATTTTTATCTTCTGATTACAAAATATCACGTTTGAGGAATGTTTTCGGCACCAGATCGGAACTGGGCAGAATATTAAACCGGGTGTAAGAACCGAATAACATTTGTACGTATTATAAAAATAAATAGATCAAAATGAGAAAACAATGTGTTTTAGAGATTAAAATGATCAATTTCCCATTCAGGTGAAAACACTGTGTTTTAGAGATGCTCTAAACCTACAAGAGTCCAAACCGACATGATTTCTGATCAGATCACAACTGCTGTTTAAAGGATCCGATGACCATCAGGATTAACATAAATAACAAAACTCTACACCTAATTAGAAGAAAAACAGCATAATTTATATTTGGTTGATGAAAAGTTATATTCAATGATTTGAATGCAAAGATTACCTGCGCCACCGAGGAAGAAAGTGGCGGTTGATCCGTGAGGCTTGACCGACGGCGGAAAGACGATGGATTCAACCTGGAGACCGGTGGAAGACTGCAAGTTAGCCATGGCGGTAGTTAAGGGTAAAAGATGGGTTTGACTGACAGTTGTGACGTAGCAGAATCTATTTATAAAGAAATTTCAAGTGGTAGATAGATCGTGTGGTAGATAATCAATGGGTAGAGGATATTCGCGGTCAAGATCAAACCTCAAAATAATAATAATAATAATGATAATGATAATAATGATAATAATAATAATAATAATAATAATAATAATAATAATAATAATAATAATAATAATAATAATAATAATAATAATAATAATAATAAAGGTATGTTATTTACGCAAGAACAAAAATTAGGTTTGCAACCCTCTACGGTCGTAGAGGGTGTCAGTGCAATAAATGAGGGTAGCCTCTACGGCCCGTAGAGGCCTTTATGATCCGTAGAGGTGGGTTGGTGGAGTGCATTTAAACCCTAGACGGCCCGTAGAGGTCTCCACGGCCCGTAGGCAATACGAGGTACGAGGACAATCAATGAACAGACTGACTATCAGTGTGTCAGTCTAAAAAAGCAATCTTTCTACGGGCCGTGGAGGCCTCTACGGCCTGTAGAAAACAGGGTTGTTGGGAGCATTAAACCCTCTACGGGCAGTAGAGGTCCAGATATATTCTTCTTCCTTGTCTTCTTTCCTCAGTCGACGAAAAAATTCAAAAAAAAAACGGAGAACGAAAAATCCGATCGATTCCAAGCTACCGTGATGTCTTCGGGCCACTTCAGTAATGTTTCGGATGAATTGGAGCGCTTCGTTTAGCATATCTCACGTCTCGAAAAGCCTTTTCGGGCCCGTGGTGGAACGTGGTGAGGAGGAGGTTAGATCCGTTGTTCACTGTGGTGATGGGAAGGCGCTACCGATTTGAACCAGGAGTACGTAGAAGAACCAGAGTCATTTGACGTGCCACCAAGTCATCCACAGTACGAATACGGGACTTATCATTCGCACGAGGAGGGTCATGGCAGCTTCAAGGAATCGCACGAGGGAGGTGATAACGGTGGCGACGAACCTGTCCCGGATGTTTCGTTTGAAACAAGTCAGGTGTGTTTATGTATTTACACTTGTTTATAATTTAGACCCGTGTATATTTAGCAGTGCACATATTTAGACTCGTATATTTAGGCCCGTACATAAATTTGTTTTAGGGTTTATGAGATTTGAACTCGTATATATTAGTTGTTATTTGAACTCGTAGAGTTTGTGAGATTTGAAGTCGTATATATTAGTAGTTATTTTAACTCGTATATAAATTTTGCAGGTATTTAGGTCTCTTAAAGACCTGACAGACTGGGTTTATGAAAGGGCAAAAAAAAAACGGACGTACTGTTTCGGAAGGAAGGGGGCCGAATAGGAGGGTAACGACGGCATGGATACGATGTGACCGTAGTGGCGTACATCATAGTGTAGCCACGGTTCGAAAGACGGGCAGTAAAAAATGTAATTGCCCGTTTGAACTAATAGGGAGATACAAATCCAGCTACGATGGTTATATTTTGGAGGTCCATAACCAAACACATAATCACAAACCTTTCTAACACATCGAGGGTCACGCGTACGCTAGAAGGCTGGGTCCGGGCGAGTTAAAATTGGTGGATACACTTTATTTTCAAAATGTTACGCCAGTAGACATACATTCGGCCGTTAGAAAACAAAACCCGGATAGTCCCTGCATCGCACACATTATGGCGTGCGTTCCCGCATGTGCTGATGATTGATGCGACCTACAAAACGAACAATCATAAACTTCCGTTTGTTCAAGTTGTGGGTATGACATCAACATCCATGTCGTTTTGTGTCGCCCATGCATTCATCTCCCGTGAAAAAAAAGGATAACTACCTATGGGTGCTACAAAGGCTTAAAGAGTTGCTAGAAGATAGTACGGAGCCCCGTGCTATAATAACTGATTGTGAGAAAGCCTTGATGAATGCATGCGACATTGTATTTCCAGCAGCTTCGAAGTTGTTATGCAGGTAATACATATTATTATTATTATTATGCATTCAGGTATCACATTCAACGAAATATATTGAAGCACTGCAGACAAGCATTTGGAGATGCAGATTGGAAAATATTTGTGAAATCTTTTAAGCGACTATGTAGATCTTCATCTCCGGAATTTTACCGGCACTGGTTAGACCGATTCTACAAACGACTATGTCAAGACAAACAATCTGGTACATATTATATTAATTTAGTTTAAAACGCATACACACATTAACAAATATCTTTGTTCTATTTTTTACAGATGTTTTTGAATATATAGACCGGGTCTGGCTCCGTGACTACAAAGAAATGTTTGTTTCTGCATGGACAGACACAAATGTAACACCCCAACCGATGGCGGAATCATCGAGGTGCCACGTAGTGACGATTGTTCAAAAGCTCATGGTACTAAAATGTAAATATTATTAAATAAACCAATAACTGTCTTACATTGAATTGGAAATACAATGTCTTAAATGAAATGTAACTATTGAATTAACTGGATTGAAATAAAACACTAAATGTCTCTTGCTAAAGCACTAGATCAAACTGCACCTGAAACATGTACAAAAATAGGTTTTGGTCAACATATGAAATGTTGGTGAGCATTCCTAGATTTGATATTTATAGTAGGTTAAAAAGTTATACAATTCAAGTGCAAGCTACAATGCGAATATGCAAACTATGTATCATACAAATGAGCGAAATCAACCCTGTGACTGTATAATGTACTGTATGAACGGTGGTGTACTCATCCAATAAATGGGTGATAACTTAACAATGGCCACGGATTCTCCGATGAAAAAGGGGGAGAATCAATCTAGGCGGATTGTCAATCCAAATAGCGCTATCCAATGTTAAGGTCGGCTTGTACCATGTTAATGATTTCACTAAGTACAAATGTAATCCACATGTATTGTCTAAGCATAAAGCATGTTGTAAGCAATGCACATAGTACTAGAATTGTATTGTAAAAATGTAAACTTGTATTTGAAATTGTAATAGTGTACATGTAACACCCCAAAAATGTATAAAAGCAAAAAGGGGTAGGAATACTCACAGTTCACGTAATCACTTGAATTTGAACTTGGACAACGAAATACGAATTGAGATTACTCCCAAATGATTAACCTAAAGTAATTGATAATGTGTAAGGGAAATAACTCTAGGATACATGTATTTCTAGGGCTTCGAATTGGGGATAACGTTTATTTGTTTAATAAACAAATTGTTTATTAAATATAAGAAATTTAGTAAATAAATAAATAAAAGTCTTTTTGTAAAATTTTTAAGTTTAATATAGTCACAACATAAGGTTTTAAGTATGAAAATAATTTTTATAAAATTATTTTCTTGAAAATAGAATATTTAATCTAATTATTTCAAATTGTCAAAATACGACTTTAATATCTAAAAATATTAAAATCAAAGAATTCTTGAATTAAAAATTGTATTTCTGTTCCAAATGAATAGCAATAATTTATGTAAAATTTTGGTACAAAAATATTGTAAAATGAATTTATTATGAATTATTTATGATTAAAACTAACCAAAATTAATTAAAAATATAAAAAGGCCGGTTTTTCAGAATTAAAAATTATTTCTGAAATGTTTATGAATATACAAGTTTAGGATAATTTTTGTGGAAATTTATAAGATCGTTTAGATATTTTTATTGAATTTTATAATTATAAATGAATAAACTTGTATTATTAATAATATATATCAAATAAATTATTTTTGAAAAACTAAAAATTGTAAAGTGAACTTTACCATTAGAAGATCATACAGTAATTTTTGTAGAATTTATAAACCACTTTTAGTATTTAAAAAAAACTATTTTAAAAGATTTAATATATTAAGTATATATATAAAAATGGCAAAAAAATATTTGTTGGTTATGGGAATCGAACCCGGGCCTCTGGCCGGTTCGGGTTTTATCACAAGCGTGGCCACCAACTAAGCCACACCCTGAGAACGAATTATATTGGATTTAGATTAATTATATAGGTTTATGTGTTAATGTAAAATGAAAGAAAAAAATAAATGAAGCTTGTGGGAATCGAAACCCTGGCCAAAGGCCGGTTCGGTTCCTCAACATCACGTGTAAACCAACTGAGCTACATCAGTTAATTGTTATGTTTTGTTTTCAAAAAAAACTTATACACTGTTCAAAATCGTGTTCTTCCCCATTTCATTGATTCGAGCCCTAGTTTCCAATCCGATTCAATTCGTGTTCAATAGCCCCTGAATCTTTGGGGCTATTGTTCACAAGGTGCTGAAGGTTAAAACCCACAAAAGAAAAGACTTACAAAGACCCGTAATCGGGTATGAAGACTCGTCAAGAAAAACGTCAAACACGACTCGTATGCTTCATTTGCAGCTCGTTTAACAGAAATTGAAGGTGTTTAAGGGATGTTCGGCGAGTGGTGACTGTCTAGGGACGTCCAATTTATAGTGTGAGGGTCGGATTGTGGATTTGGTAGGTATTGACCGTGTATGATGACAATGACGCGTGATTGGGTTATTTTTGGAACGCATTGATGATAATTACTCGTGGTTTGAACGCGTATAAGACCGGAATTCATGAGATCATACCAAATCTGGAATCAATCACGTATAATTGGCTGTGATCATGGTAATCGTTGTCACAGTTGACTTTTCAAGTCAACTGTGAATATCTAAGGTTCGAATATAATGTTTATGAGTTGGAGTTAAAATAAGAATTGAGGGTAGATCAGGTGGTTATGTTGGTTGTGTTGTGCTGGGCCGGCTCGAGTTCGAGTCACGGCAGCAGCGTTTCTCTTTTTTTTTTTTTTAAACAGGTAGAAGGTGAGGGGAGATGGGCCTGTGTGTTGGGCTGGGTTGTAATTTGTAACTGGGCTCCGAAAGATTTAATAAAGGTGGGTTTATATGGTTTGGGTTTGTAGGTTAATGGATTAGGATAATGGTTTATTTAGTCTAATGTTTAAAACCAACATTGTATATATATATATACATATATTTTTTTTCATTATTATTATTATTATAAAATAAAAAGAAAAGTGACGGATGTCACAGCATCCCCTACTTTTAGAAACTTCGTCCCGAAGTTATTAGAAACGTAGGGTTTTGGGTAAAAATTAAAGTAACCGTGGTTTGGAAAAATTTGAGTTAAGGCACGACGTGAATTTATAGGTAACAGAGTAAACTGTTTCGAATGATTTGAATAAGAGGTTTGGTAGGTGTAAGTTAAGGATTGGATTAGGTTCGTCTCGAAAGATGAGGTGATTAGGAATTTACCAAACACTAAACTTTAAGTTTTATGAATCCTAAAATAAGTGCATGAGTTGATTGACTATAGAAAGACTAAATGAACTACCAAGTAACCAGAGTTTGTTCCTGGTTCGACTTCCAGTCACACTTTCAATGCATCATTAGTGTTTGTATACAGGGTGTACCGCAGCTAACCCACCACACCTTTGATACCTTGAAAACGTACTGGACGCCTACCCAAAAACTCTAATAGAATTTCACACTACCCTAATGTACCTGTAAATTCATGATTACGTTCCGGACCGGAATCATCAATTTACCTTACATTAAAGTTTTGCGTCCTTCTATGACCCCACCGATTGTTGAGCAGGTCCGATAGCCTCCACCGGCCGTGGAGTAGGTTGTAGGGCCTTTCCCGACTGTTTGAAAAGGCATAGTGACCTCTACCAATCGTTGAGTATGTTCGATAGCCTCCACCAGTCGTGGAGCAGGTTGTAGGGCCTCTCCCGACTGTTGAAAAAGGCATGATGACCTCTATTAAGTGCAGTAAATATTATTCACATAGATTGATAGCATGTTTATGCAAGCAAGTTTGTAAGTACTACAACCATTAAGTGTAAGTGTTATCATGAATAATTAAATGTTTACGAGTATCATGAATAATTAGATGTTCAATGCGTAGTCAAATTAAGGGGAAAATCTAGTTTCATGTAATAACCAATGATGTTTTCTTAGAAAAGCATCTGTAAGATCAAGTATCAAGTCCAAACGTTTCAAATAAATGTAAGGTAGAGTCTTGTATGATTAAAAATAAACGTAATCAATATAATAAATTTCCAATCTGTGTTATTACACAATAATACGTAAGGAAATTTCTAGATGTTGTATGCTAATGAGTGCGACAAAGTTGGGTATAAAATGATAATAGAATCAAGAAAATGAAAACACGGGTATTGGATTCTCGAGTCTTGGGAAGATTTCATCCATGGCTTAACCAGTGGGATTAACGTCATCCTGATCGTCTGCTTCGTTGATATTGTTATTGAAAGCTCGTCCATGTGCCACCAGGTTTACATTGTTCAATTTGGGACATTGGGGTAGCATGTGATTAGGGTCTCTACAATGATAACATGCCCGACCGTTAGTAATCTGTAGTGGTCCCTGGGCAGCTGTTTGATGATTACTCTGTGTTCCAGCCATTACTCGACAAGTGGTAATAAGGTGTCCAAACCTCCCACATCTAGTGCATTGACGGCATGGAAGATTTGCAGGGTGATGATATTTGCAGGTGTTGCATTGAGGATGGATTCCCGTGTAGGCTTTCTTGATAGGAGGCTGAGTCACCGGATCAACAACAGCATGGTTCTGATTATCGCCCATTCGTTTCCTAGAGTTCGAAGCAGTAGTGGCGACCTTTGCTAAAACAATCTTAGGTTGTTCAACAACATTGGTGGTTTTCTCAGTAGGTGTCTTGGTGCCCTTCCTAACCAAGTTTCCTTTCCTTACGTGTTTGTCTGTTAATGTGGCTGCAAGTTGGATGGCTTCTTCTACCGTAGTGGCTTTGCCTCCAGTGACAACGTCTTGAATCAGATCAGGTAATCCCTCGATATATTTTTCGATTGCTCGAGAGACTGGGGTGACCATGTGTGGAACCAGTATGCTAAGTTCGTGATATCGGGTATTATACGCAAGATTCTCACCACTGTCTTGTTTCAGTCCATGGAACTCTTCCTCCAATTTCCTGATTTCGTTCCTAGGGCAAAATTTGGTGATCATGAGTTCCTTAACTTCGGCCCAAGATAAAGATAAAGCAACATCAGCTCCTCGGTTGCGTTTTTTCGCCATTCCACCAGGTTAACGCTCCCTTTTGAAGGACACTGGTAGCATAGCGAACGCGGAGTTCATCAGGACATTCACTGTTCACAAAAGTACTCTCCATGCTTTCAAACCATTGGAGGAGGCCAGTGGCACCCTCCTCACCAGTAAATTTTGTGGGGTTGCAGGAGTTAAAGTGTTTGAAAGTGCACCGAAATTGAGTCGTACTCCCTGTGTTGGCACTGTTACTATTCTGGGTTACCTCACTAACAAGGTTTGGGATCACTGCAGCAATTTGTTCGGCGACTAAAGATGCGAGGCGACGATCAGAACGTCGTCCAGAAGCACGAACAGGGCGTTGGCTGGCATCACGGAGCATGCGGCGAGCAGACATCTATGAGGTAGTCAAATAATAATCATGAGATTAGAAAATGTAAGTGTATAATCGTACAGATAATTATGAAGATATGATCTTGTAAGCACTCATGATATGCAAAGTATTGTATATGAAACGAGAGGGTAGTATTGGAAAAATTTGTACAAAATGCTTGGAGTGCCCTTGTCTAGCTGTAAAGCTCAACAAGGACGTTGACTTTTCAAAGGAATTGAACCCAATGGTGATCAAAGAAGACATGCTTTAGCCTATAAGTGGACACTCACTCCAGGAATCCCCAGGTAAGCATAACAGGTCCGTAAATGGATTTATGCGCTATGCTTGCCTATGCCAGAAAACCCAGTGTACAGGCGTCCACCCTTCCAGATTGCACGTGTCCTTATCACACTCATTAAAGTTCAACAACTTCGAAGGAGTAACAATAAGAGTAGATATTATATCTAAGAGTGTCTTCATGAAAGGTACTGTTCCTGTTCCATAATGATGTAGACTTTCCACTTCTTGTAGGACACCATCTCTATGCACCAGGATGAAAGATGAGGAGAATAGAGAGAGGGAAGAAGGGAAAGATAGAAGGAGGAAAGTAGGGAGAAATGAGGGGTAGGGTAATTCAGGAAATATTATGCATGCAAGTTAAAGTTCGGTTATAGTCTAGGCCATTTTATCAAATAACCTAGTTCCCTATAACCATGTCTCTGATACCAATCTGTAACACCCCAACCGATGGCGGAATCATCGAGGTGCCACGTAGTGACGATTGTTCAAAAGCTCATGGTACTAAAATGTAAATATTATTAAATAAACCAATAACTGTCTTACATTGAATTGGAAATACAATGTCTTAAATGAAATGTAACTATTGAATTAACTGGATTGAAATAAAACACTAAATGTCTCTTGCTAAAGCACTAGATCAAACTGCACCTGAAACATGTACAAAAATAGGTTTTGGTCAACATATGAAATGTTGGTGAGCATTCCTAGATTTGATATTTATAGTAGGTTAAAAAGTTATACAATTCAAGTGCAAGCTACAATGCGAATATGCAAACTATGTATCATACAAATGAGCGAAATCAACCCTGTGACTGTATAATGTACTGTATGAACGGTGGTGTACTCATCCAATAAATGGGTGATAACTTAACAATGGCCACGGATTCTCCGATGAAAAAGGGGGAGAATCAATCTAGGCGGATTGTCAATCCAAATAGCGCTATCCAATGTTAAGGTCGGCTTGTACCATGTTAATGATTTCACTAAGTACAAATGTAATCCACATGTATTGTCTAAGCATAAAGCATGTTGTAAGCAATGCACATAGTACTAGAATTGTATTGTAAAAATGTAAACTTGTATTTGAAATTGTAATAGTGTACATGTAACACCCCAAAAATGTATAAAAGCAAAAAGGGGGTAGGAATACTCACAGTTCACGTAATCACTTGAATTTGAACTTGGACAACGAAATACGAATTGAGATTACTCCCAAATGATTAACCTAAAGTAATTGATAATGTGTAAGGGAAATAACTCTAGGATACATGTATTTCTAGGGCTTCGAATTGGGGATAACGTTTATTTGTTTAATAAACAAATTGTTTATTAAATATAAGAAATTTAGTAAATAAATAAATAAAAGTCTTTTTGTAAAATTTTTAAGTTTAATATAGTCACAACATAAGGTTTTAAGTATGAAAATAATTTTTATAAAATTATTTTCTTGAAAATAGAATATTTAATCTAATTATTTCAAATTGTCAAAATACGACTTTAATATCTAAAAATATTAAAATCAAAGAATTCTTGAATTAAAAATTGTATTTCTGTTCCAAATGAATAGCAATAATTTATGTAAAATTTTGGTACAAAAATATTGTAAAATGAATTTATTATGAATTATTTATGATTAAAACTAACCAAAATTAATTAAAAATATAAAAAGGCCGGTTTTTCAGAATTAAAAATTATTTCTGAAATGTTTATGAATATACAAGTTTAGGATAATTTTTGTGGAAATTTATAAGATCGTTTAGATATTTTTATTGAATTTTATAATTATAAATGAATAAACTTGTATTATTAATAATATATATCAAATAAATTATTTTTGAAAAACTAAAAATTGTAAAGTGAACTTTACCATTAGAAGATCATACAGTAATTTTTGTAGAATTTATAAACCACTTTTAGTATTTAAAAAAAACTATTTTAAAAGATTTAATATATTAAGTATATATATAAAAATGGCAAAAAAATATTTGTTGGTTATGGGAATCGAACCCGGGCCTCTGGCCGGTTCGGGTTTTATCACAAGCGTGGCCACCAACTAAGCCACACCCTGAGAACGAATTATATTGGATTTAGATTAATTATATAGGTTTATGTGTTAATGTAAAATGAAAGAAAAAAATAAATGAAGCTTGTGGGAATCGAACCCTGGCCAAAGGCCGGTTCGGTTCCTCAACATCACGTGTAAACCAACTGAGCTACATCAGTTAATTGTTATGTTTTGTTTTCAAAAAAAACTTATACACTGTTCAAAATCGTGTTCTTCCCCATTTCATTGATTCGAGCCCTAGTTTCCAATCCGATTCAATTCGTGTTCAATAGCCCCTGAATCTTTGGGGCTATTGTTCACAAGGTGCTGAAGGTTAAAACCCACAAAAGAAAAGACTTACAAAGACCCGTAATCGGGTATGAAGACTCGTCAAGAAAAACGTCAAACACGACTCGTATGCTTCATTTGCAGCTCGTTTAACAGAAATTGAAGGTGTTTAAGGGATGTTCGGCGAGTGGTGACTGTCTAGGGACGTCCAATTTATAGTGTGAGGGTCGGATTGTGGATTTGGTAGGTATTGACCGTGTATGATGACAATGACGCGTGATTGGGTTATTTTTGGAACGCATTGATGATAATTACTCGTGGTTTGAACGCGTATAAGACCGGAATTCATGAGATCATACCAAATCTGGAATCAATCACGTATAATTGGCTGTGATCATGGTAATCGTTGTCACAGTTGACTTTTCAAGTCAACTGTGAATATCTAAGGTTCGAATATAATGTTTATGAGTTGGAGTTAAAATAAGAATTGAGGGTAGATCAGGTGGTTATGTTGGTTGTGTTGTGCTGGGCCGGCTCGAGTTCGAGTCACGGCAGCAGCGTTTCTCTTTTTTTTTTTTTTAAACAGGTAGAAGGTGAGGGGAGATGGGCCTGTGTGTTGGGCTGGGTTGTAATTTGTAACTGGGCTCCGAAAGATTTAATAAAGGTGGGTTTATATGGTTTGGGTTTGTAGGTTAATGGATTAGGATAATGGTTTATTTAGTCTAATGTTTAAAACCAACATTGTATATATATATATACATATATTTTTTTTCATTATTATTATTATTATAAAATAAAAAGAAAAGTGACGGATGTCACAACAAAGTACAACTTTGGTCAGTATACGACCAACAGAGTTGAGAGCCAGCATTCAAGGTTTAAGATGCACATTAAGGGCCTAACAACTTGCTCCACAAACTTGTAATGATTGCAGACGATGTGGTAACGTCACAAGAGAGGGCAATAAACCACTCGTTTGAATAAAGTCTGTCGGTGAAAAAGGTGCACAATGACATACTGATTTTTGAGGACCTACTCGGTAAAGTTTCCCATACAGCGATCGAGTTGTTGATAACTGAGATAAAAAAAAATATAGAGAAGTTGTGGAAACAAAAAATGAGTTGTGGTCATCAGCTTTTCACGAGTTGTGGGTTGCCGTGTGCATGTCGATTAGATTCGTATATAAATAAAGGTAATACCATTACTTTATTAATTATTATTATTATTATTATTATTATTGTTAAAGAGTCAATTATGCAACTTAAATTATCTTGATCGACTCAAGAAAGCCATCATCATCATCAAAAACCTTTCATATCCCTCTAGTCATGAATTCCAGCACACCTCTAAGGTTTGAACGGAAGTGGAGACCGGTGGATCGTTGTAGCGTTCTTTACTTCCTTTGCTTTAAGTCTTGAATAATGAACAAAAAGAATTGATAAGTTGCGTTATATTTTTAAATATATAACATTATTTCATAGGTATTCTTAAAGGGTTTATTTGTCTAAGGGGATATAAAGGCAATCATGATACTTGTCATCATTCAAGCATATTACGAATCAAGTATGTGTAATCTTAATAAAAAGATTTTTAAAATGGTTGGACCATTTTTTACCTGGTGAACTAAAAAACTGATTGACGGATGTCTTCGCAGGAGATTATGGATTAGAGCAACAACGACAAGACTTTTGGAGGGGCGGGGGGGGGGGGCGGTTAAGGCTAGACTACTTAGTTTCTTAGCAAATGAAGCAGCTAGAGAAGCAGGAAGAAGAGGCGATTTTAGGCATGAATCAAGAAGCTGCAAAAAAATTATGAACATTTATTAGCATGATAAAGCTATTACAAGTTACCTAATAGATGGTGACATTTATATAGATAAAAAATCAAACTCAAAGCCAAAAAATAAATTTGAAGCACATAGCATGCCAATAAGAAGAGTAACCCGAAAGAACTTGGCTCTGTGTTTCGCAATGAATATAGAGGGTTGAAGGAGTGCATAGGGTTGAAGGAGTGCATAAAGCTTCACATAGAGATTGGGATACTTTAAACCGTGTTCCATTATAAGAATGAACAAGCTGTTAAGAGCCATCACACTTATAACACCTTCGATGTTATACGATTCTGCCATGAAAATAAAAGAAAACAACTACGGATGGAACCAACCTCAACAATTTGGGATTATTTATTTAGGTTTTATGGAGGGGTTACATCTATAATGGAATAAAATGAAGGGTTTATAATAATGAAGTGGTTTAATGAAATTTATGAGAGTGGTTACATGTAGAGAGGGATAAAAAGTATGTAGTACACACATATACAATGGACATTGCATATTGTACACAAGAGCATGAATGGAATAAAATGATCAAAGATTACACTTTTGTGAGGAGCCTCTTCATATGCCATCTTAAAATGGAGAGGAAATTACTTTTCTAGACATGTCTCCTCATTAATAAGGTAACATAGATCCGGGTCGTCATGAACGTCCGGTACAGGTATTTTATCGCCCCATGATACGATAACTCCTAGAATTACTAATAAAAACCCATACAACACTTTGGACTTTGCTAATATTTCCAATGACTCTAATTACCACAAACTAATTCTAATACGCATTTAGATATTAATATTCCATGTTTAATAGCTTAACACGGATAATGTCCTAAAAAGCTGGATGTCACACCTCTTGTATTCGTTTTTTATATTATATGTATGTATATATATATATATAGAGAGAGAGAGTAAAGATCAAATACAAAGTGTTTTTCGGTAAGAACTGTGAGAATCAAAGGGGGTAAAAAAAATTATTTTTATTAGAATTTTTTTCCCATGTGCTTAAACATACTTTCTAGATGAATAATACAAAAAATAAATTAATTTTTTTAGTGTAATTACGTCATTAAAGTAAATACATTAGTTTACACTAGAGTAATTATGTAATTACTCTACACCAATTTTTTTTTTTAGTTTTCAATACTATAATACATGTTTAACAATATGGGAAATAAAATTCGAAGAAAAAAAAATACTCTTCTTTGATTCTCACAGTTCTTACAAAAAAAATACTTTGTACAGGATCTTTCTCCTATATATATATATATGGTGGTGATATTTAAACCCCCCAGCTTCTATTTAAACCCCCTCCAAGCGCCTCGCTTAGGTCTAAGCGAGGCGCTTGGAGGGGGTAATTTATTTTGGTAGTTTTTTGATGTTTTGAGTTGTTTTTTTTAATTTAATAATTATAAAAAGTTAAAAAAAATTAAAAAACAAAGTAATAACCCTCAACATTGTCAATGACTTAAACAAAGTAATAACCCTCAACATTGTCAATGACTTAAACTTGACATCATCAAAGGATATGTGTAAATTAGGTGTATGTCATCTTGATCAAAGTAGTTGAACATCTGATCATCAAGGTATTTTAAAGGGCTTTGATGGTTTAACTTCTTCATCATTATGTTAGTTAACTATCAGTTTTACACTTAAATTGTATGAAAGATAACATTAATTGGTTTTATTTAGCGTAAAAAGTTCATTGTACATATACCTCCTTATCTAAAACAAATCACTTCTCTATTGAAGTTGCTAAAATAGTTAAACAAAAGCTGAAATTGAACAGTTATTTGAATCTCTCTGATCCATGGTATCCACTTTCAGAATCTGAAGAGAAGCTATCATCTCAGAGAGATATCTGTCAAGTCCAAAAATTGCAAGTCCAAATCATTGTACGATGTCTTTTTCAGAGGACCTCGACTCTTGAGATGTTGCAGGTGTTTGAAAAGTTTGAACTGAAATTGAACTTTTCATGCAAGCAAGTAAAATTCAGTTGTTTTACTAATTTCATAGTCTTGATACTTTTAACAATCGGATCGGCGCTAAACAATAGAAAGTAATTACAATCCGAAACAATAAAAAGTAATTACAAAGAAATCATTCTCACATGAATATCCTTTGAAATCAATGGGAAGATAGATAAACAATCCTCATCCACAATGTTCTTACCTATAGCTACCAACGATGATTGCCAGTGAGATTGATAACTGGACAGGTTAGCCAGGTGTTTGTCAAAAAGGTAGAGCACACCACTAGAGCAAAAAGTTGTGTGTATGAGCAAAAAGTTGTCAAAAAAGCTGAAATTGAACAGTTATTTGGAATGTTCCTGATCATTACAGTAATACTTGGATCCGGTTCGAGTCTAAAGCTTCGTGTGTCATCTTGGTCGAACTCATGTTGCAACATTCGTCTTGAATCTCTCTGATCCATGGTATCCACTTTCAGAATCTGAAGAGAAGCTATCATCTCAGAGAGATATCTGTCAAGTAATTACAAGAAGATGATCAAAGATGCTACAACATAACTTGCACCAGCTTGAGATATGAGTTTAATTAGCTTGAATCTCTCTGATCCATGGTATCCACTTTCAGGTTGTCTTCATCGTTGACCACTATCTCTCGGATAACAACTGAAAAGTTGTCTCATTAATTCCAATTCCAATTCCAATTCCACCGGTGCATTCAGAATCTGAAGAGAAGCTATCATCTTAGAGAGATATCTGTCAACGATGATGGCGCAGAGGTTAGCGGTAACTTTAAATTTTGAATGACACATGCAGAATGTAATGTCATGCACAATGTGATTTGTATTAATGGCAAAGTGATTTGTAAGGGAAGAAGAAGAGAATGTTATATATGTTTACCTTCCCATGGAAACTCTGAAGACCTTAACGGAGGTTTGCTAGAGGGTCATTGGTCTTCAGAGTTTCCAACCCCTAATACATTCATCAAAGGATATTCATGTGAGAATGATTTTGTACAAGATTCCTATGCAAGCAAGTCAAATTCAGTTGTTAGACCAACTTGAGATATGAGTTTAATTAGCTTAAATCTCTCTGATCCATGATATGAGAGCATAAGAGAAGAGATAATAACATATGAGCTTCAACATAACTTGCACCGACTTGAGATATGAGTTTAAAGGTAAAGAGATGAAAACCACTACTAGGGTTCTTTTCAGTGAAGGCTGCGAAAAGCATGCAGCGGATGATTGCCAATGAGATTGATAACTGGACAGGTTAGCCAGGTGTTTGTCAAAAAGGTAGAGCACACCACTAGAGCAAAAAGTTGTGTGTATGAATAGTGACCCTCTGGCAAACCTGCCATTAATCGGTTTTATTTAGCGTAAAAAGTTCATTGTACATATACCTCCTTATTTAAAAACAAATCACATCATTGTAGAGGTTACTAGGTTACTCATTACCGTTGGACGTTGAAGGTAAACATGGACAGTGAGAAGTGAGATTGATAACTTCTTTATGGAAGTTGCTAAAATAGTTAAACAAAAGCTGAAATTGAACAGTTATTTGGCAACATACTTGAAATCAATGGGAAGATAAACAATCCTCGTCCACAATGTTCTTACCTATGAGTTTAATTAGCTTGAATCTCTCTGATCCATGGTATCCACTTTCAGAATCTGAAGAGAAGCTATCATCTCAGAGAGATATCTGTCAAGTAATTACAAGAAGATGATCAAAGATGCTACAACATAACTTGCACCGACTTGAGATATGAGTTTAATTAGCTTGAATCTCTTTGATCCATGGTATCCACTTTCAGGCTGTCTTCATCGTTGACCGCTATCTCTCGGATAACAACTGAAAAGTTGTTTCATTAATCTATAAATAAATCCTTACAAAATATTTTTAAATTAAATCTTTGAGCATACCACACTTAGAGGGTCACTATCCATACATAAAGAGTATAATCGTGATGTGATGGATTTTTATATCTGCAACTTAGTTCCTTTTTACCTGGTTGCAAAGGAACTTCAGGTCAGCCAGACCTTTGTCAAAAGCAAGTGTGAAGATCAAGATCAAGAAGAACAGTACGGTCAACGATGAAGGTGTGTTGTATGTATAAAATTGTGAATAATTGTAGTGTGTTCGGTGCAGTCGACGAACATCATTCAAAATTTCAACTTCCCGTTCAGGTTCTTAAGTCCACCTTGAAGACTGGATACCATGGATCAAAGAGATTCAAGCTAATCAAACTCATATCTCAAGTTGGTCTAACAACTGAATTTGACTTGCTTGCATAGGAATCTTGTACGAAATTATACAGTTATTTGGAATGTTCCTGATCATTACAGTGAGATTGATAACTTCTCTATGGAAGCAACAAATTCAAAACAGAGGTAGGTTTGCCAGAGGGTCACTATTCATACATAAAAGATCAAGAAGAACAGTACGGTCAACGATGAAGGTGTGTTGTATGTATAAAATTGTGAATAATTGTGAGAGTCGATATGAGAGCAATAATCCATTGAGAACTAGAGAAACAGAGAATAAGAGAAGAGATAATAACATATGAGCTACAACGACGTCGTATTTTGGAAGCTGAAGTTCGGAGAGAACTAAATATTCGGTTGTTGATTTTCTTCTCTATACAGAGTGACGATAGGCGTTTTCGATTTCCAAATGAATCAACGACTTAAACTTGACATCATCAACCACGTATAGTCAAATATTTATTCTCCATATCCATACCTTGTTTCAAGTATCTTGTAAAATTCATTTCGTCTTCAAGACTCCTATGAGTCAACAAAGGTTGACTTTTTTTAGCATTAACAATGACTATATTACATTATTATTATTATTATTTTTTATTATATTTGTAATTTAGTTCCTTTGTTTTATTATTATAATAATTTATTATTATCAAGAATTGGAAATTAGTAAAACGATTTATGAAAGTATCAAGAATCGGAAATTAGTAAAACGATTTAATAAATCATTGCTCAGACGTTAGGGTTTGATAAACACAAAACTTATTATTTATAAAGCAACAAAAACACAAATCGTACCGTGAAATAAAGAGAGGCCCATTAGGAGTGCCGTGGAGGAAGATCGTCGGTTTGCTGTAGTCGATGATGGCACAGAGGTTAGCGGTAACTTTAAATTTTGAATGATCGTCGGTTTGTACAATGATGTGGTGTCTTCAATGATTCTAAAAAACTTGAAAGTAATTACACCGGCTTGAGATATGAGTTTGATTATTATCATATTTGCAACTTAGTTCCTTTCTCTCGAAAAACAATCCGATTGTTAAAAAGTATCAAGACTATAAAAAGTAATTATCATTTCTTGACATGCTTGGTAACACCTTGATCTGTAATATCTGAAAATTATCATTTCTCAAAAAGTAATTAAAAACACTTAAAAATGAATTAAAAACAATTGTTGCGAGTTAGTTTAGTCGGAGGACCACGTACAATGATTCATCAAAGTTGTACAAAGCTGGATGTTTTTACTGGAAAACCAAAACGAGCAATTAACGAAGCGAAACGGAGAGTTATAATTTTCTTGGCTAGGAAACAACTTAAAAGAACCAAAAATGAATTAAAATTATTTTTTGGTGATTAACAGATAATTTTAAATAATTAAAAGAAAATCAAATTTTTTTAAAAAAAGGCCAAAGCACCTCGCTTTGGTCAACGCGAGGCACTAAAGCGCCTCGCTTTGACCAAAGCGAGGTGCTTTGGCCTTTATTTAAAAAAATTTGATTTTCTTTTAATTATTTAAAATTATCTATTAATCACCAAAAAATAATTTTAATTCATTTTTTGGTTCTTTTAAGTTGTTTCCAAGCCAAGAAAATTATATCTCTCAGTTTCGCTTCGTTAATTGCTCGTTTTGGTTTCCAGTAAAAACATCCAGCTTTGTACAACTTTGATGAATCATTGTACGTGGTCCTCCGACTAAACCTAACTCGCAACAATTGTTTTTAATTCATTTTTAAGTGTTTTTAATTACTTTTCGAGAAATGATAATTTTCAGATATTACAGATCAAGGTGTTACCAAGCAAGTCAAGAAATGATAATTTTCAAATATTGCAGATCAAGGTGTTACCAAGCATGTCAAGAAATGATAATTTTCAAATATTGCAGATCAAGGAAAGAATGAAAATACGTGATGCACATACCGTGAGTGTAGTCGACGAACATCATTCAAAATTTCAACTTCCCGTTCAGGTGCTTAAGTCCACCTTGAGATATGAGCTTAATTAGCTTGAATCTCTCTGATCCGTGGTATCCGGTTGTTTTCAGGTTGTCTTCATCGTTGACCGCTATCTCTCGGATAACAACTGAAAAGTTGTCTCATTAATTCCAATTCCAATTCCACCGTGCAATCAGAATCTGAAGAGAAGCTATCATCTTAGAGAGATATCTGTCAACGATGATGGCGCAGAGGTTAGCGATAACTTTAAATTTTGAATGATCGTCGGTTTGCTCTCTATATACCAATCAACAGTAGCGATCATTACAGTTATTTGGAATGTTTCTGATCATTGTCAGAGGGTCACTATTCATACATAAAGAGATAAAGGTTGTACACGAGTATAATCAAACAAGGGTTGCCCGGAGTTTGATTAGCTTGAATCTCTCTGATCCATGGTATCCACTAACCGTAGCGATCATTACAGTTATTTGGACTGTTGCTAAATTAGTTAAACAAAAGCTTAAATTATACAGTTATTTGGAATATTCTTGATCATTACAGTGAGATATGAGTTTAATTAGCTTAAATCTCTCTGATCCATGATATGAGAGCAATAATCCATCGAGAACTTGAGAAAGAGAGAATAAGAGAAGAGATAATAACATATGAGCTACAACATAACTTGCACGGCTTGAGATATGAGTTTAATTAGCTTGAATCTCTCTGATCCATGGTATCCGGTTGTTTTCAGGTTGTCTTCATCGTTGACCGCTATCTCTCGGATAACAACAGAAAAGTTGTCTCATTAATTCCAAAACCTAAAGAGAAGATATCATCTCAGTGAGATTGATAACTTCTTTATGGAAGTTGCTACAATAGTTAAACAAAAGCTGAAATTGAACAGTTATTTGGAATGTTTCTGATCATTACAGTTATGCCTTTTTTGGTGAAATGAACTTGAAGAAATGATTTGGTGGATATATCATGAGTTAAACAAAAGCTGAAATTGGACGGTTATTTGGAATGTTCCTGATCATTACTTTTCATGCAAGCAAGTAAAATTCAGATCATTACTTTTCATGCAAGCAAGTAAAATTCAGTTGTTGGACAGTGAGATTGATAACTGGACAGGTTAGCCAAACCATACGAGGGTGGCAGGAAAAAGTTGACATTTTGATCCAAAGGAAATTCAGGTTAGCCAGACGTTTGTCAAAAGAACATTTTTTATAATAATTATATTTAAAAAAAACAAAAAACTAACTCAAAAGATCAAAAAAAAAAAAAAAAAAAATTTGATCCGAAGAGCCTCGCTTAGGCCTAAGCGAGGCGCTTCGAATTCAAAATCAGCTTTTTTCTGCCCCCTCGTACTGACCTCCTCTGATTGAATTCAAAGCGCCTCGCTTAGGCCTAAGCGAGGCGCTTTGAGGGGGTGGAAATAGAAGGTGGGGGGTGCCAATAGACCGAGCCATATATATATATATATATATATATATATATATATATAAAAGAAATTCAATATTTAAATCCTTTTACATCATCGTGTTTAGTGATTTAGATTATTTATTTGTTTACTTAATATTTTGTCTAAAATCGTATCCGAAATCTCACTCCAAAAACATTATTTTTATAAAAGTATATATTTTAAATGTACTTTTTTTACACATAAGAAACTATTTAATTTGTATTTAAAATACATACATACATACATACATACATACATACATACATACATACATACATACATACATACATACATACATACAGGGTTAGGATCAAATACACAGTGAAAGAAAAATATGAAGTCGTAGGAAGTTTTAGAATATGTGTTATATCATTGTATCTATTATGTAGCATTGTGTCATTTTTTTATTTTCATCATTGTGTCATTTTTTTTAGTTCATTGTGTCTTTTTTCTTCAACATTGTGTTATATTTTTTGGCACCGTGCTATATTTTGTGGCTCATTGTGTAATGTTTCATGATCTATTGCGTTTTTGTATCCTTCTTATTTTTGTTACCCTGTGTAGAATAACTTGACCCCATAGGGTTAGGATCAAATACATAGTGAAAGAAAAATAGGAACTCATAGGAAGGGTATCAAACGGACTCCAATTGAACTCATTCAAGCGGCATTGGAACCGTCTTATTGAACTCTATGATGTTAGTTTTTAGGTCTTCGTTTTTTGGGGTTTTAGCTTGTAGTTTTTAGAATGTGTTATATCATTGTGTCTTTTATGTACCATTGTGTCTTTTTCTTATTTGCATCATTGTGTTATTTTTTCAATTCATTGTGTCTTTTTTCTTCAGCATTGTATTATATTTTTGGCACTTTGTTATATTTTGTGACTCATTTTATCATATTTCATGATCTATTGTGCTTTTTGTATCTTTCTCACTCTTCTTATTTTTATTACACTGTGTAGAATAATTTGACCCCATACATATATTTATTTTTCAGATCTTATAAATAAACAATTTTAAAAAAGTTTTGTTTATATATATATTTTTTTTGAACGGCAAATTTCTTCTCCTTGTGAGACTTGAACCCATGACCTCTCCTTTAGGTGTTCCTACTTCTACCATTGGGCCACCAACCCCAATGGCAGTTTTATCTTGAAACACCCATTTACAACAGTCTTATCTTGAACCTAAGTTAAAACCCAAACACCTTAAAAGCCCGATCCAATCAGGCCCAAACCAATTTATCTTGGCCCAGATCTGATTCCCATTTGTCCAGCCAACAAACCGAATCCCAAACCGGGTCTGGTTTGACCCGTAATGCAACCCACGCCGACAACTTTCAATCGAAGCTTCTAGAACCTTTGTTTTCTCAATCAAAGCCCGTAATATGTGAGATTCCATTCTACCCACCTTCCTAACATACCAATTCGTAAGTTTATACCGAATATCTTAGGCTATGAGGTGCACAGACACCCGCCCCCGTCCACCTTCTTTTTGTCCTGTCCTTCACCCCCACACCGCCCTCCTGCCCCGTCCCTCACTACCCCCGTCCCGTCCGTCTCTCTTGTAACATAAAGGACGAGCCAATCATCTATTTTCTTGTTTTTTTTTCCGAACGTTGAATGGTAACTTTTTATAACGGTAATAATATTAATTTTTTTATTTTTTCAAAAATTTCAATCTATATATATACCACCAAATCAACCATTTTCTACACCTCATCTCTGCATTTTATAGCTTTTATTTTATAAACTACCCACATTTTATAAAAAAATCTCATGGATCCCTTCCACCAATTCAACCAAAACCCAAATCAACCTAACCCCACTCATCCTTTCACCACACCGGGTTACAAGCCGATAGTCGATCCACCCATCTCGCAAACCGTTACACCAATGCCGGCGGTAGCCCAAATGCTTCAAAACCCGGTAGCCTTTGCACAATTAAACCCGATCCAATATATGCAAATGCAAAGCTATTTGCAACAAATTCAAGCCTTTCAAAATACCCAACAATTTTCTCTACAACCACAACCCACTACACCTCTTGGAACATCCCAACCCACTACACCTCTTGGAGCATCTTAACCCGTAGACTCGGAGAATGAAACCGATGATGAGATAATTCCCGAAACCCAACCTACGCCACCAACCAAAGACAAACGCAAAGGAAAACAAAGAGAAAAAGGACCGGGACGTGGTAAACTACAGGGAGTCGCTAGACAATGGTCCGATGTTGAAGAGGAAGCCTTAGCTAAGGCGTGGGTCGCGGCTTCAACACGCCCCAATCGGTAAATTATTTAAATTTATATATATGTATTTTTTTTCCGAAATATATGTTTATGTTATTACTTTTTTTTTGCCGAAATATATATATATATATATATATATATATATATATATAGTTTTAGTATGTTAATTTAATTTATTTTTAATCAAAGGTACCGCCCAATCGTTAGATAACTTATGGGAGACGGCGAACGAATATTTTCACAAGTTCATGCAAAGCAAGCCGTATCGACAAAACGACGCTCTTAGCTCGAAGTGGAGAAAGATAAATACGGATTGTGGTAAATTCAATGGAATTTACAACCGTATTAAGTCAAAACCGCCTAGTGGTTGGAACGAGCAAAATATTTTCGAGCAAGCGTTGTTGAACTATAAAAGTGAGGTGAATAGATCGTTCTCCATGATACGGGTTTGGCAGGTCTTGAAAGATGAACCAAAATGGGCAGGGGTTCGGAACGAGGTTGAACGGGCCAAACGAAAAACTAAAGCTAAACAGGGAGGTCCGTCTGTTCCAATCGACATTGATATGAACGACGAGCCCGAGTTCGATGAACCAGTATTCGTGGAGGAGCCACGCCCCATAGGTTTATAAATTTATAGTTATTTTAATATATAATTCGTTGCGTTTTCTTTATAGTATAAAAATGGTTTAAATTTGTATTATGTAGGTTGGGACAAAGCTCGGAAAGAAGCGGCGGCGGGAAAGAAAGCGGCAACGGGTAGCTCGAGCGGGAGCGCTTCAAGGCTTGATACTTTAAGCGCACAAATGGAAGCATTCAACCAAGCTAATGAAAATAAAAATAAAAATCAAGGAAAATAAGCTTAGGTTGATTGACGAAGCGAAGGCTGCGGAAGAGTGGAAGATTATGTCCGCCGATATCTCGAGTTATCCCGAAGAACAACGCGCCACGTTGAAGAATTTGCAAGACAAGTTGATTCAAAAGTGGAAATAGTTTTATATATTTTAGGATATCGTATGTTTTTTTTTTTCGGTGTGTTCATTTTTTTTAAATTTATCATGGTTTGTAATTTTTATTTATAATATTTAGTTTTTAATTTAACATTATTTTATTTATTTATTTATTAATATTTAAAAATAATATTTAAAAATAAATTAAAAAGTATTTAATGCTTGAGACATGATCTTTTTCATGTCTTCACACCCCATAGCCTTAGGTAGTTTTCTAGTTTGACACGTTTTATAACTATCATAACCCATTTTTATGAATCTGTACATAAGTTCGATGTTAGCGCAATTAAACCTTCACACACATACATTTTTTTTAATGTGATTTTATGTTGTGTCACAACCCCCAGAAGGGAATCTCTAGCCACTCTACAATGGTCAGACCATGTTGTTTTAACCGGGTCCATGCTGATGCACGAGTGGCCGGCCCACAAGCGAGTTGAGGCTGCGCATAAGGGGTACTAAGGCTTCCACCCGAAAAATTTCCCGCCACCTGCCACTTGACAGATGTTGCACCCTCCACAAGAGGCAAGCCTCACTAGAGTAAATGCACGGTAATAGAAAAACCGGGAGGCCATCAGAATCAAATCTGGCCACTCCAAAGAGGATAGGCTCAACCATCACTTGACGAAATATCCAACTATAAATGTTAGAAGTGGGAATTGAACCCTTGATCACCTAAGTGAACATAAGGCCTCTCCACCAATCCACCACTATGGAGGGATCTTCACGCACATACATAACATGCCGAATAAGAGAAACCCCAACTTATATTTCATTTTCAAACTCACAATATGTCGGATTTTGAAGGTTTGTGTCCGGTTAGTGTTTATTTCAATAGATCGCTTCAAGCCTTGGTATGTTTCGATTATCCTATGTTTTAGAATCGATTTATATTACAAATTAAAAGCCCCATGCTTTAGTTCATGATCTGTATCGAGTTATTGTTCAATTGCTTGGATTAGAAGGTTAGGATTTATAAGAATATAAACAGTTTGTTTATAAATTTATTACGAAATCATATTATTAAAAACTCACACCCAGCCCATTTGGTTGGGGGGTTCTTATTACACAGACAGGGGTCCTAGTTTCGAAACTCATCCCACATACCCTTTTCTCTTTTTTTTTTTTCGTTTCTTTGTTTTGTTATAAATAATAATACATATTAACTACTTATTATTTTCTTTTAATATCAAGATAACTCAAAATTTTTTATAAAAATTAATCTAGCATCATAAGACCCTAAAGTTTATGTATATAATTTTATTTTTTCAAAAATATTTATTTTTTATTTTAATGCATTTATTTTTTAAATCATAATTAATTCATTAAAAATTCGTGTTTATTCATTTTAATACCAAAATTTTTGTAAAGTTATTTCTAACCGTATATAATTTTTTGGTAATTTTATTTTATATATAAAAAATATATTTGTGACTTAATCCTATTTACTTGATTATATTAAATTAAATTATGTTTTAAATGAAAATAATATGAAAAATAAATTTTAAAATTATTTTTCACTTTTACCACATACTAAATACTGTTACAAAATGAAAAATATATTTGTGCACGTTTTTTGTATTTATTTCCTAATTATTGCATTATTAACAATAATAACTCAATTTAAAATATAACAATATCAAAAATTATGAGTTTTAAAAATTTTGAAATATTTCTTTAATCCCAGAATGAAATTTACCTGTAATTTTTATATCCATTTGATTTATTATTTATTTCCACTTTTATTTCATATTTAATCTGTAACCAATTATTTCAAATATAAGACGTTTCATTATTGACACATTTAATTTTTTTTCACGCGACTTCATAATTTGAAGTAATTGTTAAAAGAAGATTGAGTTATAAAATTCTATTCAAATATTAAGATTATTTAAATCATTTAAGGTTTAATTTAAGAACCCTAGAATCCTCAAATCTAGTCTATAAAACCCTAAGTGCCTAATCCTAGATAACTTAGGTAGCGTTTGGTATGGTGGAATGGGAGGGGTAATGAAATGGACCATTACGAGATAATG
Organism: Ambrosia x helenae; assembly: GCA_030844895.1. Classification (NCBI taxonomy): domain Eukaryota; kingdom Viridiplantae; phylum Streptophyta; class Magnoliopsida; order Asterales; family Asteraceae; genus Ambrosia; species Ambrosia x helenae. The sequence goes on along the minus strand of CM061234.1, from coordinate 121,610,911 downwards.
AAAAATAGTGTGTTTGGTTGGTTAAAAGAATGGAATCACCCATTCCAAAAGGCATTCTATTCCCTCAAAACCATTCCATCCACCCCCTATGTTTTTTTTTCATTCCATCCCTCATTCTCCCTTACTAACAACACCATAACCCACCACCACTACCCACCACTTACCACCATAGTCACCACCCACCCCCGCTGTCGCCACCACCCACCATTGCCGTCACCACCACCACCGTCGCCAACCACCGCTGCCGCCATCACCCACCACCGTCGTCGCCGCCACAAACCACCGCCACCCACTACCTTCACCCACCTACCCACCACCGTCGTCGCCGCCACCCACCACTGTCACCCACCCACCGCCGCCATCCAATACCACCCACCACCGTCCACCACCATCAACCACCCACCGCCTCCACCACCCGCCACCGTCACTCATCACAATTTCCTTTACCCACCACTACCGCCGCCACCCACCTCCGCCACTACTCACCATCGCCACCCACCCACCATCACCGCCATCCACCTCCACCCATCACCATCGTTGCCGCCACCCACCACCACGTTACCGCCACACACCACCACTTAACATCACCACCACCAACCACTACCCATCCCCGCCACTACTCACCATCATCGCCCACCCACCATCACGACCATCCACCTCCACCTTCCACCGTCGCTGCCGCCACCCACCACCGCCGCTACCGCCACATATTACCACCACCATTACCGCCACTTACCACCACCGCCACTAACCACTGATTTTATTCCTTCGTCTTTTCATGCCTATCCAACAACACAAAATGATGTTTTGTTTCATTCCCACATGGGAAACCAAACAAGACATGGAATGGTAATGATCCATTCCATTACCTTGTCCATTCCATTACCTCGTCCATTCCATTCCCCCTTCCATTAGATTCTAAGTTCATTCCCTTACAATTGCTTATTCCATTTAGGTTAATCCTTTGGATTATTCTTATACAACTCTCACCGTTTGGTAGATTCCAAGTAACTATGCAAATTGTGAGAATATTTTCCCCCTTTTGTTTTCACTATTTTGGGGTGATTCATGTACACTTTTTTACTCATTCACTTAATCGTGTTTAAACACAATATTTATAAATGCAATTCATATATGTGCCTTACGTGTTTGCCTTATGTTTGTTCGTGTGTACTTATGCCATGAAATCATTAACTCATGTGATGCTGAACATAACAATGAATAGTACTATGATTTATATCCCTTGTTTGATTTACCCTTTCGAGGGGAAGCACCTGGTCTTTGTTATGTGATTCTTGACACTTAATTTTTTTATTCTTGATTCTTATAGGTTTTGTTTTGAACATTCGTTTAACTTGGTTACATAATAGCAAATAGTATAACACATGAATTGCAAACACTTTTGAATCTATTATATACATATAAAAACAGGGTATGCTCACCAATACAATACAATACAATTTATTTGTATTGACAAATACTATTTTCATACATGTTTCAGGTTGATTTTTGAGACACCTTCATAGCTTTTGGATTTAGAGTTTAGAACTGGATTTTTATACATTTTGTTTAGATTTGATAAGTTTTCTTTAGACATTTGTATCTTTTGTATCTCATATCAATGTAATAAATTATTCAATTTAATGTAATCATATTTACACTTTAGTACCATGCGCTTTTGAACAATCGTCACTATCGTGCATCCCGATGATTCCGCCATCGGTCAGGGTGTTACAGATTGATAGCTCACATAAGATCTAAGCGAGTGTCACTTATATTTCGATCATCTCACACGTACTTCGATCAGTACCATGAACAATGGACATACCAATTGATAGCTCGCATAAGATCTAAGCTAGTGTCATGTTGAAGTGTTTTTCCTTCAACGACTCAAGTCGAAGTACTCCTCCAACCCGAGGGAACGGTGGAATTATCGGAGTCTGTTAATACGGGTGTCTGGAGCCCAACGGTTTGAACAATATTTGATAAGTTATCATAAAGGTGAACCTGATAGGGGAAGGACCTCCAACCATGTCTTATTCTTACCTAGTACTTTTAATCAACACATTAATAATTAATTTTCAGGCATACACGTCAGTAATTTGTGTTATTTATGTTAGTTATGGAAGAGCACAACACCCGAATGTAAGGTAAATCAATGATTGCGGTCCGGAACGTAATCATGGGCTTACAGGTACATTGGGGTAGTGTGAAATATTACTAGGGTTTCTGGTAGATATCTAGTACGTTTTTGAGGTATCAAAGCTGCGGTGAGTTAGCTGTGGTACACCCTATAAATAAACACTAGTGATGCATCAAAAGTGAGACTGGGAGTCGAACCTGGAACTAACTCTAATCCACTTGGTAGTTCAATTAGTCTTTTCATAGTCTAACTTAAATCTTTTTAACTATCCTAACACTTACTTGAGTCTTGTTGAATCTTGATCAAAATTAACAATCCTTAGCAACACAATCCTATCATCATCCAACTTTAGATTAGAACTCTTGCATATCATTTCTTTTACCGTCCATTGGCCGTGGTACTTTATGTTTGTTCGTGTGTATTGATGCCTTGTCGAAATCATTAACTCATGTGGAGCTGAACATAACAATGAATAGTATCATGATTTATATCCCTTGTTTGATTTACCCTTTCGAGGGGAAGCCCTTGGTCATTGTTATGTGATTCTTGACACTTAAATTTTTTATTTTTGATTCTTGATTCTTATAGGTTTGATTTTGAACATTCGTACAACTTAGCTACATAATAGCAAATAGTATAACACATGAATTGCAAGCACTTTTGAATCTATTATATACGTATACAAACAGGTTATGCTCATCAATACAATACAATTTATTTGTATTGGTTGATTTTTGAGACACCGTCTTAGCTTTTGGATTTAGAGTTTAGAATTGGATTTTTATACATTTTGTTTAGATTTGATAAGTTTTCTTTTGTGACACCCGCCAAATCCACTAGTCGAGACCATAGAATTAACTGTCTTTATTTCACTATGTGTTTAGAATAAGTGTGTCAGTGCGCCTCATTATTTGAACGATTTTGTGAAAATGAACTCTACCCAAACACCAGGATAAACAAAAGCGTATGGATCTTTATAAACTATTTTATAAGACTAAAACTATATTATTATTTATTTTCTTATACAATCAGTTGGACACACATTTATACACGACAACATACAGATGCCAACACATACCTATGATCAACTACACAAGCATGACAAGTCCCTGTCCCACGCCCTTTGGAACTTTCCCATTTGTTTCTTGTTGGCCGAATACTAACACACTCACAAGTCCACATCATGCGACAAATAACATAGTTATACCAATAAGGATCTAACCTACTTTCACTACCCTTAATAACCTATGAATACTTGCCAACGATACCTTGAACACTCACATGTATAGGCGGCGATTGCATCATGGGTGACATACACACTCTCTTATACAAAAATAGATACAATACAATGATGATTGACAACCTACTCATGCATGGCAAGCTTTCTACTTTGGATTAGGCATGATCGGCCGAAAGTTCCTAGACATGACATCCAAACTACTTCATCATCATAACGTCATCATTCTTATACCAAACTAAGAAACAAACAAACTACTTTTTATCCCTCCTGCTAACAATCACCTTTCCTCTTTGGGAGTATACAATCGGCAGAAAAGGACTACACATTGCCAACATTCTTGTGTCAACGTCACACCTATCTTTCCTTTCCCTTTCTTGAAATCGTGGTAGCCATCTAACCACCCCAAATCCCATAAAATCTTAACCATAACTTTGTCTTATTACACATGCATGCTACTAAGTACAAGATAAACTTCTTGCACCTAAATGGAAACTAGACAACACCTCATCTTTCCCTAGGCCTAAAGCTTGCCAAATTATCTTGATTTGATGAAGAAACAAATCGGCCAACTCATGTGCAAGGTGGAAACTCAAGAACTTTCACCAAACTAGTTGCTTGTACTTATCAATGGGGTCATGAAGCAAGAAGCCTTCTTAGCTTGTGTTGCACTATATAAGGAGAGCCATAGATCACAATCCTTTGCTAAACCACAAACCTTTCACTACTCACTAATTTCGGATCCTCTCCAACCTTAGCCGAAGCATAACCACACTTTCGAAGCATCCAAGGCCGAGGAGGAGATCAAGAAGCTTCCTAATACCTAACCATCAGTCGGTAAGTCCCCCATGATTCTAAACTTTGATTACAACGATCCCATTTCAGTTTACTCGGCCCTAGTTCGACCCATGACTCCATCGAACCTTCACATGTTTGAGTTTTTACACATTGTTTCACTTATGAATGTTTCAACTAACTAGTCGTGACATTGTCAAAATGCATTACTTACTCAATAACAATCGGCCCTTATGTTACAAGGGGAGATCAAGTAATGTCTTTAACCAAAAAACGACCTAAATAATCAACTAAGGATCGGTTTTTGTAACACCCCAACCGATGGCGGAAACATCGAGGTGTCACGTAGTGACGATTGCTCAATAGCTCATGGTACTAAAGTGTAAATTTGAATACATTGAATTTAATAATTTATTACATTGAAAGAAATACAACAATTACGACTAGCAATCTAAACTAAGATACAATAATCTCAATCTAAGTCTAAGTTCCAAACGCTTGGAAGTAATCTCATAAGAACCTAAAACATGTACGAAAATGATTTGGTCAATACAAAATGTATTGGTGAGCATACCCTGTTTGAATATATATAGTAAGAAAAGTGTTTAGCAATTCATGAGCGGTACCATTTGCAATTATGTAATAAGTAGTATCAGTCAAAACCAAGCCTATGAATAATAACTAACACATGACTAACAATTTGAATAATGAATTAACAAGACAATGACCAAGATTCTCTCAACAGAGTCTCAAGGGAGTATACCATAGTACTATTCATTGAAATGCTAGGCCGCCCAACGGTTAATGATTTTGACTAAGCAAAAACACAAATTCACATAAGGCAAACACACATGAGAATTGCATTAAGTATAAGAAATAGAAACTTGATTAATAGGTACATGAGTCACCCCAAAGTAGTAAAACAGTAAAAAAGGGAAAGATATACTCACCTTGATTGTGACGGACTTGCTAAGATTTAAAGAGAACCAATGAAATATGCTTGAACCTAACTAAAGTGATGTTTTAGTAACTAGTGTTTGTGCAAGATACATCGCTTTTGATTTATATATCGTAAATATTTGATATACATATTTCATGTTTATTTTTTTATATGTATCTGACGAAATCACTATCATCATTAAATCAAATCACAAAATTTCTTGTTATTGAATAAAATGAATTAAAATTATTATTTTATAAACATCTTTTAAACCATATTAAGTGTAACAACAATACTGCTACGAACCACAACCATTTTGAACTGTATAAGAATAAATGTTGTTTAATTATACGAAACAGTAACTATTATTATTATTATTATTTTTATTATTATTAATATTTACAATAAAACAATACGTTAGATTATTTATGTAAAATATTTGAAATTCATGAAACCATATACTAATTTATATAATAGTTGTTATGACCAAATGATAATGGTTCTATTCATAATGCCGTCATCATAAGCTACAATCTAAAATTTATGTATTTTGAAAATAGAGTTCATCTTCTCTGGCACTCGGTCGCCGGAATATCATGTTTTGGCCAGAATAATCAAATCGAATCTATAGAGTTTATAAAAGAACGGAAAATGATAAAAGATTTACCTAGTTTAGCGAGATATGAGTTGGAAGCTAGCGGTTGCTTAGAAGGTCCGACCGTCCGTTGCGGTCGTTTCGATTTCGGTGATATTGAGGGCTGTTGTTACGGAATGGTTGGCGTCAGTCAATGGCTCGGTGGTGGCGAATTATAACAGTAAAACTATGGCACATCCAAATCGTGGTGGGTGTGGCAAACGTCGAATAATCTAAGTCGACACATGTGGCTTTTGAGTGACTAAAATACTAGATACCACTCATTCGAGTGGCGCTGCAATTGTAGTGTGTGGCATTAGAAAACAGAGGAAACGAGAAGGGATTGGAGAATAATTGAGCACTCAAGATTTGAACAAATGATTTGAGTTATATTTATAAATAATAGAAAAAAAAAGTAATCAACAAGCTTTGATTACGGAGACAGTTACAAGACTTCCATATTCTTCAATTCTAATAAAGTTTTATATTAATTACATTAAATCATTCATTATTATGCTTTTATTTCAAAATTAATTTCAATGCTTCAAACCGTCAGAATGTGATCAAATTTTCTTGATTTCATTAGCTTAGTAAATTCATCTATTAATATATATAAAAGAAAATGGTTTTGCTGACGTGGCGTCCAATGGAGGCCTCAACCTCCATTTTTTTGTGCCACGTGGCTTAATAATAGATGTTTTTTGAGGTTTTTGGAGTGTTTCCTTTTTAACCAAAAAAGAAAAAACAAAACACACGGAAACCCTAAAAAATTTCCCTACCCGTCTTTTTCATTCTATCGCCTCTTTTACTCTATCATCATAATCATAATAACAAATAAACCTAAAAGTTCTCCCTAAAAATTTTCTCTCTGAAAATCACAATCTATCAACAACGCTCTCTCAATCTGAAGATAACATTCACTTCGATCTTCTTCAATACTCTGTAAGTTACAATTAAGTTCGTTTTTCGATTAATTTTAATTTTGATTTTCCCCTGTTTTGATTATTTTCATATGTCGATTATTTTTCAGAGTTATTCCTACTATCATCATCTATCGTTTAATCGGTAGTAAGTATTTCATATTCAGATCTATTATTTAGATGTGTAATAATGTTAATTTTTAATGAATTGTTTGTTTTTTTATTTAGATCTGTAATAATTTTTTAATCGGTAATAAGTATTTCATGTTCAGATCTATGAAGAATTGTTATTTTTAATGAATTGTTTGTTTGTTTTTTATTTAGATCTGTAATAATCGTTTAATCGGTACTAAGTATTTCATGTTCAGATCTATGATAAATTGTTATTTCATATTCAGATCTATGATGAATTATTCATTTATATGATGAATTATGCTGTTAAGGTTAATTGAATAAATTAGAATGATTTTCTTCAAGTATTTATAGATTTGTCAAAGGTCACGTAATGTATTTTTAGGTCACATATATACATGTATTTTAGTAGATTTAAGAAGGAGGTTAGTTTACCTGTTAGACTGAATTGAATGAAGCAGAATGGTTTTTTTTTTAAGGATTTTGTTTAAGTATTTATAGATTTGCTCAGTTATTGAAGGAAGTTAGTTGACCTGTTAAGGTGAATTGAATGAATTAGAATGATTTTCTTCAAGTATGAATTGAATGAAGCAGAATGATTTTGTTTTAGTATTTATAGTTTTAGTAGAATTAAGAAATAGGTTAGTTTACCTATTAGACTGAATTGAATGAAGCAGAATGATTTTTTTTTTAATATTTATAGATTTGCTCAGTTATTGAAGGAGGTTAGTTGAGCTCTTAACGTCAATTCAATGAAATAGAATGATTTTCTTTAAGCATTTTATTTAAGTATTTATAGATTTGCTCAGTTATTGAAGGAAGTTAGTTGAGCTGTTAAGGTCAATTGAATGAATTAGAATGATTTTCTTCAAGTATTTATAGATTTGTCAAAGGTCACCTAATGTATTTTTAGGTCACATATATACATGTATTTTAGTAGATTTAAGAAGGAGGTTAGTTTAGTTGTTAGACTCAATTGAATGAAGTATTTATAGATTTGCTCAGTTATTGAAGGAGGTTAGTTGAGCTGTTAACGTCAATTCAATGAAATAGAATGATTTTCTTTAAGTATTTATAGATTTGTCAAAGGTCAGTTAATGTATTTTAGATCACATTTATACATTGATGGTTTTCTGTAACAATTTTTAGATTTAATAAGTTGAGATAATGGATTGAGTATGTTTTAGGTTGATTTTAATATTGTCTTATTGATTTCGTCAGTTTAGTTAAAGTTAATGTGAAGTTTTAGTTTTTATGATCCATGTGTTATATTTTGTTATTTTGCAGAAACATTGAAATGGCTCCATCATTTATGAAATTAATAATTCACTTTGAGTATACAAAGCAGGTATGAAAAAAAAGCATACTTACTTTATCCATTTAATGGCAAGAAAAATATTTGTTTATAACATTTTAATTGTAATTTTTTTAGGAACTTCCAACATGTTATCATGTTCTGCATACAAATCATAACTTTCCAATCGGTTCTGTAATGGTAAGACACAAAAATGGGATGATTTGGGATGTGGAGATAATTGAAGACTCTAAATCTAAATCATACACAATATCTAATGGATGGAAAAATATTGTGGATTTTTTAAATATTGATGAAGACGACTTTGTTGTCTTTGAATTGATTGGGGAAAATGTATTCAACCTGATACATTTAACTGCAAAGGATGTAAGTAAAGGCTTCTATTATTGGTTTCTTACACCAGCCACAAAAAATATGGTATGAAGTCTCATGTTGTCTAAATTAATTTAATAATTGAAGTTTATATTATATAATTTATAAATTTTAAAAAATTGTTTTAAGATGTTTTTTAAAATTTCAGCAAGTACCAACTGAATATGTTAAACAGCATCTTGAAGTGAAAGAAGTGGGGAAATTGAAAATGAAATTGCGATTTGGATTTGCTCATGAATGGGAAGTTGTGATTGAAAAGAGAGATAAAGGGTACTATTTTACTAAAGGTTGGAACAAGGTATTCAAAGATCTTAGTTTGCGTATTGGTGATGTGTTGATTTTTGAAAAAGCTGGGAGACATGGATTTAATGTGCGGCTTTTTGTATACACCGGCTTAGAAGTGAACCCATTGCAAAAAGAGGACACACTGGTAATGTTTTAGGTTGATTGTTTACATAGTGTAAAATAATTTATATTGAAAGTAATTTTGTTTATGATACAGGTATGTGAAGAAAGAATTAAAAACCTTAGGGGACTAAAAGTGAAGGTAAATTTGGAAAGAATTTGGTTACATATTAACTGTTGTTTTCTGTAATAAAGAAGTAATTTTTACTGATTTTGTTAATATTTAGGGACTTGATGAGATTACAGATAAATCTTTAAAAAGTGCAGATGGTACAAGAGTGTGTAAAGATTTTGTTAAAATGACAAAGACTTGGTTGGATAAAATAAAGGTAAAATTTTGAATCAGTAATATATATAATATAATGTTATAAAGTTATTGATTACCCTAATTTTGGCCAATGTTTTATATTTTTATAAGTATTATATTATTTTACAGAGATTAAGTGATTCAGAAAAGCTTCATGTTGATACTAATAGAAGGGAAACAACTGTTGGATCAATTTGCTCTTGTTTGCTAAGTAAGAACTTGCTATCTTGACACTTAAGTGTTTAGCAAGTCCTAGTAAATCAGATTATAAGCACAGCGGAATGTTATAAGTTAAAGCAACACTTTTTATGCAAAGGCAGAGTTGTAACTCCCCCTTGATGTTTGAAACAAGATAAATGACAAAGTATTTATTATGAATCTAAGTTGTAAATGAGAATTAGATACTTAGCAAGATTCACAATAAATACAGAAATGGAATAACAACAATGAGAGTGTTTGAAGGATTTTTCTGTTTAAAAATCAATGTCTAAAATAGAAGGTTGAAGCCTCCTATTTATAGACGATTACATGCATGTATCTTGCCTAAAAAGCAAGCACAGAAAGTCCAGTTACAAGTTGCACAAGTTGCAACATTGAAAGAAACAAATAAAGCTAAAAGTAATATTAAACAATAAACTACTGATGCAAAAGGGCGGTGGCAAATATCTTCTGCTAAGTGCTGATGAAGGACAACTACTGAAGAGTAGTTTTGTCTTCAGTACTTCTGAAGTGAACTTGTCTGGTTTGGACTTCAGAACTTCTGCAACTTCAGCACTTCTTCATATCTTCTAATCAGCAGTTTCTTGTCTTCTATTCAGTACTTCTATTTAGCCAAAAATGACAGAAGTGAATTAGACTAAGGTTTACAAAAGTGGTTTCACCAATCCTCTTTGTCCTAACAATCTCCCCCTGGATTGATGAAGCCAAAACCTTACTAATTCCTTATGTGTTTCTTCTGTCTTGAACAATCTTCCATATCTCTTTGTACATGGTGTTCTTGAGCTGGTTGTACAGATCATCAGACAGAGATCCTCTCTGTGGATCTAGATGTTGAATTGTGAGCAGGTCTTGTGTTGACAGTTTCTTCAGATCACTGATCTTTTTGTAAACCCTGCTTGAGAAGTCTCTTCTCGTCAACAGTACTGAGTTGTTATCAGTAAGTGACCATCTGATGATAGGTATTTTTGACTTGTTAAAGTCAGAAGAATAGGGAACCAGACTTGTCCCTTGGGTTGATGGTCCTGAGTGCTGGATGTCTTCAGTTTCAGATAGCCTCAGGTGGGATTCTCTTCCTTGTTGATGTTGTTGCATACCAGGCATCTGAACAGTTGGGAGATGGTGTTCAGTCACTACTTTGGTATGCAGCTTTTCTGTGATGGTCTTTTGTATTTGATAAGCAAAAGTGGAAGGATCCCTGAACTGTGTTAACAGAGGTTTCTCCTCAATGTCAAAATCTGAATGGACTATTGAGCTTCCCTCAAGTAGTACCATTTTGAAATCAGTTTTGACATTGTCCTCTGCCTTCTTCTTCTGAGCAGCAGATCTTCTAGATACACCAGAAGTTCTAACTACTGATCTTGAAGGATCAGCAGTTTGAAACTTCTCAGGATTTGCAGCCTTGGCAGCCAAATATTTTCTATATGTATCCATTAGTCTTTCTTCTTTCCATCTGGATACAGAGGCTTTTGAACCATATCCTTCTGCTACTAGCTCTTCTATTATCTGGGCTCTCTTGGCCTTTCCTTCTTTGCTTGTGGCCATTTTGTCTGCAAGCAGTTGTGCTCTTCTTGTCAGCTCTTGCATAGAGAGTCCTTTGAGTGTAAAGGCTTTAGTCTTGCTGTTCTTGGTGATATAAGACACCAGTTGTTGTCTTTTATCCTGTTCAGCAATCTCATCAAGGCTAGCCTGCCTTTGTAGTTCAGCTGCATAAGCCTGAAGTTTTTCTTCATGGCTTAAGTCCAAATCATCCCTTTCTTCCAGAGATTTCCAAATCTGATCTTCTCTGGCCTTCTTGTTGGCTGCAATTAAACTCTTCTCTAATAGTTCAGCTGATTGAGAGATGGGAGAAGGGTTTAATACAGTCATTGTTGTAACAGATGTAGGCCTGATGGGGTCAGATGTTGGTTGAGTGGGAGCAGTGGTTCTGGAAGGTTCAGTTGTTTGAGGTTGGGAAGTGTTGACTTCTGATGTGCTGACAACTGCTGATGGTTTGTCAGCTACTGAAGGATTGTCTTCAGTACTTTCTGATTCTTCATCAGAAGTTTGGTAATCAGAAGTTTCTTCATTACACCTTAGGGAATCATCAGAACTTTGGGTCTCATCTTCTTTCTCAGCAGCTTCAATTTCTTCAATAGAGACACCAAACTGTTTGGCCAATTTTTCTTTTCTGGCCTGATCTTTCTGATCTCTTTCAAGGAGTGCCACTCGTGCCTTTACTCTGGCTTGGAATGACTCCTTAGGTTCCCTGATCTTCTCCCCCTTTTTGGATTCATCAATTCTAACCCTTGAAGCAGAGGGTTGGGAGAAGTGTCCTTGAAGATGAGCAATCTGCTGGCTGTTGTAGTCTATTTTGTTAGACAGATCGTTCATCTTGGTTTTAATCACCCCAAATTGGTTCTTGATTGACAGCTCCAAGTCAGCTGTATAGGTTTGGAATTGATTTCTGATGAGTGTATTCATCATGTGGTACAGGGGACCCTCTGGGCTGCATAGCTGGTTCAGGTCTATGCTTGTTTGCCCAGGGAATTGGGTAGGCATTTGCTGTGAAGGGGGTGTTTTTGGGAGATCCTCATGTTGTACAGAGGATGCCACTCTAGGGGTTTTAGGGATTGAGTGGACTTTAACCTGTGCAGAGGTGACTGGCCTCTTGAGCCTGGATACCTTTGCAGCAGGACCTTCAGAAAGTGCCGTCAATTCAGTAGTTTTAGTTTTTGAAACATCATCCAAATTAATGGAATCATCTGTTTCCCTGATGTTGCCCTCAGAGAGGACTGTCTCAGTTAAATCATGAGCTGAGCCCAACTCAGTTCTCTCATGAACCTCTGTTTCTTGGTACTGAGGATTTCCTACCTCAGGCATTAAGCCTTCATCAGTAGTTGCCACATCTGAGGTCTTAGCTATGTTACTTCTGTCCTCAGATCCACCACTGGGTGGTAACTGAGTAGTAGCAGCCTCAGATGCCCCAAGAGTCTCTAAATTTGGGCTTAAAGACTCTGGTCCACCCTCATCTCTTGGGATAGGGCTAATGATGTCCACATCCATGTCTAAAGTAGTAGTTATGTCCCCTGTTTGTTGTGGTTGATGGGGACTGACATGATCAGATGGGACATTCTCTCTTAGCCCAGAGAGAAGTTTGGCAATTTCAATTGCCTCTTGTTCAGAAATTTGTGGGGAAGGTTCAGTAGTTTGGGCAATAGTTTGTTGTTCAGCTGTTTCAAAAGAAGAGTGTGTTTGATATGCTTTTCTAAGTCTTTTTCTTTTGAAATGAACAGATATGGGTGCTCTTTGTGGGGTTTGAGATGGATGAGACTGAGAGGGTGTTTCAGTCTCACCAATTTGAAGAGCAGAATGCTCAAGAGCATGTTCAGGCATCTCAACCTCCTGAACAGCTTTTCTTTTGGGTTGGTGGGTTACAGTTTTTGTTGGCTTGGGCTTTTTGGCTTTTGGTGGTGTAGGTGTGGAAGATGTGGGCTTCAGGGGGACTTGTTGTTGTTCTCCCTGATCATCTTCTGGCCAGGCAGCCGGTTTGTTCAGTCTTGAGTATGCTTGTGATGTTAAAGGGTTTAAAGTTGAAACTTTTCCCACAAGCACCTCATTACCCAGTTCCCCTATTATGCATTGCATAATGAACCTTGGGTACAACAAAAACTTTTTCTTGGTATTATTGTGATGTAACACCAACTCATGGAAAAACAGTTTTGATGCCCTGTATTTGGTTTCATTCACAATGGAATGAAATATTGGTTGAAAAGTGGAGGGCATCTGGTCATATGACCCTGTTTTTGGACTCAAACACATAATTATATAATGAAACAAAAGTTTGTATTTTGGTTCAAAATATTTTTTGAATATTGTTGCATGGGAGAGAGTACCTTGATAACCACACTCAGTCATGGTTAGATGAATATCTTTGTTAGCAACATGGTCAGGGGCAGCTACATCATCCAGACCCAGTCTTGTTGCTAGTGTGGCTGGTGTGATGGTCAGTTGTTTCCCTTTTATCTTTGAGTTGAGGGAAATGACCTCACCACCCATTGTAACCGTCTCAGCATTTGCCCAGAACTCATTCAGAGTTTCAGTATGAATTGGTGGGTTAATTGTGAGAGCAGTAAAGTATTGGGATTTGACGACAAGATCAATGATCTCATCGTATTGGGACCAGCCTTCTTGTTTTTCAAGAAAAGCTCTTTGATTGTGTCCCTGTTTTAGAACAAGATCCATTGTGGTTTGGGTGTTTTGATCGAACAGTGAATTTTCAGGTGTAGGTTTTGAGAGAGTTTTGAGAGAGAAGGAGGGATATTTTGTGAGTTTAAAAGGATAAGTGTGTGAAAAAGGTATTTATTAGAAGTTTTAACCGCTTGAATCTTCTTTATTAGAAGTTTAAAAACCGCCTTTGGTTAAAAATCTCTTTATCAGAGGTTTTAAACTTATTAGGTCAAACCTCTGATGATGGGAAAAGTCAGATTTGCCCTTTTGACTTAAACTGCTGATGAAGGATTACTTCATCAGTAGTTCCCATTTTCTCTTCAGTAGTTTTAACATCTGATGAGAAATGTTTTTATAAATACTTTGTTCATAACTTCTGAAGTTTATTTTATCAGAAGTTACACACTTTTTCAAAAAGTTATCCCAAACTGATGATTTTTGTTCATCAGTAGTTTCTCTCAAACTGTTTTTGTTTTTCAGAAGTTTTGTTTCAGACTTTTGACATTTGTAAGTGAAAACCAGAAAAAAGATGGAAAAGGTTAACCTGAAATCCACCAAGGTAAACAGGATGGAATCAGGGGTGGAAAAAGGAAAAATAAATTTTTCATTTTGATTCCACCATGATAAACAGGATGGAATCAAGGATGGAAAAAGGAAAAAGAAAAATTTTTGATACATATCAGTAGTGATAGATGTAGAAGTTTGCTGTAGAGTTGGGTAGAATCAAGTGTTAACTTGGATTCTAACTGATATGCAGAAAAAAAAAAAAATAAAATAAAATAAAATAAAATAAACACTTACAAATTTAGCATTCCAAGCATGGAAACTAACTTCTGAAATGTTGATGTGTCAAGGGGCTTAGTGAAGATGTCAGCTATCTGATTAGCTGTTGCTACATGCTTCACCTCAATCTTGCCTTTTTCATAGCAATCTCTTATGAAATGGTACCTGATCTCAATATGTTTAGTTTTTGAGAACTGTACCGGATTTTGAATGATGCTAATGGCAGATTTGCTGTCTACAAACAAAGGTGTCTTGGTCTCTTTGATTCCATAATCAAGAAGTTGATATTGGAGCCATTGTATCTGTGATGTACAACTTGCAGCTGCAATGTATTCAGCTTCAGCAGTTGAAGTTGCAACAGATGTTTGCTTCTTTGATTGCCATGACACTAGACAGTTACCCAGAAATTGACAACCACCAGATGTTGACTTTCTAGTCATCTTACACCCTGCATAGTCACTATCTGAAAATGCTGATAACTTGGTATTGCTTGAAGCAGGATACCAAATTCCCAGTGTTGGAGTTCCTTTCAGATATCTAAAAATTCTTTTGACTGCAATAAGGTGTGATTCCCTTGGTGCTGATTGATATCTAGCACAGACACATGTTGAAAACATAATATCTGGTCTAGAAGCAGTTAAGTATAAAAGGGAACCTATCATGCATCTGTACATGGTTTGATCAACCTGTTTTCCTTGATCATCTGGTTCAACTTGTGTGATAGGTGTCATGGGAGTGGAACATGATTTACAGTCATTTAAAGAAAATTTGTTCAATAATTCTTTAACATATTTTGATTGATGTATAAAAGTTCCATTTGTTTGTTGTTTGATCTGCAGTCCTAGAAAGTACTGCAGTTCTCCCATGGTACTCATCTCAAATTTTGATTGCATGAGTTTCTTAAAATCATCACACAATTTTGTGTTTGTTGAACCAAAGATGATATCATCAACATAAATTTGAACAAGTAAGACATGATTTCCAACATGTTTAATGAAAAGTGTTTTATCAATGGCACCTCTTGTAAAGTTATTTTTGAGTAAAAAGGTGGAGAGTGTATCATACCAGGCTCTTGGAGCCTGTTTGAGCCCATATAGAGCTTTATCCAGTCTGTACACCCACTCAGGATGAGTAGGATCCTCAAACCCAGGTGGCTGACAGACATACACCTCCTCCTTGATTTTACCATATAAAAATGCACTTTTCACATCCATTTGATAAACTTTTATTTTGTTGGAAATGGCATAGGCCAGAAATAACCTGATGGCCTCAAGCCTTGCAACTGGAGCAAAGGTTTCATCATAGTCAATTCCCTCTTCTTGAGAGTACCCTTGAACTACCAGTCTTGCCTTGTTCTTGATTATCATACCAGCTTCATCTTGTTTGTTCCTGAAAACCCATCTTGTACCAATTGGTTGCTTGTTTTGAGGTAAGGGACAGATTTCCCAGACCTGTTGCTTGTTGAACTGTAGTAGTTCATCTTGCATAGCCTGCACCCAATTGTTGTCTTTGAGGGCTTCCTGGTACTTCTTTGGTTCCAACTGTGAAATAAAGGCTGAGAATAGGCAAAAGTTGGAGAGCTGGTTTCTGGTTAGAACACCTGTAGCTATATCACCCATGATTTGATCAAGTGGATGATCTCTGTGTTCAATCAGTTGTTGTAAACCACTGACAGGTGTAGGTGGCTCTGGTTCTTCAAACAAACTACTGAGGTCTATGATATCTGGTTCAGCAGTTGCAGCTTCTTCAGTAGTTGCAGGTGCTGGGGCAGATGTTTGAGTTTGGCCTTCAGTATTTGTTTGATCAGAAGTTTGGAAAACTTCTGATGGTGTTGTAGTTGACTTAATGACTGTCTGAGGAGTCCATGGTGCAGGATCCTCATCTTCAAACCTTTGATCACCATAATAAGTAGGTTTGGAAGAAGTAACAGCCTTTTCAGGTCCAAAGTGGAAGTTGTCAAGGTCAAAGAGTTCAGCAGGATGTGCTGGAATAAGAGTGTGTTTTGACTCATTGAACTTGACATTCAATGTTTCTTCTACTATCTTGGTGTGAGAATTAAAAACCTTGTAGGCTTTTCTAGTTGAAGAGTAACCAAGAAAGTAACCTGAGTCAACTTTGGCAGCAAACTTTGAGATAGATTCCTTGATGTTCAAGATGAAACATTGACACCCAAAAGCCCTGAAAAAGGAGATAAGGGGCTTCATGCCATGAAGAACTTCATAGGCAGTCTTGGAATGTCTCTTGACCACAAGAACTCTATTCTGAACATAACATGCTGTGTTAACTGCTTCTGCCCAAAAGTACAATGGCAGTCCAGAATCAGCTAACATTGTTCTTGCTCCTTCTATCAGTGTTCTGTTCTTCCTTTCTACTACACCATTTTGTTCAGGAGTTCTGGGAACACTGTATTGTCTAATAATCCCTTTAGACAAACAGAATTCATCCAGAGTTTTGTTCCTGAACTCTGTCCCATTGTCACTTCTAATGGTTTTGACAGATAGAGAATATTGTTTCTCTACTTGCAGAATGAAGAACTTGATGATTTCAGCAGCCTCATCCTTGGAAAATAAGAAGAATACCCATGTGAATCTTGAGTAGTCATCAATGATGACTAAGCAGTACTTCTTTTTACCAAGGCTCATGATCTTGACAGGCCCAAATAAGTCCATATGGAGTAGTTGAAGACATGCAGTTGTTTTTGATTCTTCAATAGACTTATAGGAGGACTTATGCTGTTTTCCCTTTAAACAGGATACACAGTGTTCTTGACACTGGTATACTTTCAAAGGTAGACCTCTGACCAAGCCCATTTTTGTGACTTTATTTATGGTTTTAAAGTTCACATGGCCAAGTCTCCTGTGCCAGAGATCTGTTTCTGAAGTTGACGCCCTTGAGAAGAAACAGGCAGTGTTGTTCAATACTTTGTCTTTTTCAATGTCCACTGCATAGACATTGCCACATCTTTTGGCAATCAGCAAAGTATGATCTTCTATAATCTTCTCAATCAACTTCTGGCCTTCTGGTGAGATGATCTTGCAAGCTGTCTTTGTGAAAAAGGAAGAATATCCTTTATCACACATTTGTGACACACTCAGCAAGTTGTATTCAAGGTTCTCCACCAGATTGACCTTGTCAAACTGTATTTTGCCAGAGGAGACATTGCCATGTCCTAGCACATATCCCTTGGCATTGTTCCCAAAGGACACAGATCCTTCTCTTTGGCTGATAAAGTTGTTTATCAGGTATCTGCATCCAGTCATGTGCATAGAGCCTCCACTATCAACATACCATATGCTGTTTAAGCCCCTGGAAACTCTCTGCACATAAAAGCAAATTAGTTAGATTTGGAAACCCAAGCCTGTTTGGCTTTGGGTTTGCTCTTGGGAACAGTTACAGTTTGTTTTTGACCAGGTTGAGAAATCCATGTCTTTTTGGCAATGGATTTTTCATGAAGAACTATGGTGGTATCCTTTTTAGGACCACCATCAACCTTGGTCATCAGTAGTTCTACCATGTTCTTTAGATTTTGAATCTCAGCAGTTTGTGAAACTGCTGATGATTCTGGTCTAACTACTGACAGGGAATTTTGAGAAAAAGATTTTGGTTGAGACATTATCTTTTTCTGAGAAAAGGTGTTTTCAGGTTGTTTCTTGGGTTTAAAGACTTTTTCATAATCATTTCTGATTTGATTTCCCACAACCTGTTGTTTAAATTTTTGATTGAACTGAATTCCTTTTCTGTATCTACAAAATTCAGTTTTGTGGTTGAACAGGCCACAAATTTCACATGCTTTTGCCTTCTGTTTTTGTTCTGAAGGCAAATTTCTGACAGTAAAAAGATTTTGCTCATCAGTAGTTTTCAGGGTCTCAACTCCTGAAGTAGATGAAACTACTGATGGCTTGTTGTCAGTTTTTGTAAATACTTCTGAAGTACTTTCTTTAAAAATGCCAGGATTTCTATTTAGAAAGTTTTCATGGAAAGATGTGCATTCTTTCCCTTCAGAAGTTTCATTTGAAACAATTCTTCTCCCATCTTCAGTAGTTTTGGGAGAAAAATCTGTTGGTGTTTCAACATGATGGTATCCTATGCCAAACTTCACATTTGAAGCACTTTGTTTGTTTAGCAGTAGTTGATACCCCCTACAAGATTCAACCCATTTTTCACAAGTGATCCTGGTGTCAGCAAGCTCTTGTCTGACATCTCCCAGGTCATTTAGCATCATTTTGATTTGTGCTTGGGTTTCAATGGCAGAGTCAGTTAATTTAGAAACCTCTTTTGTTTTAGCACACAGTTTTCTTTCCAAATCACATTTTATCTGTGTGTATTTTCTTTCTAAATCATTGGCTTTGCCTTGTAGGTGCACGTTTGTCTCTCTTATGAGAGCAAAAGTTTCTTTGCAAGAGTTTGAACATAGTTTTGTCAAAGATTCTTTTGATACCTGAGACAATGCAGATCTTGAGGTAGAGCCTTCAAATGCCATTAAGGCAAAGTTCTTTCTGCCATTGTCTGGTTCTCCCCAGTTGATGTCAAACACTTTGTTGTCTGCATCAGGATTACACTCTGTGGTGTCATATGGGAGACTGCTCCAGTCAACATACCCCGAGGTAAAGAGGCTTTGTTGAGGGGGTTGTTGAGGCTGTGGAGGAAGTTGAGCAGCTGGAAAGGGAGGGATTGATTGTTGGCTCTGCATCTGTTGAGCAGGCACTTGAACATATTGTACTTGAGGCATATATTGCTGTTGAGGAGCTTGTGCCTGTACAAAATGAGCACTCCCTTGAGTTCCATTGTTCCTATTATAATTGGGGTTATAGTTATTTCCAGATTGTGATTGGTTAAAGCTAGAGCTTCTACACTCTCTAGCAAAGTGTCCCAACTTCTGACACTTGTGACATCTCAGTTTAGATTTGTCAAAACCAATTTTTGTGTTACTGGTCAATCCTGGAAATTTCCTTCCTGACCTTTTATAAAACTTGTTAGTTTTAATGCTTAGCATGGCCAGTTGGTGAAGTATGTCCATTTCTTCCAGGTCATCACTGCTAAAATTTTTCAAATCATCCATGATAAAACATAGATTATCAGCAGTTTGACCTTGGTCATCATTGTCATAACCTGGGAAAGATCTTTCTGATGAGATCCCAGTGGTTATGTCAATATTGTCATAAGATCCATAGGAACAAGTTGGTGAATCTTGTCCCAAAAGTGCTGTACTACCTGGTAGGTAGTCATCAGCAGTTTTACCAGAAGTTTGTAATTTCTTCTTTTGATCGATTTCTCTTTCAAAAGTGAGTAATCTCCCATGGAGTTTTGTAAGAGTGAGGGAGCTAAAATCTGGTGAGGATCTTAAGACAATGGAGTAAGTTTCCCATTTGTCAGGCAGAGACCTTAAAAATCTATGTAACATAGATACTGTTGTATAGGTCTGCCCATTTAACTTTAGCTCAGAGATTAATGAGGAGAATCTTTCAAATTGTTGTGTCAAAGTCTCCCCATTAATATAAGCAAATGTTTCATATTGTTGAGCCAAAATTTCTCTGGTGTTGGCAATCACCTCTTCAGTTCCTCCAAACTGTTCTTTAAGACAGTCCCAAAGTTCTTTGGCACTTTCACAATGTAAAAGGCCAGAGTATATTTCATTTGGGAGAGCCATTGCCAACATAGAGAATGCCTTAGCATCTAGCTCAAGTTTTAGGAAATCTTCATCTGTATAGTCTTTGGGATCCTTAGGAATCCCTTCTTTTGTTTCAAGGTTTATGTTTACTGGTTTGTGTGGACCATATATCACAGATCTCCAACAACCAGTGTTGGTTTGTGACAAGGTATGTGCCATTCTTTTCTGCCATATATTGTACTCATTTCTCACAAGCATGGCAGGTTTGGTGGCAGAACCAGTATTATGTGGATCCATTTTAAAGAGTTATAGATTTGTCTGATGACTCTTTTAAGTGATGGATATTGATAAAAAGTGAACTTTTGATCTTTTTATTGAATATCAATAAGAGCTTTGTGTCTGATTCTCAATTTGTTAGATTGATATGTGATCAGATAAACCAATGCTCTGATACCAATTGTTGGATCAATTTGCTCTTGTTTGCTAAGTAAGAACTTGCTATCTTGACACTTAAGTGTTTAGCAAGTCCTAGTAAATCAGATTATAAGCACAGCGGAATGTTATAAGTTAAAGCAACACTTTTTATGCAAAGGCAGAGTTGTAACTCCCCCTTGATGTTTGAAACAAGATAAATGACAAAGTATTTATTATGAATCTAAGTTGTAAATGAGAATTAGATACTTAGCAAGATTCACAATAAATACAGAAATGGAATAACAACAATGAGAGTGTTTGAAGGATTTTTCTGTTTAAAAATCAATGTCTAAAATAGAAGGTTGAAGCCTCCTATTTATAGACGATTACATGCATGTATCTTGCCTAAAAAGCAAGCACAGAAAGTCCAGTTACAAGTTGCACAAGTTGCAACATTGAAAGAAACAAATAAAGCTAAAAGTAATATTAAACAATAAACTACTGATGCAAAAGGGCGGTGGCAAATATCTTCTGCTAAGTGCTGATGAAGGACAACTACTGAAGAGTAGTTTTGTCTTCAGTACTTCTGAAGTGAACTTGTCTGGTTTGGACTTCAGAACTTCTGCAACTTCAGCACTTCTTCATATCTTCTAATCAGCAGTTTCTTGTCTTCTATTCAGTACTTCTATTTAGCCAAAAATGACAGAAGTGAATTAGACTAAGGTTTACAAAAGTGGTTTCACCAATCCTCTTTGTCCTAACAACAACATCATTTGTTTCGTACGCATTGGCATTTCTGGATAATTTTGATGTAGTTGTTGACACATATGATGTATGAGTATTTCTTTATCATATTTACATATATGTGTATAGAAGAATATGAGTTATGCAGTTATTAATACTTGATAGTTGTTAATATTCTTCAGGTTATGAAAAGTGGAGTTCCTAACTATTGCGCTGTTGCTTTAGCACTCCATGAAATGGGGTATGTATAATAAATAATTTAATTATTTAAAAAGTAATTGACAATAATATAAATTTTATGGTAATTTCATGTTTATTTGGAGCAGGTATAAAGCAAGAGGTATCACACTTGAAACTGGTGACTTTGCATCTCTATGGTGTCAAAGTAGGAAATTTTTTCAGATAATTGAAAAGCAATTTGGTATCTCTGGATTTGCATTGGTTAAAGTTAGTGTCAGAAATTTTAAAAATCATGATATGTTAGAGGCTTCAAAGAAACAGGTGAGTTGAAAAAGTATTTTGTTATTAATAAATTTTTAGAAAGGCAAATTCATATATAATTGTAAATGTTAAATTTTTAATTGGTATTAAGACGTTAATTCATTATTGTAGACGTACAATATGGTTCCCGGTTGTGACATCCGTCACTTTTCCTTATTTTATTTTGTAAATAATAATAATAATAATAATAATAATAATAATAATAATAATAATAATTATAATTCAGTTTTTGTTTTTAAAAAAAAAAAAATATAGAACACAAATCAGATTTTGTGTTTCCAGCCCACTCCCATCTCATTTTCTTTTTTTTTCTTTTAGAGCCCAGGTGTCCGGCCCAATGACCAGCCCAGAAACGAGCCCACACTGACCCCAGACCACAAGCCTTGGCCCACTAGTCCCTTGTCTGTTTAAAAATAAAAAAAAGACTTGCCTCTGCTGGGTTTCGAACCCGAGCAGCAGGCCGGTTCGCACTAACACACACCCACCACAACCACTGGACCATGTTACCATATGTGAACAAGTCTAGGATTGATATTTATTTATCACATTTCAGTTTTGACCTGTTACCTTCTTGCTTCTCTGCACGCTACTGTGCACATTCAAAACACAAGATTTTTGGTTTTAATTGATGATAATCTTGGAAACCATTGACCCTAAGATCTCGCCAACGCCAAACACGTTCAATACACGTCAATTACACGTCAAACATTCATTAATTCGTATCAATTACGCGTATGATTATTAATTCGTGGTCAAATTTTCCAATTATACAACCTGGACTAAGACACTATAAATTGAACATCATACCACCATCCTTACTCGCCAATGATCTCTTCTCAAACCCCAATCTTCTTCAATTCACTTTGATTGTGCTTCGCGAATACAACTTTGACTTTTACACTTGACCGAGCAAATCGTGTTCAAACAAACTTGGTGATACTTGGCAACGTCAGATTTCACTTATTCAATTACACAAGATTTATCACCTTGCTAAGGTGAGTATTACTTATCCATTTTTTTTTCGCTTTTACAATTTTTGGGGTGATTCATGCACAACTATACAAAGCTTTCATATTCATTTACACATACATTTTTATTCATTTACAATTCATATACGTGTCTTGATTATCTTTGTGCTTATGCTTGAACATGAACGTAGCTTACATACAAAATCATACATACAGACGTAACTTATGTTACGGTGCTCATTTAGACATAACTTATGTTATGGTGCTCTTTACATACAGACGTAACTTATGTTACGGTGCTCATTTAGACATAACTTTGTGTTATGGTGCTCTTTTAGACTCACACGTGTTGAGGTGCTCATTATCAATTTCATTGTACAAACATTACATTTGATCTTTGTCTTGTTTGGTTACTTGCGTGTTTACATAATGCCTTGGTGATACTAGACACATGAATTGTACTACCTTTCAAAACTTATACTATATGTACAAAACTAAGTAGTACTCACCAACATCATATGTTGATAAAATTATTTTTGTGCATGTTTCAGGATAAGCTGCTTGACGCTTCACATAGGACCTTGGACTTAGATTAAATCAATCAATTATGTTTATTTTGTTGTATTGTATTAAATTTCACATGTTGTAAAACAATATTCAATAATCAAATAATTACATTTTAGTACCATGAGCTTTTGAACAATCGTCACTACGTGACACCTCGATGATTCCGCCATCGGTTGGGGTGTTACAGATTGGTATCAGAGACATGGTTATAGGGAACTAGGTTATTAGATAAAATGGCCTAGACTATAACCGAACTTTCATGCATAATATTTCCTAAATTACTCTACCCCTCATTCTCCTCTACTTTCCTCCTTCTATCTTTCCCTTATTCTCTCTCTCTCTCTCCATTCTCCTCATCTTTCATCTTGGTGCATGGAGATGGTGTTCTACAAGGAGTGGAAAGTCTACATCATTATGGAACAAGGACAGTACCTTTCATGAAGACACCCATAGGCATAATGCCTACTCTTATTTTGCTCCTTCAAAGTTGTTGAGCTTTAATGAGTGTGATAGAACATGTGCAATCTGGAAGGGTGGACGCCTGTACACTGGGTTTTCTGGCATAGGCAAGCATAGCGCATAAATCCATTTACGGACCTGTTATGCTTACCTGGGGATTCCTGGAGTGAGTGTCCACTTATAGGCTAAAGCATGTCTTCTTTGATCACCATTGGGTTCAATTCCTTTGAAAAGTCAACGTTCTTGTTGAGCTTTACAGCTAGACAAGGGCACTCCAAGCATTTTGTACAAGTTTTTCCAATAATACTCTCTCGTTTCATATACAATACTTTGCATATCATGATTGCTTACAAGAATCATATCTTCATAATTAGCTGTATGATTATACACTTACATTTTCTAATCTCATGATTATTGACTACCTCATAGATGTCTGCTCGCCGCATGCTCCGTGATGCCAGCCAGCGTCCTGCTCGTGCTTCTGGACAACGTTCTGATCGTCGCCTCGCATCTTTAGTCGCCGAGCAAATTGCTGCAGTGATCCCGAACCTTGTCAGTGAGATAACCCAGAATAGTAACAGTGCCAACACAGGGAGTACAACCCAATTCCGGTGCACTTTCAAACACTTTAACTCCTGCAACCCCACAAAATTCACTGGTGAGGAGGGTGCTACTGGCCTCCTC
Source organism: Ambrosia x helenae (assembly GCA_030844895.1). NCBI lineage: Eukaryota > Viridiplantae > Streptophyta > Magnoliopsida > Asterales > Asteraceae > Ambrosia > Ambrosia x helenae. The sequence continues at coordinate 121,586,558 of CM061234.1, read as the reverse complement.
CAATGGTTTGAAAGCATGGAGAGCACCTTTGTGAACAGTGAATGTCCTGATGAACTCCGCGTTCGCTATGCTACTAGTGTCCTTCAAAAGGGGGCGCTAACCTGGTGGAATGGCGAAAAACGCAATCGAGGAGCTGATGTTGCTTTATCTTTATCTTGGGCTGATGTTAAGGAACTCATGATCGCCAAATTCTGCCCTAGGAACGAAATCAGGAAACTGGAGGAAGAGTTCCATGGACTAAAACAAGACAGTGGTGAGAATCTTGCGTATAATACTCGATATCATGAGCTTAGCATACTGGTTCCACACATGGTCACCCCAGTCTCTCGAGCAATCGAAAAATATATTGAGGGATTACCTGACCTGATTCAAGACGTTGTCACTGGAGGCAAAGTCACTACGGTAGAAGAAGCCATCCAGCTTGCGGCCACTTTGACAGACAAACACGTAAGGAAGGGAAACTTAGTTAGAAAGGGCACCAAGACGTCTACTGAGAAAACCACCAATGCTGTTGAACAATCTAAGACTGTCTTAGCAAAGGCCGCCACTACTGCTTTGAACTCTAAGAAACGAATGGGCGATAACCAGAACCATGCTGTTATGAATCCTGTGACTCAACCCCCTATCAAGAAAGCCTACACGGGAATCCATCCTCAATGCAACACTTGCAAGTATCATCACCCTGCAAATCTTCCATGCCGTCAATGCACTAGGTGTGGAAGGTTTGGACACTTTGTTACCACTTGTCGAGTCATGGTTGGGACACAGAGTAATCATCAAACAGTTGCCCAGGAACCACTACAGATTACTAATGGTCGGGCATGTTATCATTGTAGAGACCCTAACCACATGCGACCTCAATGCCCTAAATTGAATAATGTAAACCTGGTGGCACATGGACGAGCTTTCAATATCAATATCAACGAAGCAAACGGTCAGGATGACGTTAATCCCACTGGTTAAGCCATGGATGGAATCTTCCTAAGACTCGAGAATCCAATGCTTGTGTTCTCATTTTCTTGATCCCATTATCATTTTGTACCCAATTTTGTCGCACTCATTAGCATATAACATCTAGAGATTTCCTTGCATACTATTATGTACGAACACAGATTGGGGATTTATCATATTGGTTACGTTTATCGCCTATTATATGAAACTTGATTTTTTTTTTTCATTAATTTGACTATCCATTGAACATTTAATTATTCATGATACTCGTAAACTATTTCTATAGGCCACCAAGATAACACTTACATGGTTGTAGTACTTACAAACTTGCTTGCGTGTGTGTATTATCCACGCAACTCAGACAAACATTTCATTTAAAGGGCTCCTCGGACGAGTGGTAGCCCATACTTAAATACTGTTATGCTTACAAATCGTTGCAAACCAATGCAATTGACCTTATCATTACATAACCTCATTCCATTGATAAACGTGTTGTTGTGTCATCTTCATGTGAAACTTATTTGCTTTAACATGTGTTAGTTTAGGATCATAGAAGGACATAAAACCCTAATGTAAGGTAAATTGATGATTCCGGTCCGGAACGTAATCATGAATTTACAGGTACGTTAGGGTAGTGTGAAATTCTATTAGAGTTTTTGGTAGGCGTCCAGTACGTTTTCAAGGTATCAAAGGTGTGGTGGGTTAGCTGCGGTACACCCTGTATACAAACACTAATGATGCATTGAAAGTAAGATTGGGAGTCGAACCAGGAACAAACTCTGTTTACTTGGTAGTTCATTTAGTCTTTCTGTAGTCAATCAACTCATGCAATTATTTTAGAATTCCTAAAACTTGAAGTTTAGTGTCTTACTAGATCCTTATTCTTCGAGACGAACCTAATCCAAACCTTAACTCACACCTATCAAACCTCTTATCCAAATCATTCGAATTTTCCAAACCACTGCTACCTTAAATTCTACCCAAGCATCCATAACCCTATGTTTCAAATAACTTCGGGACGAAGTTTCTAAAAGTAGGGGATGCTGTGACATCCGTCACTTTTCCTTATTTTATTTTGTAAATAATAATAATAATAATAATAATAATAATAATAATAATAATTATAATTCAGTTTTTGTTTTTAAAAAAAAAAAATATAGAACACAAATCAGATTTTGTGTTTCCAGCCCACTCCCATCTCATTTTCTTTTTTTTTCTTTTAGAGCCCAGGTGTCCGGCCCAATGACCAGCCCAGAAACGAGCCCACACTGACCCCAGACCACAAGCCTTGGCCCACTAGTCCCCTTGTCTGTTTAAAAATAAAAAAAAGACTTGCCTCTGCTGGGTTTCGAACCCGAGCAGCAGGCCGGTTCGCACTAACACACACCCACCACAACCACTGGACCATGTTACCATATGTGAACAAGTCTAGGATTGATATTTATTTATCACATTTCAGTTTTGACCTGTTACCTTCTTGCTTCTCTGCACGCTACTGTGCACATTCAAAACACAAGATTTTTGGTTTTAATTGATGATAATCTTGGAAACCATTGACCCTAAGATCTCGCCAACGCCAAACACGTTCAATACACGTCAATTACACGTCAAACATTCATTAATTCGTATCAATTACGCGTATGATTATTAATTCGTGGTCAAATTTTCCAATTATACAACCTGGACTAAGACACTATAAATTGAACATCATACCACCATCCTTACTCGCCAATGATCTCTTCTCAAACCCCAATCTTCTTCAATTCACTTTGATTGTGCTTCGCGAATACAACTTTGACTTTTACACTTGACCGAGCAAATCGTGTTCAAACAAACTTGGTGATACTTGGCAACGTCAGATTTCACTTATTCAATTACACAAGATTTATCACCTTGCTAAGGTGAGTATTACTTATCCATTTTTTTTTCGCTTTTACAATTTTTGGGGTGATTCATGCACAACTATACAAAGCTTTCATATTCATTTACACATACATTTTTATTCATTTACAATTCATATACGTGTCTTGATTATCTTTGTGCTTATGCTTGAACATGAACGTAGCTTACATACAAAATCATACATACAGACGTAACTTATGTTACGGTGCTCATTTAGACATAACTTATGTTATGGTGCTCTTTACATACAGACGTAACTTATGTTACGGTGCTCATTTAGACATAACTTTGTGTTATGGTGCTCTTTTAGACTCACACGTGTTGAGGTGCTCATTATCAATTTCATTGTACAAACATTACATTTGATCTTTGTCTTGTTTGGTTACTTGCGTGTTTACATAATGCCTTGGTGATACTAGACACATGAATTGTACTACCTTTCAAAACTTATACTATATGTACAAAACTAAGTAGTACTCACCAACATCATATGTTGATAAAATTATTTTTGTGCATGTTTCAGGATAAGCTGCTTGACGCTTCACATAGGACCTTGGACTTAGATTAAATCAATCAATTATGTTTATTTTGTTGTATTGTATTAAATTTCACATGTTGTAAAACAATATTCAATAATCAAATAATTACATTTTAGTACCATGAGCTTTTGAACAATCGTCACTACGTGACACCTCGATGATTCCGCCATCGGTTGGGGTGTTACACCGGTTCAAGTTCTAAAGAAGTCGAAGGCAGTATTCATGAATCAGTTAAGAAAAAGAGAAGGGTTGAATTCAATTCAATCAATGCTGATGTAGTGGAAGTGATTAACATTCCAAGTGATGATGAACAAAAACCTGAGGTTAAAAATACGAAAGTAGAACTTGTGAAGAAAATCACCAACCGATTTGTAATGTTTATTTAATTTAATAACATATTTATATTTAAGGTAATATAATATGCACTAATATTTTTTTTATTTTTTGCAGTGTTTACCTGCTGATTTGAGTAGGGAACTATACGCTGCTAATGTGAGCGAGATGAATATCAGGTTTGAAAATGGTGATCCTATAAAGAAAAGTTTGAGAGTTGAGAAATCCGGGAAAGATATTCTTATTGCTATCAGTAAATGGGAAAAATGTATGGCAATACTTGGATTGCAGAATGGAGGAAATTATCGTATGACGTATTTGAAAGTAGAAGGTATGTTGGTCTTTTCAAATCCGTAGGATAAAAGTACCAAAGTTGTTCAGTAAGAAACGGTAAAATGGATGATGTGTTGATAGGTATGGTTGCGAAAAACATGGTATTTTAGTATGAAATATTTTGCAATGTTATTAGAATGGGATATAATTACTTAGTATGATGTTTTGGAATCTATTAATGTGAATGCATGTATTAGTCATGGTTATGAATTTCCAAAGATATATGACAAGTTTGTTAGTACTTAGAAATAAGTATTATTTTCAGTATAGTAGTCAACATTTAAAATGATACATTGATTGAATTGACTTGTGTAGAATTAATTATTTGTGTTTGATGTATATGTTATTAAAATTTATGAAATTTCAACATGTGTCACAATGTAGAAATAAATATCCTTTTGCTTATAATAGTAAACGTTCATAATTTTTGGCTATGATAAATTTAAAAACTTAATTGAGTATGACTAATTATTTTTATATCATGTTGGAATTTAATGAATTTACAATAAATATACTATAAAGTGGTTATTTTAATGATTAGGTTATTCATGTTTTTGAATTGTAAATTTAAAAATAACAAAATTTTTTAATAAAAAAATTTATGGCACCTTATTTCAAAATTACCATACATACAATAGTAAATTGATAATGAATAACAATATGTTATATATTTATACTATAATAAAATGGTAATTTTAATCATTAGGTTATTGATGTGTTTGAATAGTAAATTTAGAAGTAACAAAAATTTTTAATAGAAAATTTTATGCCACCTTATTTCAAAATTAACCTGCATACAATAGTGAATTTGATAATGAAAAAAAATGTGTTATATATTGTCATGTAAAAATGTTGTTTATTAATAATATAAAGGAATTTCAAACTGTTCCATGATTAATTAAAACAAATATTTTAAAAGTTGTGAAACTTTACAAATATTAGGAAAATTTATTTTTACTATATGTATTGGAAAGGAAATTTTTTTTCAAATAATAGGTTAAGAATACAAAATTAAAATTTAAATATTTAAAATTAATAGATAAAAATATGTACTGTTTAATACGAAAATATTTTTAAAACAAATTTATTTTTACTATATGTATTGAATGGAAAAAAACTTTTCAAATAATAGGTTAAGAATACGAAATTGGAATTTAAATATTTGAAATTAATAGATAAAAAGATGTACTGTTTAATACGAAAATATTTTTAAAAGATGTATTATATTTAAAATAAATAGATAACAACGAAAAAAAATAAAACATATGTAGGCGTCTTATGTTAATAAATTGTAGAAGATTCTGGAAGACTTTAATAAACATGGATAATTTAAAAGGTAAAGATATCCATATCTTATAAATTTAAATTCTAGATAGAGTTTCCATTTTAAATTACATACCTTAATTGAAAACCTATTATAAATACATGTTATTGTTTTCATTGAGTCATTCAGAATCAGTTAGTTTTCTTCTACTTCTTTCATAATCAGGTTAGTCAATATAATAAATCGTAATTACATGTTTTGTTAAATTATTTGTAGTCAATGTATTATTCATATTTTGTTTTCATTGGAAAAGGTAAACAACTTTGAAAAAAGCATTAAGTGATGCTTTTTTCAATGCAGTAAAGTTAAAAAAGCATGACTTGATATAAAATTCCTCCTTATTGTCTTTTTTTTTCTTCCAATTACAATTTTACAAGTTTGTACGATTATTTGATATAAAATTGGTTTTTTGTTTTTTTTTTGTTTTTTTCCCGAATTGCAGTTTTAAAATTTTTATGATTACGTAAAAATCAAATTTTTTTTTCTTTTTAAACAGGAAATCATGGCAAGCAATCAAATTGTTTTGGTCAAAGATGTTAAACCAAGGAAAAAGAACACAAGGCTTCGAGTTAAAATAGCAACTTTGTGGCGAAAAAAGATGAATGGATGTGAGAATAAAACATATCGTGTAGATATGATTTTGATGGACGAGATGGTAAATTTATTTTCGCAACTTTTACATATTTTAATGTACTACAATTATGATATGACTAAATTTTGTTTTGTATTTATTGCAGGGCGATTTAATTTATGCAAATTGTTTGCACACAATGTTGGAAAGATTTGATAGTATGCTAAATGTTGATGAGAAAATTTACTTAAACAATCCTTTAATTTCAAAGGATGATGCTAAGCAACATATTGATAATGATAAAAAACTTTCGTTTAATGATAAAACGACCATAATGAAATGCCTAAATTGGGAAGGCCCTAATTTTGCTTTCAATTTTGTAACTTTCAAGACAATTCTTCAGGAAAAATTGAAACATAATACAAAACTTGGTATGTATATTTTTCCCTTTTTAATTAATTTTGTTAATATCAAGTTAACGTTAATTAAAGAACAACGTTACATAATTTTTTTTTTTTTGCAGACTTTTTAGGGTATGTTAAAGTATGTTATAACTTAGCATACGTTGACAAGAAAAATGGTTTAAAGAGTCCAAAAATTAACTTCAAGCTACGTGACCTTGAGTAAGTTTTTTTTTAAATATAATTTATGTCACACCCTCAAATTCCACTTGCGGGGTTTTACCGCGAGGCGCATGACAAACCAGGATTCAAGTCAACGGTCACAATAAACAACACTATATGCGTAACACAAAACCCAAAAGATATAATTATAAAAGCATAAACTGTAGCGGAAGCTTTAAATGTTTACAACCCAAAAGACATAGTTCAAATGTTTAATGAAGACCATGCTCTAAACCCTAGACGCCCGTGCCGACTCGTGCGCCTAGATCCAGTTGTTGCTACCTTAGCGACCTGAGAAAAACATGCCAAAAGACGTCAACATATAATACTGGTGAGTTCACAGGTTTGTTCAAAAATGTTATCCAAATGTTACCATGTCCATACTATATCAATGCTACCAAGTACGCTAGCTAGGCGTATGTTTTATTACTACTACGATTGGAAACCATTACTGGACACGTTTAGCAATGTTTAGCATGTTTAGCAGCCCGTAATGTTCAGCACGATAATGTTCCTGTTCGAGACAATATGCACCCGCCCGGCCCTCCAAGCCGACGAGTGGGGCAGGTCACGCCCAATAGATCTATCCACATTTCCCCCGTTGTGCAAACCCGCACATTCATGGTTTCCCCCGGGACTTTCCAAAAGATCGTATAGCAATGTAAAGTTAAAACCATAGTATGACATATGTTACCAAAACTGTTTAGCGCATGTTTTCTCCCCCAAAAGTTAAAGCAGTAAAAGTGGGGCCGTGAACTCACCTTAGATTGCGTTCCTCAAATGTAAGTAAAAGATGTTTAGCCCTTGATGATCCCTCTACCGGAGATCTATCAAAATGTTCACATAAGTGTTCCGACTAATAACCATAAGGTTATCTAGTCCCCGATTGTCCAGATCATAACCAAGTATGTTTTTAAAATGTGTTTACGTGTTTAACCGACACACTAGACCGACCCGACATCCCGTTGGTGACCCATTACCCTAACTAATCAAGTACACATAGATTACACGCAAGGTTCAAGCATAAAACACTTAGTTTGTATCAAAAATCTCATTTTTGTTAACGTAGGGTCGAATGTGACTGTAAGTGGTCGAAGGTGTCCTTATTTGGTCGAATGTGTCTTTGAAATTCCACCTTCGCCCCTTTTCCTCCCACCTTCGCCCACTTGTAGCACCTTCGCCCCTTCAGCTTCCAGGTTCGACCCCTGGAATCCACCTTCGACCATTCGACTGGTCGAAGGTATTCCAGGTTCGCCCCTGATGTCAGATTTTTCCAAAAACGCGTCGAAAAACATCCGAAAACATCACGAAACATCATGAGTTACAGCAGTCAAGCATCATTAATATATTCCTACGAAACCCTACCAATTTTACCCCAAAATCTATCCGTTTGACAAGTTTCCTAAAATAGTAAATTATGGAGATGTCACATCATCATGCATGAAAATATTACCCAATTAGGAAACTTTCTGAAATCGATCAATAATCAGTTTATCATACTCGAACCCTCATGAACAAGAAACCCCTATCATAACCTTATCATAATCATCCAACAACAAACCCTAAATCTAACTAAAAACCCCTTTAATCGCCAAAACACCATCAACAATCAAAGGTAACATGTTTCAATCATAACCCATCATTAATAACAGCCCTAGGTTGTTGTCATATCATCTATACAACAAGTAATCATCAAACAATGCATAATATCATACTAACACATGTTTATTTGCATAAAAACTCATTGTTTATGAATAGGTTTTGGTTAGGAAAGGTTTTTATTCATAAAATAGGTTGATATCAGATCTGGACCCTTGGGGTTTAGATTAAAACAAGTCAAAATTGTTTAAAAAGGATTTGTAATGAAGAACACACCTTAGATCTTCACTTGTAATGATTTAGAGAGTTAGGTTATGAAAAACAAGCTCAAAAACTCCTTCCCCAATGATAATAGCTGATAGAGAGTGTTTGGAGGCGTTTAGGGTTTGTGAAATGGTGAAAAATGGCTAAGGATGGTATTTATACCCAGTCCAGGTTCGCCCAGTTTATGTGGTCGAATGTGGAACTTTTCCACATTCGCCCCTTTTTAATGGTCGAATGTGGAATCTTTCCACATTCGCCCACTTTGTTTCCACGTTCGCCCATTTCTCAAGTCCCATTTCCACATTCGCCCATTATTTCCACATTCAGGTCATCAGCACTTTTTAACACATGTTAACAGCACTTTTTAACACATGTTAACCTTTTTCCAGTTTGTCGTGTTTAACGCATTCTAACACATCTTAACACATAAGCATGCATCCATAGTCTATACTTAGCATGTTTAGGCACGTATAATCATTTGTACATCATTTAAGCAAGTATAAGCATACAATTCACCACACGACCCATAATCTACACATATACTTAATTAGTTCATGTAATGTCACCAACGACGGAACCCGGTACTAATGTATTCCCAAAACGACTCCCAATGATCCTCCAGATCATTGACCCTGGACAATCCTAATTTGACCCGACTCAACTGACCCAGTTAAGTTTGTTTATAAACGTTTCTCGCTAAGGTAGACTTAGATGTTACTATTATGTTTAAGCCGAACATGCCGGGTGTCACATCATCCCCACGTTGAAAGAATTTTCGTCCCGAAAATTGCGCAAAGCCCAAAAAGAAAGAAACGGAAAGAACCGAACAAAAAGAAAAAAAGAAACTTACCGGATGTCACATCATCCCCACGTTGAAAGGAATCTCGACCCGAGATTCATTCCGCTTCAGCAGTAACATGCCTTGATTCAAACGCACGCTTCGGAAAGAGATGAGGATACTTAGATTTCATCTGATCCTCCCGTTCCCATGTGAACTCAGGTCCACGGTTCGAGTTCCAACGAACTTTAACGATGCGGATTTTACTCCGACGAAGGCTACGAATCTTGTAGTCGAGAATCTCGACAGGTTCCTCCACAATGCGAAGACGATCATCCACCTTGATCTCTGTAACACCCCAACCGATGGCGGAATCATCGAGGTGCCACGTAGTGACGATTGTTCAAAAGCTCATGGTACTAAAATGTAAATATTATTGAATAATCAAAATTGTCTTACATGGAAATGGAAAATACATTGTCTAAATAAAATGTAAATATTGAAATAACTGAATTAAAATAAGCACTAAATGTTCCTTGCTAAAGCACTAGATCAAACTGCACCTGAAACATGTACAAAAATAGGTTTGGTCAACATATGAAATGTTGGTGAGCATTCCTAGATTTAATATATATAGTAGGTTAAAAGTTATACAATTCAAGTGCAAGCTACAGTGCAAATATGTAAACCATGTATCAAACAAATGAGCGAAATCAACCCTGTGACTGTATAATGTACTGTATGAACTGTAGTGTACTCAACCAATAAATGGATGATAACTTAACACTGGCCACGGATTCTCCGATGAAAAAGGGGGAGAATCAATCTAGGCGGGTTGTCAATCCAAATAGCGCTATCCAATGTTAAGGTCGGCTTGTACCATGTTAATGATTTCACTAAGTACAAATGTAATCCACATGTATTGTCTAAGCATAAAGCACGTTGTAAGCAATGCACATAGTACTAGAATTGTATTGTAAAAATGTAAATTTGTATTTGAAATTGTAATAGTGTACATGTAACACCCCAAAAATGTATAAAAGCAAAAAGGGGTAGGAATACTCACAGTTCACGTAATAACTTGAAATTGGACTTGGACAACGAAATATGAATTGAGATTACTCCCAAATGATCAACCTAAAGTATTCGATAATGTGTAAGGGAAATGGCTCTAAGATATATGTATTTCTAGGGCTTCGAATTAGGGATAAATGTTTGTTTGATTATTATTAAAAATATTCGACAATTGAGAGAAATTTAGTAAATAAATAACCAAAAATCTTTTTATGAAATTTAAACTTAAAATGGTCACAATATTGTGTTTAAAGTATAAAAATAATTTTTGCAAAATTATTTCCTTTAAAATAGATTTTTAAATCTATTTATTACAAATTGCCAAAACTTAACTTTAATATTCAAAAATACTAAAATTAAAGAATTTCTATTTTAAAAATCATGTTTCTGTTCTAAATATATAAAAATAAATTGTGTAAAATTTTGGTGCAAAAACAATGAAAATTGATTTTATTATGATTTAATTATGATTAAATCTAACAAAAATTGATTAAAAATATAAAATAAATGATTTTTCTGAAATAAAAATTATTTCTGAAAAGATTAATGTTATGAAAACTCAGGATAAATTTTGTGGAAATTAATAAGATCGTTTTGATATTTTTATAGATTTTTATAAATAAAATAGAATAAACTTGATTTAATTATTATATATATTAAATAAATAAATTTTTGAAAACTAAAAATTGTAAGTTGAACTATTACATCAGATTAACACAAGATAATTTTTGTAGAATAAATAAAAGAGTTTTGATAATTTAAAATGAATTTATAAGATTATATGTATGTTTAATTCTTGTTTAAAGTAAAACACCAAAAAAAAAAGAAAGAAAAGAATTGCTACAGCCGGGGATCGAACCCGGGTAGCTCTGATATGGGGCTCCAGACACAACCAGCTGGTCCAAGCCACTGGTTGTGTTTGGATTCAGTTTTTTTTTACAAATAAATATCATATCAGGTTGCATGTTCTTCCCCAAATATTATCAATCGTGCCCTAGCTATAGCAATTGATCAAACCATACATTATGAACCCGATTGTTGTTAGGGCTTTTGTTGTATGTTTGCCGACTATCAAAACCCACAAAAATAATTGAACTTACAGTGTAGAATCGTGTTCGTTTGCTCGGTCAAAGCCAAAAGTCAAACGGCGTATAGATTGATGATTATCAGAGATGTTTCAGAATAATTGGAGGTTGAGTGTGAGAAATTGGCGAGTGTAGATGGCCTGGACGCGTTCAATTTATAGGGAAAGGTCTGGTTCGTTGGTTAGGAAGGTTGACTCGTTAGTTAGTGTATACGCGTGAATATACCCAATTAAAAAGGATAGAGCAATCTAAACGTGATGATTATGTATAAGTTTGACTCGCTTAATTATCGTTCAACAAAATAAATTAATTATAGATGGAATCAGCGAGATTTGAGGCTTGGTGTTTCCCTTTTTGGTTGCAGCGTGCGTCAACAGCAGCAGATGAAGGAGCAGGGCTGCTCGTAAATAGGCCTTAAATATATTGAAGTCTGGGATATAAAGCAATAATACATGGTGGCCTAGTGGTGGAGTGTTGTGCTGCTTCCTGCTCGGCTCGGGTTCGATACCCGGCTAGAGCAAAAGTTTTCTTTTTTTTTTTTAACAGGTTAAGGGAAAGGAGGAATGGGCTGGGCCTGCTGATCAGATGGGTTGTGTACTGGGCCGGACCATCTGGGTTATGGTTTGGTAATGGATTTAATTATAGTTGATAATGGGTTTCAAGTGTTAGAAAAAAAAAGTATGATTATTATTATTATTATTATTATTATTGTAAAAAAAAATATATGTATATATATATATAATGAGAAAAAAAATGACGGATGTCACAGCATCCCCTACTTTTAGAAACTTCGTCCCGAAGTTATTGGAAACATAGGGTTATGGATGCTTGGGTAGAAATTAAAATAACTGTGGTTTGGAAAATTTGGGTTAAGGCACGACGTAATTTATAGGTAACAAAGTGAATTGTTTCGAATGATTTGGATAAGAGGTTTGATAGGTGTGAGTTAAGGATTAGGTTCGTCTCGAATAATAAAGAGAATAAGAATCGAGTAAATCATTACTTCAAGTTTTAGGACTCCTAAAATAAATGTACGAGTTGATTGACCACAGAAAGACTAAATGAACTAACAAGCAAACAGAGTTTGTTCCTGGTTCGACTTCCAGTCTCACTTTCTACGCATCATTAGTGTTTGTATACAGGGTGTACCGCAGCTAACCCACCACACCTTTGATACCTTGAAAACGTACTGAACGCCTACCCAAGAACTCCAATAGAATTTCACACTACCTTAACGCACCTGTAAATTCATGATTACGTTCCGGACCGGAATCATCAATTTACCTTACATTAGGGTTTTGTGTCCTTCTATGACCCCACCGATTGTTGAGCAGATTCGATAGCCTCCACCAGCCGTGGAGTAGGTTGTAGGGCCTCTCCCGACTGTTTGAAAAGGCATAGCGACCTCTACCAATCGTTGAGTATGTTCAATAGCCTCTACCAGTCGTGGAGTAGGTTGTAGGGCCTCTCCCGACTGTTGGAAAAGGCATGATGACCTCTATTAAGTGCAGCAATTATTATTCACATAGATTGCAAATTGATAGCATGTTTATGCAAGCAAGTTTGTAAGTATTACAACCATTAAGTGTAAGTGTTATCATGAATAATTAAATGTTTACGAGTATCATGAATAATTAGGTGTTTAATGCGTAGTCAAATTAAGAGAAAAAAATCTAGTTTCATGTAATAACCAATGATGTTTTCTTAGAAAAGCATCTGTAAGATCAAGTATCAAGTCCAAACGTTTCAAATAAATGCAAGGTAGAGTCTTGTATGATAAATATAATAAATTTCCAATCTGTGTTAATACACAATAATACGCAAGGAAATTTCTAGATGTTGTATGCTAATGAGTGCGACAAAATTGGATACAAAATGAAAATAGAATTATGAAAATGAAAACACAAGTATTGGATTCTCGAGTCTTGGGAAGATTTCATCCATGGCTTAACCAGTGGGATTAACGTCATCCTGATCAGTTGTTTCGTTGGTATTGATATTGAAAGCTCGTCCATGTGCCACCAGGTTTACATTGTTCAATTTGGGACATTGGGGTAGCATGTGATTAGGGTCTCTACAATGATAACATGCCCGACCGTTAGTAATCTGTAGTGGTCCCTGGGCAGCTGTTTGATGATTACTCTGTGTCCCAACCATTACTCGACAAGTGGTAACAAGGTGTCCAAACCTACCGCATCTAGTGCATTGACGGCATGGAAGATTTGCAGGGTGATGATATTTGCAGGTGTTGCATTGAGGATGGATTCCCGTGTAGGCTTTCTTGATAGGAGGCTGAGCCACCGGATCAACAACAGCATGGTTCTGATTATCGCCCATTCGTTTCTTAGAGTTCGAAGCAGTAGTGGCGACCTTTGCTAAAACAATCTTAGGTTGTTCAACAACATTGGTGGTTTTCTCAGTAGGTGTCTTGGTGCCCTTCCTAACCAAGTTTCCTTTCCTTACGTGCTTGTCTGTTAATGTGGCTGCAAGTTGGATGGCTTCTTCTACCGTAGTGGCTTTGCCTCCAGTGACAACGTCTTGAATCAGGTCAGGTAATCCCTCGATATATTTTTCGATTGCTCGAGAGACTGGGGTGACCATGTGTGGAACCAGTATGCTAAGTTCGTGATATCGAGTATTATACGCAAGATTCTCACCACTGTCTTGTTTCAGTCCATAGAACTCTTCCTCCAGTTTCCTGATTTCGTTCCTAGGGCAAAATTTGGTGATCATGAGTTCCTTAACTTCAGCCCAAGATAAAGATAAAGCAACATCAGCTCCTCGATTGCGTTTTTCGCCATTCCACCAGGTTAACGCTCCCTTTTGAAGGACACTGGTAGCATAGCGAACGCGGAGTTCATCAGGACATTCACTGTTCACAAAAGTACTCTCCATGCTTTCAAACCATTGGAGGAGGCCAGTAGCACCCTCCTCACCAGTGAATTTTGTGGGGTTGCAGGAGTTAAAGTGTTTGAAAGTGCACCGAAATTGAGTCGTACTTCCTGTGTTGGCACTGTTACTATTCTGGGTCATCTCACTGACAAGGTTTGGGATCACTGCAGCAATTTGCTCGGCGACTAAAGATGCGAGGCGACGATCAGAACGTCGTCCAGAAGCACGAACAGGGCGTTGGCTGGCATCACGGAGCATGCGGCGAGCAGACATCTATGAGGTAGTCAAATAATAATCATGAGATTAGAAAATGTAAGTGTATAATCGTACAGATGATTATGAAGTTGTGATCTTGTAAGCAATCATGATATGCAAAGTATTGTATATGAAACGAGAGGGTATTATTGAAAAAGCTTGCATAAAATGCTTGGAGTGCCCTTGTCTAGCTGTAAAGCCCAACAAGAACGTTGACTTTTCAAAGGAATTGAACCCAATGGTGATCAAAGAAGACGTGCTTTAGCCTATAAGTGGACACTCACTCCAGGAATCCCCAGGTAAGCATAACAGGTCCGTAAATGGATTTATGCGCTATGCTTACCTATGCCAGAAAACCCAGTGTACAGGCATCCACCCTTCCAGATTGCACGTGTCCTTATCACACTCATTAAAGTTCAACAACTTCGAAGGAGTAACAATAAGAGTAGATATTATATCTAAGAGTGTCTTCATAAAAGGTATTGTTCCCATTCCATGATGATGTAAGCTTTCCACTCTTTGTAGGACACCATCTCTATGCACCATGATGAAAGATAAGAAGAATAGAGAGAGGGAAGAAGGGAAAGATAGGAGGAGGAAAGTAGGGAGAAATGAGGGGTAGGGTAATTCAGGAAATATAATGCATGAAAGTTGAAATTCGGTTATAGTCTAGGCCTTTTTATCTAATAACCTAGTTCCCTATAACCATGGCTCTGATACCAATCTGTAACACCCCAACCGATGGCGGAATCATCGAGGTGCCACGTAGTGACGATTGTTCAAAAGCTCATGGTACTAAAATGTAAATATTATTGAATAATCAAAATTGTCTTACATGGAAATGGAAAATACATTGTCTAAATAAAATGTAAATATTGAAATAACTGAATTAAAATAAGCACTAAATGTTCCTTGCTAAAGCACTAGATCAAACTGCACCTGAAACATGTACAAAAATAGGTTTGGTCAACATATGAAATGTTGGTGAGCATTCCTAGATTTAATATATATAGTAGGTTAAAAGTTATACAATTCAAGTGCAAGCTACAGTGCAAATATGTAAACCATGTATCAAACAAATGAGCGAAATCAACCCTGTGACTGTATAATGTACTGTATGAACTGTAGTGTACTCAACCAATAAATGGATGATAACTTAACACTGGCCACGGATTCTCCGATGAAAAAGGGGGAGAATCAATCTAGGCGGGTTGTCAATCCAAATAGCGCTATCCAATGTTAAGGTCGGCTTGTACCATGTTAATGATTTCACTAAGTACAAATGTAATCCACATGTATTGTCTAAGCATAAAGCACGTTGTAAGCAATGCACATAGTACTAGAATTGTATTGTAAAAATGTAAATTTGTATTTGAAATTGTAATAGTGTACATGTAACACCCCAAAAATGTATAAAAGCAAAAAGGGGTAGGAATACTCACAGTTCACGTAATAACTTGAAATTGGACTTGGACAACGAAATATGAATTGAGATTACTCCCAAATGATCAACCTAAAGTATTCGATAATGTGTAAGGGAAATGGCTCTAAGATATATGTATTTCTAGGGCTTCGAATTAGGGATAAATGTTTGTTTGATTATTATTAAAAATATTCGACAATTGAGAGAAATTTAGTAAATAAATAACCAAAAATCTTTTTATGAAATTTAAACTTAAAATGGTCACAATATTGTGTTTAAAGTATAAAAATAATTTTTGCAAAATTATTTCCTTTAAAATAGATTTTTAAATCTATTTATTACAAATTGCCAAAACTTAACTTTAATATTCAAAAATACTAAAATTAAAGAATTTCTATTTTAAAAATCATGTTTCTGTTCTAAATATATAAAAATAAATTGTGTAAAATTTTGGTGCAAAAACAATGAAAATTGATTTTATTATGATTTAATTATGATTAAATCTAACAAAAATTGATTAAAAATATAAAATAAATGATTTTTCTGAAATAAAAATTATTTCTGAAAAGATTAATGTTATGAAAACTCAGGATAAATTTTGTGGAAATTAATAAGATCGTTTTGATATTTTTATAGATTTTTATAAATAAAATAGAATAAACTTGATTTAATTATTATATATATTAAATAAATAAATTTTTGAAAACTAAAAATTGTAAGTTGAACTATTACATCAGATTAACACAAGATAATTTTTGTAGAATAAATAAAAGAGTTTTGATAATTTAAAATGAATTTATAAGATTATATGTATGTTTAATTCTTGTTTAAAGTAAAACACCAAAAAAAAAAGAAAGAAAAGAATTGCTACAGCCGGGGATCGAACCCGGGTAGCTCTGATATGGGGCTCCAGACACAACCAGCTGGTCCAAGCCACTGGTTGTGTTTGGATTCAGTTTTTTTTTACAAATAAATATCATATCAGGTTGCATGTTCTTCCCCAAATATTATCAATCGTGCCCTAGCTATAGCAATTGATCAAACCATACATTATGAACCCGATTGTTGTTAGGGCTTTTGTTGTATGTTTGCCGACTATCAAAACCCACAAAAATAATTGAACTTACAGTGTAGAATCGTGTTCGTTTGCTCGGTCAAAGCCAAAAGTCAAACGGCGTATAGATTGATGATTATCAGAGATGTTTCAGAATAATTGGAGGTTGAGTGTGAGAAATTGGCGAGTGTAGATGGCCTGGACGCGTTCAATTTATAGGGAAAGGTCTGGTTCGTTGGTTAGGAAGGTTGACTCGTTAGTTAGTGTATACGCGTGAATATACCCAATTAAAAAGGATAGAGCAATCTAAACGTGATGATTATGTATAAGTTTGACTCGCTTAATTATCGTTCAACAAAATAAATTAATTATAGATGGAATCAGCGAGATTTGAGGCTTGGTGTTTCCCTTTTTGGTTGCAGCGTGCGTCAACAGCAGCAGATGAAGGAGCAGGGCTGCTCGTAAATAGGCCTTAAATATATTGAAGTCTGGGATATAAAGCAATAATACATGGTGGCCTAGTGGTGGAGTGTTGTGCTGCTTCCTGCTCGGCTCGGGTTCGATACCCGGCTAGAGCAAAAGTTTTCTTTTTTTTTTTAACAGGTTAAGGGAAAGGAGGAATGGGCTGGGCCTGCTGATCAGATGGGTTGTGTACTGGGCCGGACCATCTGGGTTATGGTTTGGTAATGGATTTAATTATAGTTGATAATGGGTTTCAAGTGTTAGAAAAAAAAGTATGATTATTATTATTATTATTATTATTATTATTATTGTAAAAAAAAAATATATGTATATATATATATAATGAGAAAAAAAATGACGGATGTCACAATCTCTTCCAGTGGTACAATGAGAGATTCATCAGCCAAACACTTCTTCAAGTTAGACACATGGAAGACGTTGTGCACACTACCGAGCTCCGCCGGTAAGTCAAGTCTATATGCCACCGGCCCAATCCGATCCAGGATTGCGAACGGTCCGACGTAACGAGGGTTAAGCTTGCCACGCTTTCCAAAGCGTATGACGCCCTTCCATGGTGAAACTTTCAGAAGCACCTTGTCCCCAACCTGGAACTCTAGCGGTTTGCGACGGCGATCGGCATAGCTCTTCTGACGATCCCGTGCAGCAGCCAAACGTTGACGGATCTGTACGATTTTCTCCGAAGTTTCGTACACGAGTTCCGGACCAGTGAGCTGGCTCTCGCCCACCTCGGCCCAACAAAGTGGTGATCGGCATTTCCGTCCGTAAAGAGCCTCGAACGGAGCTGCCTTGATGCTAGAGTGATAGCTGTTGTTGTAGGAGAACTCCACCAACGGCAGGTGAATCTCCCAACTTTTGCCAAAATCGATGACACATGCCCGCAGCATGTCCTCCAGTGTTTGTATCGTCCGCTCACTCTGGCCGTCAGTTTGCGGATGATAAGCCGTACTCATATCCAGCTGAGTACCCAAGGCCTTATGAAGAGCCTTCCAGAAACGCGAAGCAAAGCGGGAATCACGATCAGAAATGATAGAAACAGGCACCCCGTGCCGAGAGACCACCTCCTTAAGGTAGAGTCGAGCCAACCGCTCGAGTCCGTCCGTTTCCTTAATAGGTATGAAGTGTGCCGATTTCGTCAACCGGTCGACGATCACCCAAATCATGTCACAACCACTTGGTGATCTCGGTAACTTGGTGACGAAATCCATCGTGATCCGCTCCCACTTCCATTCTGGAATCTCAGGTTGCTGTAGGAGACCAGACGGCTTCTGATACTCCACCTTGACCTTAGCACAGGTCAAGCATTTGCTCACATAGGAGGCTATATCAGCCTTCATGTTCGGCCACCAATAAAGTATCTTCAGATCATGATACATCTTATCGGAGCCTGGATGAATAGAATACCGGGATTTGTGAGCCTCGTCCAAGACAAGCTCCCGTAATCCCCGAATAAAGGAACCCAAACACGCCCAGCGAAGTAGTGTAGGCCATCAGACCTAAGCTCAAGGTGTTTGTCCGCACTGTGCATCGTTTCGGCCTTAAGGTTTTCCTCCTTCAAGGCATCCACCTGAGCCGAACGGATCCGGTCAGGTAAGGAGGAATGAATGGTAAGCTGCAAGGCTCGGACACGCCGAGGCTTCGCCGACTCTTTCCTGCTCAAGGCATCCGCCACAACGTTTGCCTTGCCAGGATGGTACTTAATTGCACAGTCGTAGTCGTTCAAGAGTTCAACCCAACGACGCTGCCGCATGTTTAACACCTTCTGGTCGAAAATATGCTGGAGACTCTTGTGATCGGTGTAAACTTCACACTTGGTACCGTACAAGTAATGTCTCCAGATTTTCAACGCAAAGACCACTGCACCCAGTTCTAAGTCATGAGTAGTGTAATTCTTCTCATGAACTTTGAGTTG
This sequence comes from Ambrosia x helenae, assembly GCA_030844895.1. Classification (NCBI taxonomy): domain Eukaryota; kingdom Viridiplantae; phylum Streptophyta; class Magnoliopsida; order Asterales; family Asteraceae; genus Ambrosia; species Ambrosia x helenae. The sequence goes on along the minus strand of CM061234.1, from coordinate 121,567,166 downwards.
ACGAGAAGCATAAGCAATAACCTTCCCGCGCTGCATCAACACACAACCAAGACCCCGAATGGAAGCATCACAGTACACAACGAAATCATCCGTACCCTCAGGAAGGGATAAGATAGGTGCAGAACAAAGTTTAAGCTTCAGCATCTGAAATGCTGATTCCTGTGGTTCGTCCCAGTCGAACTTTCGGTCCTTCTGGGTGAGAGCAGTGAGGGGTTGAGCGATCTTCGAAAATCCCTTAATAAAACGCCGATAGTAACCTGCAAGACCCAGGAATTGCCGCACCTCAGATGGCGTCTTTGGTGCTTCCCAGTCTTTAATAGCTTCGATCTTAGCTGGATCGACATGAATTCCCAGTTCATTCACCACATGCCCTAGGAATTGAACTTCACGTAACCAAAAATCGCACTTTGAGAACTTAGCATACAGCTGCTCCCGTCTCAAAAGTTCCAAGACCAACCGCAGATGTTCCTCATGATCCGCCTTGTTCTTGGAATAAATCAGAATGTCGTCAATGAACACGATGACGAACTTATCAAGGTACGGCTTACAAACGCGGTTCATCAAATCCATGAACACCGCCGGTGCGTTAGTGAGACCGAAAGGCATGACTAAGAACTCAAAATGGCCATAACGAGTGCGAAAAGCAGTCTTCTGGATGTCAGCTTCCCTGACGCGCAACTGGTGATAACCGGACCGCAAATCAATCTTCGAGTAGTAGCTAGAGCCCTGAAGCTGGTCAAAGAGATCATCAATGCGAGGAAGAGGATAACGATTCTTGATAGTCACTTTGTTCAGCTCACGGTAATCGATACACATAAGAAGACTCCCATCCTTCTTCTTCACAAACAAAATAGGAGCTCCCCACGGGGACGAGCTCGGTCGGATGAAACCCTTTTCCAAGAGTTCCTGTAACTGGCTGGATAACTCTTGCATCTCGGGAGGTGCAAGACGATACGGAGCTCGGGCGATAGGAGCTGCGCCCGGAGCAAGATCAATACCAAACTCAACCTGACGATGGGGAGGAAGACCAGGCAAATCATCAGGAAACACATCAGAATAGTCACGAACCACCGGAATGTCCTCGATCTTCTTCTCATCGTCAGTAGAAACGTTAACAAGTGCCAGAATGGCCGAACAGCCCTTTCGAAGATACTTACGGGCTTTCATGCTGGAAATGATACTCAGCGGAGCACCGCTTTTCTCGCCGTGAACCGAAAGAATCTCTCCATCGGGGAGAGGGATCCGAATAACCTTGTCGAAGCAAACAATCTCTGCGCGATACAACGATAACCAATCCATGCCCACAACGACATCGAAACTACCCAAAGGTACAGGCATAAGGTCAATGGGGAATGACAGACCCGACAGTTCCAAGTGACACTCCCTAAGGATATGAGTCGCCTCGATGTTCTTACCGTTAGCCAATTCTATCAAATACTTAGCTTCTAAAGGTGTGGGTACTATATCTAGCAACTGACTAACATCCACAGATACGAAGCTCTTATCGGCACCAGAATCAAATAAAACAGAAACATAGCGATTGTTGAGAAGGAACGTACCGGTAACTGTGTCTGGATCTTGCCTAGCCTCCGCAGACCCAATGACGAAAGCACGCGCAGTCCTGCCTCCGCCGCCATTCCCGTTACCGTTACCGTTTCCGCCCCTCCCATTATCACCCTGCTTCAGCTTGGGACAATCACGCTTGAAGTGTCCCGTGTCACCACAGTTGTAACACCCTGCCTCCCCTGAGTCCCCTGAGCAGCAGGAGCAGGAGTAGCCGCAGGAGTCTGAGTTGGGGTGAGCGCCACCTTGCAATCCTTAGCATGGTGCCCCAACTGATGGCACCGATGACAACGAGCCCGATCACAATTCCCGGAATGGTGAAAGCCACACTTGTTACACTTGGGATGCTTCCCAATGTATCCACCTGTCTTCTGCGAAGAAGACGACCCAGATCCCTCAGTCTTCTTGGCCGGTTGAGACGGCGCCGGCACTGCACTCTTACCCACGTTCTCCCATTTCCTCTTGTTGCCATCAGACCCCTTCGCAGTTGAACCCTTAGGAGGTAAAGCGCCCTCCAAAATCTTCATGTTGGTCATCTTGTGTGCAGAACGGACGACCTCAGCCAGTGTAGGAAGGTTCCCAGCAGCTACTAACCCAGCAATCTCCGGCACCAACCCAGAGATGTAGTGCTCGATCCTACGGTACTCAGGTGTGTGCATGTCAGGACACAACACCGCCAGCTCATTGCGTCGAACAGTATACTCCTCGATCTCGGACCCCACCATCTTGCAGTTCCAGACTTCATGTTCCAACTTCTGTACTTCCTCCCTGGGACAGTACTCGCTCTTCAATAACCGAACAAAATCCGCCCACAGCATAGCATGAGCTTCCCCCAAGCCCATGTTCTGCGTCGTAGCATTCCACCATGTCAAAGCAGGACCCTCAAATGTCGCAGTGGCATAGTTGACCCGGTCCTCAACAGGACAGTTACACATCAGGAAGACAGATTCAACCTTTTCCAACCATCGGAGCAGTCCCACTGCCCCTTCAGTTCCAGCGAAGTTATGGGGCTGACAGTCCCTAAACTTTTTGTAAGAACACTGAGGTGGAGGCGGGTTGACAGCAGCACCTGAAACACGACACAAAGATAAACTACAAAGGAAACATGACACCCAAGAACGAAACAAGGCAGGTAAGAACCAACTTACCTCCCATAGCATTGTGCCCAGCCTGGAAAGCAGCCAAGGCTATGTTCACTTGCTGTTGAAGCAAGTTGTTCAGCTCTGCTTGGGTCATGTTGATGTTACCACGACCGCCACCACGGCCACCGCCGCCACGGCCACCACCACGACGTCCACCACCACGTGCGCCCGACATGATCTGACAAATCAGAAATCGAGAGGTTCAGATTCGCTGCTAGTGTCAACCACTAGTAGCTAGAAAAGTTACGTCTAGACCCAATCCAGGAATATGCATCCAAGTTCAGAGTCCACTTGGATTCTCATGCATTTCAGTTTATGATTTCGTGTGCACCCGAAATGATAAACTGCTCTACATGGCCCTCCAAGCTTTCCCTTAGCTTGAACTCAAGTCGCCGGATGTCGGCATCTAGCATCATGCTATCACAAACATAAGTGCACAGGATAATGTGTGAGCAAGTGCGTCTATTGGGGTACGAAAGGGAGATGTCCGAATCCTGGACAGACCTCGAGAGTACGCAAGACTACCCCAATACACGGCACTGCCGTGCAAAACCAACGAGTCAACTCCTTCTCCTTCAAACCCCGAAGAAGATCATAAGAGTGTATAAAGCCAAGAGTAAGATCGGATGATGTAACAGAGAAGTGTGATGATAATGTAACGACACCCCGACAAAGTTAGTACATGTTCCAAACCGACACAAGTATGTGACCGTCTAGTGTGTGCGACTCGGCTATAGACTAGACTCTAAATGCAGTCCTAGTTCACTATAACCATTGGCTCTGATACCAATCTGTCACACCCTCAAATTCCACTTGCGGGGTTTTACCGCGAGGCGCATGACAAACCAGGATTCAAGTCAACGGTCACAATAAACAACACTATATGCGTAACACAAAACCCAAAAGATATAATTATAAAAGCATAAACTGTAGCGGAAGCTTTAAATGTTTACAACCCAAAAGACATAGTTCAAATGTTTAATGAAGACCATGCTCTAAACCCTAGACGCCCGTGCCGACTCGTGCGCCTAGATCCAGTTGTTGCTACCTTAGCGACCTGAGAAAAACATGCCAAAAGACGTCAACATATAATGCTGGTGAGTTCACAGGTTTGTTCAAAAATGTTATCCAAATGTTACCATGTCCATACTATATCAATGCTACCAAGTACGCTAGCTAGGCGTATGTTTTATTACTACTACGATTGGAAACCATTATTGGACACGTTTAGCAATGTTTAGCATGTTTAGCAGCCCGTAATGTTCAGCACGATAATGTTCCTGTTCGAGACAATATGCACCCGCCCGGCCCTCCAAGCCGACGAGTGGGGCAGGTCACGCCCAATAGATCTATCCACATTTCCCCCATTGTGCAAACCCGCACATTCATGGTTTCCCCCGGGACTTTCCAAAAGATCGTATAGCAATGTAAAGTTAAAACCATAGTATGACATATGTTACCAAAACTGTTTAGCGCATGTTTTCTCCCCCAAAAGTTAAAGCAGTAAAAGTGGGGCCGTGAACTCACCTTAGATTGCATTCCTCAAATGTAAGTAAAAGATGTTTAGCCCTTGATGATCCCTCTACCGGAGATCTATCAAAATGTTCACATAAGTGTTCCGACTAATAACCATAAGGTTATCTAGTCCCCGATTGTCCAGATCATAACCAAGTATGTTTTTAAAATGTGTTTACGTGTTTAACCGACACACTAGACCGACCCGACATCCCGTTGGTGACCCATTACCCTAACTAATCAAGTACACATAGATTACACGCAAGGTTCAAGCATAAAACACTTAGTTTGTATCAAAAATCTCATTTTTGTTAACGTAGGGTCGAATGTGACTGTAAGTGGTCGAAGGTGTCCTTATTTGGTCGAATGTGTCTTTGAAATTCCACCTTCGCCCCTTTTCCTCCCACCTTCGCCCCTTCAGCTTCCAGGTTCGACCCCTGGAATCCACCTTCGACCGTTCGACTGGTCGAAGGTATTCCAGGTTCGCCCCTGATGTCAGATTTTTCCAAAAACGCGTCGAAAAACATCCGAAAACATCACGAAACATCATGAGTTACAACAGTCAAGCATCATTAATATATTCCTACGAAACCTTACCAATTTTACCCCAAAATCTATCCGTTTGACAAGTTTCCTAAAATAGTAAATTATGGAGATGTCACATCATCATGCATGAAAATATTACCCAATTAGGAAACTTTCTGAAATCGATCAATAATCAGTTTATCATACTCGAACCATCATGAACAAGAAACCCCTATCACAACCTTATCATAATCATCCAACAACAAACCCTAAATCTAACTAAAAACCCCTTTAATCGCCAAAACACCATCAACAATCAAAGGTACCATGTTTCAATCATAACCCATCATTAATAACAGCCCTAGGTTGTTGTCATATCATCTATACAACAAGTAATCATCAAACAATGCATAATATCATACTAACACATGTTTATTTGCATAAAAACTCATTGTTTATGAATAGGTTTTGGTTAGGAAAGGTTTTTATTCATAAAATAGGTTGATATCAGATCTGGACCCTTGGGGTTTAGATTAAAACAAGTCAAAATTGTTTAAAAAGGATTTGTAATGAAGAACACACCTTAGATCTTCACTTGTAATGATTTAGAGAGTTAGGTTATGAAAAACAAGCTCAAAAACTCCTTCCCCAATGATAATAGCTGATAGAGAGTGTTTGGAGGCGTTTAGGGTTTGTGAAATGGTGAAAAATGGCTAAGGATGGTATTTATACCCAGTCCAGGTTCGCCCAGTTTATGTGGTCGAATGTGGAACTTTTCCACATTCGCCCTTTTTAATGGTCGAATGTGGAATCTTTCCACATTCGCCCACTTTGTTTCCACGTTCGCCCATTTCTCAAGTCCCATTTCCACATTCGCCCATTATTTCCACATTCAGGTCATCAGCACTTTTTAACACATGTTAACAGCACTTTTTAACACATGTTAACCTTTTCCAGTTTGTCGTGTTTAACGCATTCTAACACATCTTAACACATAAGCATGCATCCATAGTCTATACTTAGCATGTTTAGGCACGTATAATCATTTGTACATCATTTAAGCAAGTATAAGCATACAATTCACCACACGACCCATAATCTACACATATACTTAATTAGTTCATGTAATGTCACCAACGACGGAACCCGGTACTAATGTATTCCCAAAACGACTCCCAATGATCCTCCAGATCATTGACCTGGACAATCCTAATTTGACCCGACTCAACTGACCCAGTTAAGTTTGTTTATAAACGTTTCTCGCTAAGGTAGACTTAGATGTTACTATTATGTTTAAGCCGAACATGCCGGGTGTCACAATTTACGAATTCAAAATCTTAAAATATATTATATAACCTATTTGATGTAACATATTTTAAAAATAATAGTGGAATTGAGATCGATGGAAGTTTGTGGGAAGACAAGGCAATAGCACTGTCAAGTTTCATGTCTAATCCGGAACGTGATCGGCATGTTTTCCTTTTGGTACAGTTTGGTCAAGTTAACAATTATAAAGGTATTTAATGTTTTATGACTATTAATATACTATATTTTATATTGTATATTAATTTACGAAATTTCAATTTTTTAGGGAAAATGAGTGTGACAAACAGTTATGAGGCTGCAAGAGTTTTCATAAATGAAGATATTGAAGAATTAACATCTTTCAAAAATGCGTAAGATATATATAATTTATTATTTTCATTCATGCATAAAATATTAATTTATATACTTTAATTTCAAACTGTAGGTACCTTGAAAAATTTGTTGAAAACCAATCTTCACAATCATCAAATACCTCAGTTGGAACGTACATGATTTCAAATGTCGAAGATGAATTTCTAAACAATTCACGTTTTATAGTTACTGCTTTTATTCCAACTATTAAAACAGTAAGTTTTCTTAACCTTACAATTAATTAAAAATAAAATAACTTAACTAATAATTTAAATGAGATTTGCAGGAATCAAGAGTCATTATAGTTGGGAAAATTAGTGAAATTGGAACAGATCTTCAATGGTACTATAGAGGTTGCAATTATTGCAAAGCAAAAGTTGAGCAGAAATTTGTTTCTTATGAAAGATATGATGGAACCATTGGAGGAAAAGAAGTTTTTAAATGCTCAAGTCTTAAGTGTGAAGATCTTGAGATTAAAGAAGTTATAAGGTACACTCATCTTTAAAATTTTAAAGTTATTTACAAAATTTGTACAGTTATCAATAACAGTTTATCGGCAACAGGTACAGGATCTCATTAAAGGTAGATGACGGTTGTGGAAGTATCAAAATGACACTTTTTGATTACGAAGCGTGTAAGATATTTGGGAAGCCTGCAAGGTATTTTGTTGAACAAGAAGAAGAGGTAAATTTCATGAAGTTTCTTATTTTGATAATTACTTAAATGGTTACATATTTATATTGGCCTTTTATAATATGTAGATGATAAACAATGATCAAGTTCCACCATCATATCCAAAAGAGTTTGAGGAAATTGTTGGTAAAAAGTACGCTTTCTTAATCAAAGTAACTCCATACAACATTGATCATCCTGATCAAGTTCCATCTCTCTCTTTTTTTTTCATTTTTTTTTCACATATATATACATATTTTTTTTCAACACTTAATAGAACTCAAACACATAAACACAAACATATAACACAATGGATGTCATCAATTTTTTTTTTCAACGGCTAACGGGTCAATTTGGGTAACTTTATAGGTTTAACAGTCGAAAGGGTGTAGGCTCAACATGGCTACTAAGGGTAATATTTGGTTAAACGGGTGAACACAAGACAATAAGTGGGTATCAAAAGAAAAAGGGAAATCCTAGATTGCCTTTATCATGTACGTGCATATATAGTCTACAACCTCAGCATGTATCAAATCACACAAGTTCTGCAACAGAGAAACATCTGGCCTACTCTCAACAAATGAAAAAAATATATATATATAAGTCAATCTATCATCTAGTAGGCTCAAGATCTCACAGAAGTGGGGAAATGGGTTACCGATGTGTGCATGCATTTATTACCAATAGCTTCTTAAACCTAGTCAGGCAATTCTAAACTTTTTTCCTTAAAAATACCTGCTGAAAACGGTTCATATTACTTTTCCACAAATTAGACCATGACTAAGGATCTACTGCCAAAACAATCAAGAAACAACTGGTATGTACTGAAAGAGCTGCTTTATGTCTGATTAGAGTGATTTTTAAGAACAATTTTCAAGACATTTTCAATTTTCAATTTTTTTTTTTTTAGACTCAAGAATAAATAAAAACGAAGTTTCCCCCACCCCCACACTTGAACGACACATTGTCCTCAATGTGATCTAGGAATAAAATAAAGTAGAAATAAAAAAAATGTACAACACTAATAAAAGGAACAGACTCCCCTGGATATAGGCAATGCGCGTATGGGTCCCTGCAGTTCCTCCCAATCGAACCGTATAGCATTTCATTCGCGGCCGATAAACAAACCTGAAACTAAGACTCAAAAGAAAAATAAAAACATAAAATTCTGGGATGCCTGATACATCAATGATGTACAGATCTATCCCGCCTGAATGGAGATTGAGTACAGGCGAGGTTATCTGATTGAAAAGTTAAACTCCAAGCATTCCCAGAAAAAACAAAAACAGACTCAAACTCTAAAAATAAAATAAAAAAAACGTACCTGTAATACTCCACACAACTATACAAACTCTACAAGTAAACATACCCGACATATCTACTCATGGTGGTCTAGTGGGATGTTTGTGTCCCAATGCCTCAAGGTATGTGCTCCTCCAGCACTCAGGTAGGTCATCCACAGTCCTCCAGATTGGTCCAAATAATGCCAGCCTATGCTTCTCTTTATCAAATTCAGGTGGCTTCTTGGCTTTCTTTTTCCTTCTCTTTCTTGTGTCGTCTTCATCTGCTACCTCGATCCTGTTAATCATAAAACACTCCTCCTCGGATTGATTAGTAGTTAGATTGGAAAACACATTAAAACACAACTCCTTTTTCCCAAACCTCATAGTGACCAATCCACTAGCACAATTAATGATAGCATGAACAGTGGCTAGGAATGGTCTACCCAAAATGACTGTAGACTTTGTATTTTTCTCATTCGGCTCACTATCTAAAACCAAGAAGTCAACTGGGTACTGGCAACCTTCCACCTTCACTGTGACATTAGTCAACATTCCCCTAGGCTGTATAGGCTTTTGATCAGCCAACACCATGGTGGTGTGGACTTTCTTTAAAGGACCAAAGTCAAATTGGTCATATAAGTGGCCCGGGAGGATGCTGACACAAGCTCCAAGATCTAGGAGTGCCTGATCAATGCTAATATCCCCAATTTGGATTGAAATAAGGGGCGCTCCCGGATCTTGGAGTTTAGGTGGACCTTGTTTACCCAAACCTGATGTTAAATTTGGCTTCACTAAAGCCAATGGGAAGGGGACAACCTTAACTCCCCCACACTTATCCTTGGACTCAGTGGGGTTTTCATTAAAATACTTTTCACAAAACCTCTTTTTAAGATTTTTCATTTCAGTTTTAGTTTGTGAAATTTTACCCTGGTCACCACCATTTTCTGACCCATCACTAACATCAGTAGAGAGAAGACTTACAACATTAATTTGTGCAGTTCTAGTAGTTTTAGAACTTGCTTGCTGATGTTGTGGGTTGAGGTTGGTGTCACTAGGAAGCTTACCTGGGTCTCTCCTGTTCTGAGCCATCTCTGATGCTAGCTGAGTCACTTGTGTTTCCAAGGTCTGGTATGCTTTAGCCTGCAACTCTTGTTCCTTCCTGATCTGCTTCAGCATCTCTAGAACTTCATTAGTTGACCCACTAGACTGATTACCCGCTCTGCCCTGATCAAAACCCTGCTGGTAATTTCTCTGATTTCCTTTATTATAACCCCCTTGGTTCTGATTATTGTACCCAAGCTGTCTGTTCTGGTATGACTGTCCCCCCTGACCATACACCATGTTTACCTCTTCTTTAGCTGCTCTGTACATATCTGGACAATCCTGTGCAGAATGGCCCAGTTCACTGCACACCTTACAGACTGGATAAGACTGAGCTGCATGTAGTGTGTCTTTTCCTCCAAAACCTTTTAAACTCGCCAATTGGCGCTCTAAAGCTTCTTTTTCTTTCTCTAACTGAGCTACCCTGGCACTTGTGATACTCGTACTGGCTGGTTTGGTTATTGAATGCTTTTTCTTTCGGTTAGACTGAGCTTGTCTCTTGGAGTCTGCAGCTACTGTCTCTAGATAATCCCAATCCACATCCACATGATTTCTTAAAAAGGTACCCCCAGTGGTAGCCTTAATATCCCTGATATCATCACTCGACAACCCATCATGAAACGCAGTAATTAACTCCCATCTTTGAATACCGTGATGAGGACAATTTCTAAGCAACTGATTAAATCTCTTCCACGCTTCATAAAATAACTCACCAGGTAATTGTTGGAACTCTCTAATGGCTGCTCTAGCCTCACTAGTCCTCTGAGGAGTGTAATATTCTTCAAGAAACTGTTGTTGTAACTCCTCCCAGTCATAGATACTTGCATATGGTAAAGATGTAAACCAATTACGTGCAACATCCTTCAATGAGAACTGAAACAACACCAACTTTACCTGATCTGGTGTAAACCCATGACCCCCAATCATTCCACAAACTGCCTCAAAATCTGCAATATGCGCATATGGTTCCTCACTACCCTTCCCGTGAAAGGTGGGCAGCATGTTCAAAAGGTGAGGCTTAGCTTCAAATGTTCTACCTCCACGAGCTACGGGCATAACTATAGGTGACGAGCTCGGTGCTATCTGAGGCCTGAAATGACTGTCCACTCCTCTAACGTGATGATCTTGTACTTGTGGACGTCTTTGCCTGTGAGGAAGGTTCATTGGTGCCCTGTTCATCCTATGTGGGTTTTGATACCTAAGTCCACCTTGATCCCTGTTCAGTGGTAGATCATACTGACCTCTTTGATTCTCCCCATAATCTTCCTCATCAGTCCACTCCTGACCATTATCATAACCTTCTTGATCTTCCCCATCATCCCATTCATCTACTCTGGCACGAATATTATCTTCATTGAAAATACTTTCCGCCCTATGTGGATGTGGCTCTCGGTTCAGGTGAGTGGAATGGGTTCCTGAACGATCTCTATGAACAACCGAAGTGGGTTAGGCTGTGGTGGAATATTTTGTGGTGCTGGGTTAAATGGTTGAGCTGGTGGTTGATCTGGTGGAGGTTGGTTAAATTGTGGAAAGGGTGGTACTGGCATATTTGGTAATGGATTTTGTTGTGGTGGATGTTGGTTACCCTGGTTGGCAAGATTACTGTGATTGCTCATATCTGATAATGATGTCTCTATTTTTGCTAACTCACTTGGACCAATTTTTTTCTGATGCAGTGTCCGGTTCTTTCTAGCTGTTTTCTCAATTTCGGGATCAAAAATTAGAGGTGAAGTCTTTCCTGAACGGCGTGTATGATGCATAAAATTTTAAGTCACCTGCACACAGACAAACAAAGAACTTTGCGTAATACCGAACTAAACAAGAAAAATAAAATAAAATACTAGAAAAGTAAAATATATTTTTCTTTTTTGGGTTTTTTTTTAATTTTTTTTTTAATTTGTTTGTTTGTTTTTTTTTGTGTGTGAGAAAAACGAAAGTAACAAGAAAACTAAACTAAGCGCACGTGTTCCCCGGCAACGGCGCCATTTTGATGTAGCTGTCGTGGGCTAATCAAAAACAAGTATTTATGACTTAAATACCTATACTAGTACGGGTAAGTAAGGTCGTCTCCACAGGGAACGCGTGGTCAGTATAAGTTTTAAAATTAAATTAATAAAATATTGATCTTGAGTTGGAATTTTGGTTGATTAAAAATGAGTAAACAAATAAAAACGAAAGTAATATCAAATTAAAGAAAAGTAACTTTCACCCGGGATCCAGGTATAGACTTTAACATAAACTTAGTTTAATTATTAGAACACCACATAGATATGGCCTTGGGATTTATGAGTTGAATTAACAACTAAGGACAGTTTTTAATAATAACCGTACAACCTAATTGTCCGCTCAAAAATATCAATTACCCACCAATTACCACCCCGCTAACAATGCAAGAAATTGCCAATACGTTTGGTAAAAGATAAATAATTCAAATATAAATAAAGGTTTCAACAACTCAAACACAAGTGGTCAAGATATACCAGTTCAAACATAAATAAACTTAGTCTAATGTAAAAGAAAACTAAAACCGTTCACCGAGGAAAAGTCACAAAAGGATTTAGCCTTGCATCTTGGTCGCGTGCATATCTCCTCTTCTTATTATCTTCGTGCGATTGAAGCAAGGTTCTGTGCCCCTTTTGTCTTGTGTGCGTCACAAATAAATCCTCTCCAAACAAAAACAATAATTGCCGTCCGATAATTGTCGTTCAACCTCCCATCCTCTGCAATTGTGCGCCGCTCTCCTCTATTTATTTCCACCGAAATATAATTAATATAAATGCCCTATTTTTGTTTTATAAGTGGGCTTGGGGCCTTTTAAAAGTCACGTTTGACTTTTCTATATTTTTTATTTTATTATTATTATTATTATTATTATTATTATTATTATTATTATTATATATAGCATTCTAGCTCCATGCTCTTGACTCGGGTGTTCTTGGCTTGACCAAAGTTGCTCATTTACGCTCCAACGTCCATTCGAACACCTACTAAAATATAAAATAAATACATAAGTAATTAAAAACGACGCAAAACTAATAAAATCTATAAAAACCTATACTAAATAAAATAGACCGGTACAAGCCTAAACCTAATAAAAACACTATCTAAACGTCTCAAAAAAAATACAATCTAAACGACTCAAAAATATACAAAACTGGCAAATAAACATGATGCCTGCAACCGCGCATCAGTAATACCATAAACAAATGCGTTGAATCAGGATATGCTAAGTAATCGATACTGCAATGATACAATGACATGGTTAAAGGTCCTTCCCTTTCGGGTTTACCCTTTAACCGTAATGAGAGTAACATGTAAGTAATAGACATGGTTAGAGGTTCTTCCCTTTCGGGTTCACCCTTAACCGGTAACTTCTGTTCCCATCGTTGGCTCTAAACACTCATATTGATAGACTCTGAGGTTTACACTGTTCCCCTCGAAATTAAAGAAATACTCTAATCCGAGTCGTACGTGGGCACTGGCTTAGATCTCATATGAGTTATCAACTAGCATGTTCATTAGCCATGATTATGAACAAAATAATGTAAAGTATCACAGGGTTTTGCTCAAAATAGGAAAAATATGCGTTCATGTAAGTATATAAGTATAGCATAAAATTTCGATTGAAAGAATAATATAGTATAAATCGAGTAAATCACGATTACCCAAAATTTGAGTAAATGAGTTAATTTAATGCTCAAAACCAGTGTTGTAAGAATAATTACTAATAACTAGTGCAAGAATAGTTGCGCATAACGCGTGAGAATAACCACCGATAAAAAAAATAATGTGAGAATAATAAGATAATATGCGAACGTAACTATAAATAGAGTGGTGTAAGAATAAAATAGTGAAATTTACTGTAAATGAAAGTGCACGGAACAAGTGTATAGTCTATTGTTATTAGGAATACTTTTTAGAAACCGAAGAATGTTTTAAGTTCAAAACAGGTTCACTTGAAAAGATTCCGTAGGTACACATTTTCATGTGTTTACGAGAAGTCGAGTTTAAAAATTGTTATAAGGCATATTATTAGTTGCAAGTTTCTCCCGAAAACATATATTGGATACGTCATATGAAAACAAAAGGTTTACATTTGACTTGTAAGATATGCAAAACAAGTTTATAAAATACAATGTGAAACCATTTCATGAAGTATGTGTAAATCTAATGTGTTTCAAAAGACTAAGATTTAAAATGACGTGAAAGTTGTGAATGATCCCAGATGCCTTGACGAATTTTAGAAAATAGAATTTTCTGTATTTAAACAATTTTTTTAACTTATGGGTTGAAAAGTCAAAAATTTTAAATTGTTATGAAATGTTGAGAAAATCGAAGTGTTACCCGTTAAGACTGGGTAAACTTGAAGCCTTTTAAATTTTCAAACTTTTAAGAAATTTATACATTGAAAGATCATTTATTTGCAGGATCGTTAAGGCATCTCTTTGGCTCATTGCGGGCTATCTGTTTCAAGGCACAAGGTGTATATGAAGTGTGTGCTAATTTGGCAAATAGGCTTAGGAGACTAGGTGTAGCTATATTGGTAAATTAGTATCAAGTAAATGAGGATATTAGTGAATTTTCAAAACTTTAGCGAGATTAAAAAATCGAACTATAGAAATAGATCCCTGAGATGTAGAATTCACTCCTAACTCAAAGATGTTATTTCAAAATTGAAAATTATTGTGGAATGAAACCAATCACTAAGTTAAGGATATCATTCCCGGCTTAGTGGTTAAGTTCCTTTTTGAAGGAAATATTCTTTGAGGTGTGGATGTCACTCCTATCTCAAAGACATATTCCTAAGATAAATAACATATAGAGAAGTGAAACTAATCACCAAGGTATGGATGTGACTCCTAACTTGGTGATATCGTTTCGTTTGTGAAATACGAGCATATTCTTTTCTAAGCAAAATATCGAAAGATAACGAGGAAGAATCATAACAAAAATATCTTGAAAGAAAATATAAGAATAAAAAGAAATATACACGAGAGGACTCGTGAAAGTAAGCTTAGTTATAGACTAGGCTAAAAGGCATTCTAATAACCTAATTCCCTATAACCATGGCTCTGATACCAATCTGTAACACCCCAACCGATGGCGGAAACATCGAGGTGTCACGTAGTGACGATTGCTCAATAGCTCATGGCACTAAAGTGTAAATTTGAATACATTGAATTTAATAATTTATTACATTGAAAGAAATACAAAAATTACGACTAGCAATCTAAACTAAGATACAGTAATCTCAATCTAAGTCCTAAGCAGTTAATCTCGGTGAGATCTCGGTTATATCGGTCCGAGATCTCGGTTCTCGGTGTTAAGGGCCTATATCGGTGTAAAATATCGGTAATAATCTCGGGACCGAGAATATCGGCCGAGATGACCAAGATATCGGCCGATATTTGACTTTTTATATCGGTAATCTCACCGATTATAGCGGTTTTGCCCAAATAAAAAAAATTAGGTCAAGATCAGTTTAGGGAAACTAGTTATTACCTCGATTCGAACAAACATCAGACCTGCACGCGTCTATTTTGGGCAAAATCGAACCCTATCTGAAGAATCCATCAATAGATGAAGCAAATTTGGGGCTAGGGTTTATGTTTTGTTGTTGTGGGTGTGGCTGCTGTGTAAAATGGAGAAGGAGAGTTGTGGCTGCTGTTATAAATGGGCTAGGGTTTATGTTTTTGTTAAGTTTGGGTATTTTCTAATTTAACCCCCTTCATATTTCAATTGTTTAAATATAGTTTCCAAACTTAAATATTTATATTTATGCATAAAAATACATGTATATAGATTTTGCAATGACCGATATCTCACCGATATCTCACCGCGAAAAACGATATATCAAATATCGGTCCTCAACCGATAACCGATATTTTTCCGCATTAACTGCTTAGTCTAAGTCTAAGTTCCAAACGCTTGGAAGTAATCTCATAAGAACCTGAAACATGTATGAAAATGATTTGGTCAATACAAAATGTATTGGTGAGCATACCCTGTTTGAATATATATAGTAAGAAAAGTGTTTAGCAATTCATGAGCGGTACCATTTGCAATTATGTAATAAGTAGTATCAGTCAAAACCAAGCCTATGAATAATGACTAACACATGACTAACAATTTGAATAATGAATTAACAAGAAAATGACCAAGATTCTCTCAACAGAGTCTCAAGGGAGTATACCATAGTACTATTCATTGAAATGCTAGGCCGCCCAGCGGTTAATGATTTTGACTAAGCATACACCCAAATTCACATAAGGCAAACACACATGAGAATTGCATTAAGTATAAGAAATAGAAACTTGATTAATAGGTACATGAGTCACCCCAAAGTAGTAAAACAGTAAAAAAGGGAAAGATATACTCACCTTGATTGTGACGGACTTGCTAAGATTTAAAGAGAACCAATGAAATATGCTTGAACCTAATTAAAAGTGATGTTTTTGTAACTAGTGTTTGTGCAAGATACATCGCTTTTGATTTATATATCGTAAATATTTGATATACATATTTCATGTTTATTTTTTTATATGTATCTGACGAAATCACTATCATCATTAAATCAAATCGCAAAATTTCTTGTTATTGAATAAAATGAATTAAAATTATTATTTTATAAACATCTTTTAAACCATATTAAGTGTAACAACAATACTGCTACGAACCACAACCATTTTGAACTGTATAAGAATAAATGTTGTTTAATTATACGAAACAGTAACTATTATTATTATTATTATTTTTATTATTATTAATATTTACAATAAAACAATACGTTAGATTATTTATGTAAAATATTTGAAATTCATGAAACCATATACTAATTTATATAATAGTTGTTATGACCAAATGATAATGGTTCTATTCATAATGCCGTCATCATAAGCTACAATCTAAAATTTATGTATTTTGAAAATAGAGTTCATCTTCTTCGGCATTCGGTCGCCGGAATATCATGTTTTGGCCAGAATAATCAAATCGAATCTATAGAGTTTATAAAAGAACGGAAAATGATAAAAGATTTACCTAGTTCAGCGAGATATGAGTTGGAAGCTAGCGGTTGCTTAGAAGGTCTGACCGTCCGTTGCGGTCGTTTCGATTTCGGTGATATTGAGGGCTGTGGTTACGGAATGGTTGGCGTCAGTCAATGGCTCAGTGGTGGCGAATGATAACAGTAAAACTATGGCACATCCAAATCGTGGTGGGTGTGGCAAACGTCGAATAATCTAAATCGACACATGTGGCTTTTGAGTGACTAAAATACTAGATACCACTCATTCGAGTGGCGCTGCAATTGTAGTGTGTGGCATTAGAAAACAGAGGAAACGAGAAGGGATTGGAGAATAATTGAGCACTCAAGATTTGAACAAATGATTTGAGTTATATTTATAAATAATAGAAAAAAAAAGTAATCAACAAGCTTTGATTACGGAGACAGTTACAAGACTTCCATATTCTTCAATTCTAATAAAGTTTTATATTAATTACATTAAATCATTCATTATTATGCTTTTATTTCAAAATTAATTTCAATGCTTCGAACCGTCAGAATGTGATCAAATTTTCTTGATTTCATTAGCTTAGTAAATTCATAACTTATAAAGTAATATATTTTATTTGGTTTCCACAAAGATACAACTACTAATCCAGTTATTATTATTTGCTTATCGGTTTATTTTAACATATATTATTAAATAATAACTTAGGAATAACATCATCGGTAGGAGTCACTAATAATTAATCAAACGTATGACGTAATAAAGTCGTTTAAGATAAATCGGATATGATAAGTCGATCATGTAATATTTAAACGTTTTAAAGATTTTGGGGTATTACAATCACCATTATTTTACATTTTATATCGGTAATCAACTTTGAATTATTGCCACTTTAGGCTCCTAAAGTTATATTTTAATTATTGGGAAGAATTGCAAATAAAAGAAAGAGAAAAATTGATGACTAAAATTGTATAAATGATAAAAGTGAAGGTGAAGGATGTCACAGTTTTTATGATTAAATCTTGCTTGGTTTATATTCAAAGTTAAGGTTTAATAATGTGGTGCTATAATCATCTTTTATCACTAAACATACTAACACACCTTGAAATGACTCGATGGTATTTAGATAAACATATATCAACCAAATCTAGTCATTAAACAATCTATTTCAAGACCCATGATGTGTGTTAGATTCGGATACCACATTATAACACATGTTAAAGCTGAAACATATGATTTCTTGTTATAAAGGTCTAAATGTATGTTAAAGCACTTGTTTTTATCCCAAACCGACCACGTGTGTAGATTGGGAGCCACTTAGGACCCATGACGACATGTTGAGGTCGTTTTGTTTACAATAAATGCCATTTTACAAAACCATCAGGGTTTCCAGAAATGTACATTTTACGAGTACACTTAAGATCATTACGTGCACCAAAAACATGGCCCACATACACCAATACTAGGTTCCACAAAGGTCGGGTGAACAACTTGTATGATACAAAAGAACACACAACTTACTAAGTCCTCTATAATCATAGGGAAATCACCGTCCGAGCAATAGTTGCTTCATATTACAGCTTCACTAGACCACGTATATCTCTATCAGGTGAGTTTCGTGGCCCCCTTTACTGTTTTACTGTTTTGCAACTTCGGGGGAGAAACATGCTATAGACCCACATATGTACATGACAAAAATATGTGTTACATGAGTTAGACCCACAATTGTCACAGATCAACAAAGATTCCCCGGACAACTATAACCATTAGCTTAGCAATAAGCCGTTGATCATATGAATAGTACTATTTGGGTTGATACCCCCTTTCACTGTTAGTCGCGCTAACACATATGAATGCATATTATCCATACTTTACAATGTCTCGTGAAAAGGCATTGGGGTGGTGTGCACACGAACGTCGTGGTTTGGTTATGGTGCTCATGGTAACTATATTCTGCATGGACACATACAACGAAACTTTCTGAGCAACAAAACTGTTTTATTGAGTCAACAAAACCTACGGACTCACCAACTTTTTAGTTGACACTTGTAAGCATGTTTTTCAGGAAACCAAGTAAGGACGTTAATGAGCCAAGTTTAGGATTGCATGAAGAAGGCCTTGTTTTGTGGTTTTGATGTAGCCGTTTGAAACACTTGTTAGGATTTGTAATTTGTATTTCGACTATGTGACTTATGTGCTTGATGAAATAAATGACATTTAGTATTTCTCATGTAAACAATGTTTATGATCACCATATTCGTCTCACCTTGCGTTTTAGCCTTAGGCGGGTGTGACCGATTGGTATCAGAGCCATTGGTTATAGAGAATTAGGTCTCATGGAGAGATACGTAGACTAAATATACTTTAGGAGTCTTTGTGCATTGCTTCACTTCTATACGTGATTTATTTGGATACATGGTCTTATTTTTTTCCTTTATCATGTGGATTTGGAAGAAGACATGGCACCAACAACTAGGTCTGTTCAAGGCAACTCAGGAGAAGGAAACATGATGACCCCTGAAGACATTGAGCAGTTGGTTTCACAACAAGTTGCAGCTGCTATTGCACAGTATGAGGCGGCCCGAAATAGCATGAGAAGAGGTTCTGGCGGTGGCGTCGGAGGTAGCGGCAACAGTGGAGATGGTGCTAGGACTGGAAGTGGCATAGAGACTGAGGAGGTACAGAAAGGTTTTTCATACAAGGCATTTTTGGCATGCAATCCACGCAGTTTCAACGGTACTGATGGAGCGGTAGAATTATTCGGTGGATTGAGAAGATGGAGTCCGTGCTCGACATTAGTGACTGTGCTGAGAACTGCAAGGTCAAGTATGCTACTTGCACCTATCTGGATGAAGCCCTGACGTGGTGGAATCTGCAAGTCCAGACGGTGGGAAGAGAAGTCGCGTATCAACTTTCATGGAACGATCCGAGGTCCATGCTCTTGGCAGAGTACTGTCAAGACAACGAGCTGCAGAAGATTGAGACCAAGTTCTGGAACTTGACCATGGATGGAGCAGAAATATCGGCACACACCACTCGATTTCATGAGCTTTCTCGACTTATCCCGCACATGGTTATGCCTGAGTTCAAGAGGATTGAGAGGTACATTTGGTGTCTTGTTGTTGGATCAGTAATGCTCTTTGTATGAACTTGCTAGTGAACACTTAAGTGTCTAGCAAGTTCTTAATCAGTAATAGCACAACGGAATGATATGAGTTAAAGCTACATTTATCAACAGGAGTTATTACTCCCCCTGGACGTTTGATAAAACTAAAGACAAGTATTTAATGAGAATCTAAGCATTGAATGAGAATGAACACTTAAACAGATTCTCAGTAAATAAAATGGAAATAACAATGATAAGCTTTGAAGGATTTTTGTATTAAAAATCAATGTCTAAAACAGAGGGATGAACCCTTCTATTTATAGACTTTACAAATACATGAACCTTTCCAAAAGGCAAGTTCAGAGGCAAGTTGCAACAAGTTGCAATCTTGGAACTTGTACAAAAAGTTAAAGTAATACTAAACTAATAAACTACTGAAACATAAGGCGGTGGAAAGATTCTTGGACAAGTGCTGATGAATGACAAACTACTGATGAGTAGTTTGTCTTCAGTAGTTATTCAGTGAACTGTCTGGTTTGGACTTTAGAACTTCTGATGTATTTCTTCTTCAGTACTTGTAGAATCCTTCTTCAGCTGTTTGGTCTTCTTTCTTCAGTAGTTCTATACTTAGAATAAATTGACAGAAGTGAATTAGACTAAGGTTTACAAAAGTGGTTTCACCAATCCTTTTTGCATAACACTTGTAACTCAAATTCAAAGCATGGTGACGTCGTTACGACCCACTACTATCCAAAGTGTTGTGACTTTGGTACATAGCCTAACGTACGAGGGTATTCGATCTGGAGCTTTGATTAAGAAGGGTACGGGTGAGAAACGAAAGCCGGATGACCAGGAATCAGTGAACCATCTAGGTAAGAAGCAGTAAGTTGCGAATGTGTATGCGGCAGTGGCAAAGAAACTGTACCAAGGAGCTCATCCTAAGTGTGACAAATGCGGTTTTCACCATAAGGGAACATGCAAAAGTTTTACTTGCCACAAGTGCAGAAAACCCGGCCACCTATCCAGGCATTGTACGAACCAGGAAGCTCGGTGGGAATGTTATAAGTGCGGTAGTACGGAGCACCTCAAGAGAGCCTGTCCGAAATTGAAGGACCAGAATGGCAATGTCAGCCCTCCTCGTGGTAGAGCATTTGTGATGGAAGCAAGGGACGTTCGGCAAGAGTAACAGGTTTCTCTTCAATGTCGAAATCAGAATGGACTACTGTACTTCCTTCTAGTAGTACCATCCTGAAATCAGTCTTCACATTCTCCTCTGTCTTTTTCTTTGTAGCAGGTTTTCTTGAAACACCAGAAGTTCTAACTACTGAAGTTGATACTTCAGCAGTTTCAAACTTCTCTGGATTTGCAGCCCTTGCAGCCTTGTATTTTCTATAAGTGTCCACTATTCTTTCTTCTTTCCACTTGGACACAGAGTCTTTTGAACCATAACCATTTGCTACTAGTTCTTCAATCATCTGGGCTCTCTTGGATTTTGCATCTTTACTTGTTGCAAGTTTGTCTGCAATAAGTTGAGCTCTTCTTGTCAGCTCTTCCATGGAGAGTCCCTTTAATGTGTGGGCTTTGGTCTTGCTGTTCTTGGTAATGTAAGACATCAGTTGTTGTCTTTTGTCTTCCTCAGCAATTCTTTCTAGGTTAGCCTGCCTTTGAAGTTCTGCTTCATAAGCCTGTAGCTTTTCATTTAGGCTTAAATCATTCCTTGTTTCCAAAGCATTCCAGATCTCATCTTCCTTAGCCTTTCTTTCAGCTGCAATTAAACTCTTCTCAAGTAATTCTTTGGACATTGATAGAGGAGAAGGGTTCAGCACAGCCATTGTTGTAGTTGTAGTAGGCTTTGGAATAGGAGTTGGTTGAGTGGGTTCAGTTGATCTGGAAGGCTGTTCAGTAGTTTCAGTGTTGGAAGTGTTAACTTCTGATGGGTTGACAACTACTGAAGATTTGTCAACTACTGAAGGATTGTCTTCAGTATTTTCTGAGTCTTCATCAGAACTTTCACCATCAGAGGTTTCTTCATTGTGGCCTTGGGATTCATCAGGCTTTTTAGCATCTTCTATTTCTTGTATAGAGACACCAAATTGTTGGGCCAGTTTTTCTTTTCTGGCTTGGTCTCTCTGTTCTCTTTCTTGGATAGCCACTTTTGCCTTTATCCTGGCTTCGAATGACTCCCTAGGTTCCTTAATTTTCTCCCCCTTTTTGGATTCATCAAGCTTTTTCTTTGAGGGTTCAGAGAAATGACCTATAAGAGTAGCAATCTGTTTGGAGTTGAAGTCAATCTTGTTCGACAGATCGTTCATCTTAGTCTGTATCACTCCAAATTGGTTTTTGATGGACAGCTCCAAGTCAGCTGTGTAGGTTTGGAAGTGATTTTTGATGAGGGTGTTCATCATGTGATATAAGGGACCATCTGGGCTGCATAGCTGGTTCATGTCTATGCTGGATTGCCCAGGGAATTGGGTAGGCATTTGTAGTGAGGGGTGTGTTTTTGGTTGATCTTCTTGTTGTACAGAAGATGCCACTATAAAGGAATCAGGGATTAAGTGGACTTTAACCTGATCTGGTGTGACTAGCTTCTTGAGCATAGATACACCAGGTGCAGGACCTTCACTTGTAGCCGTCAATTCAGTAGTTTTAGGTGGTGAAACATCATCCAAGTCAATGGAATCATCTGAATCCCTGATTACATCCTCAATGAGGACTGTATCAGTTACATCATGAGCTGAGCCCAACTCAGTTGTCTCATGTACCTCTTTTTCTTGGTTCAGAGGATTTCCTACCTCAGGCATTAAGCCTTCATCAGTAGTTGCCACAGTTGAGGTCTTAGCTATGTTGCTTCTTTCCTCAGATCCACCACTGGGTGGTAAATGAGTAGTAGCAGCCTCAAAAGTACCAAGAGTTTCTAAGTTTGGGCTTAGAGACCCTGGTTCATCCTCATCTCTTTGGTTAGGGCTTTGAGTGTCCACATCCATGTCCATTTCTGAGGCTATGTCCCCTGTTTGATGTGGTTGTTGGGGACTGACATGTTTAGATGAGACTTTCTCTTTTAGCCCAGAGAGAAGTTTGGCTATTTCTATTTCAGGTTCAGAAATTTGGGGTGCAGGTTCAGTAGTTTTGTCAATGGGTTCAGCAGTTTCAAAAGAGGAGTCAATAGAAAAAGTTTTCTTTAGTCGTTTTCTTTTAAAAATTACGGTGATTGGTGCTCTTGGTGGGGTTTGAGATGGATGAGACTGAGAGGATGTTTCAGTCACATCTTTATGAAGTGCCGATTGCACATTAGTCAGTTCAGGCATCTCAACCTCCTGAACTGCTTTTCTTTTTGGGTTGGTGGGTTTTTGTTTTTGTTGCTTGGGTTTCTTGGCCTTTGGGGGTGTAGGGTTGGAAGATGAGGGTTCCATGGGGACTGTTTCTTGTTCCCCTTGGTTATCTTCTGGCCAGGCAGCCGGTTTGTTGTGCCTTGAGTATGCTTGTGAGGATAAAGGGTTTAAAATTGTTGTTTTACCCACAAGCACCTCTTCTCCAAGTTCTTTTATTATGCAATGCATAATAAATCTTGGGTACAACAAAAACTTCTTTTTAGTATTGAGATGATGTAACACCAACTTATTAAAGAAAAGTGATGATGCCCTGAATTTTGTTTCATTCACTATGGAATGAAAAATAGGTTGAAAGGTAGAGGGCATCTGATCATAAGATCCAGTTTTTGGACTCAAACACATAATAATATAATGAAAAAGCAGTTTATACTTTGGTTCAAAATATTTCTTAAAGATTCTAGCATGTGAGAGAGTACCTTGGTAACCACACTCTGTCATGGTTAAATGGATTTGAGAGTTTGGAAATTGGTTCGGGGCATTTACATCATCCAGTCCCAGCCTAATTGCCAAAATAGCCGGTGTGATTGCCATTCTTCTCCCTTTGATGGTTGAATTGAGGGAGATCACCTTGTTGTTCACCGTTACCGTCTGTGCGTTTGCCCAAAACTCATTTAGAGTTTTAGTATGGATTGGAGGGTCGATGGTGAAGGCGGTGAAATATTGGGATTTGACGACTAAATCAATGATTTCGTCGTATTGGGACCAGGCTTCATGTTTTTCGAAGTAGCCTCTTTGATTGTGTCCCTGTTTCAGAGTTAGAGCCATGTGGTTTGTGTGTGTGTGGATCGAATAGTGTTTTTGCAGGTTCAGGGTTTGAGAGTGTTTTGTGAGAGAGAAGGAGGGAATTTTTGCTTTTTGAAAGGATACGTGTTGGAAAAGGTATTTATCAGAAGTTTTAAACCGCCTAGGTCAAACTTCTGATGAGGGAAAAGTCTGATTTACCCTTTTTGACTAAACTGCTGATGAAGAATTGTTTTCATCAGTAGTTCCCATTTTCTCTTCAGTAGTTTTGAACAACTGATGAGAATGCTTTATAAATACTTTATTCATAACTTCTAAAGGTTGTTTTATCAGAAGTTAATCATTTTTCAGAAAATATTCCCTTACTGATGTTTTGTTCATCAGTAGTTTCTCTCTTGTTTGTTTTTCAGAAGTTTTCAAACTTGAAAACAGATGTAAGTGAAAAATGAAAAATATGTGCAGAAAGGTAAAGGGAAACACTTACAAATTTAGCATCCCAAGCATGGATACTAACTTCTGAAAAGTTGATGTGTCAAGGGGTTTAGTGAATATGTCAGCTACTTGATTAGCTGTTGCTACATGTTTCACTTCAATCTTGCCTTTTTCATAGCAATCTCTTATGAAATGATACCTAATTTCAATATGTTTAGTTTTTGAAAACTGAACAGGATTTTGAATGATGCTAATGGCAGATTTGCTGTCTACAAGCAATGGTGTCTTGGTCTCTTTGATTCCATAATCAAGAAGTTGATACTGGAGCCATTGTATCTGTGATGTACAACTTGCAGCTGCAATGTATTCAGCTTCAGCAGTTGAAGTTACAACAAATGTTTGTTTCTTTGATTGCCAGGACACTAGACAATTTCCTAAGAATTGACAACCACCAGATGTTGATTTTCTTGACATTTTACACCCTGCATAGTCACTATCTGAAAAGGCTGATAACTTGCTATTGCTTGAAGCAGGATACCAAATTCCAAGTGTTGGAGTTCCTTTCAGATATCTGAAGATTCTTTTGACTGCAATGAGGTGTGATTCCCTAGGAGCTGATTGATATCTAGCACAGACACATGTTGAAAACATAATATCTGGTCTAGAAGCAGTTAGATATAAAAGGGAACCTATCATACATCTATACATGGTTTGATCAACCTGTTTTCCTTGATCATCTGGTTCAACTTGTGTGGATGGTGTCATGGGAGTGGAACATGATTTACAGTCTTGTAAAGAAAATTTGTTTAATAATTCTTTAACATATTTTGATTGATGTATAAAAGTTCCATTTGTTTGTTGTTTAATCTGCAGTCCCAGAAAGTACTGCAGTTCTCCCATTGTACTCATCTCAAATTTTGATTGCATGAGTTTCTTGAATTCATCACACAGTTTTGTGTTTGTTGAACCAAATATGATATCATCAACATATATTTGAACAAGTAAGATATGATTTCCAACATGTTTTATGAAAAGAGTTTTATCAATGGAGCCTCTTGTGAAGTTATTTTGAGTAGAAAGTTAGAAAGTGTTTCATACTAGGCTCTTGGAGCCTGTTTGAGCCCATAAAGAGCTTTGTCTAATTTGTACACCCACTCAGGATGAGAAGGATCCTCAAACTCAGGTGGCTGACAGACATACACTTCCTTTTTTATTTTTCCATACAAAAATGCACTTTTAACATCCATTTGAAAAACTTTTATTTTGTTGGAAATGGCATAGGCCAGAAATAACCTGATGGCTTCAAGCCTTGCAACTGGAGCAAAGGTTTCATCATAATCAATTCTTTCTTCTTGAGAGTAACCTTGTACTACCAGTCTTGCCTTGTTCTTTATAATCATACCAGCCTCATCTTGTTTGTTCCTAAAAACCCATCTTGTGCCAATTGGTTGCTTGTTTGGTGGTAAGGGACAGATTTCCCAAACCTGTTCTTTTTTGAATTGAAGCAACTCATCTTGCATGGCTTGTACCCAGTTGTTGTCTTTGAGGGCTTCTTGGTACTTTTTAGGTTCCAACTGAGAAATGAATGCTGAGAAGAAGCAAAAGTTGGAAAGCTGGTTTCTTGTAAGAACACCTGATGCAATATCACCCATGATTTGTTCAAGTGGATGATCTTTGTGTTCAATCAGTTGTTGTAATGTCTGGTTCATCAAACAAACCACTGAGGTTTATAATGTCTGGTTCAGCAGTTTCAGTATCTTCAGTAGTTTTAGGTGCTGAAGCAGATGTTTGAGTTTGTTCATCAGCAGTTGTTGAATCAGAAGTTTGTGTAACTTCTGATGGTTTGGAAGTTGATTTAATGACTGTTTGAGGAGTCCATGGTGCTGGATCCTCATCATCAAACCTTTGATCACCATAATAAGTAGGTTTAGATGAAGTAACAGTCTTTTCAGGTCCAAAATGGAAGCTGTCAAGGTCAAAAAGTTCAGCAGGATGTGCTGGAATAAGAGTGTGTTTTGACTCATTGAACTTGACATTCAGTGTTTCTTTGTGACATCCGTCACTTTTTCATTATATATATATATATATATATATATTTTTATATATAATAATAATAATAATAATAATAATAATAATAATAATAATGATAATAACTATTATGTTAAAAAAAACTAATGTGTTAATCAAGCCCAAAACCTAACTCTAAACCCCCCTTTTTCACTCTTTGTAACTTGGAGCCCAACAACTCAATCCCAGCCCAAGAACAAGGCCCACCAGACAATCCGGCCCAGCTCCCCCTCCTTCCCCCTTGTGTCTGTGTAAAAAAAAAAAAAGATAAAACAATGCCCCAGCCGGGTTTCGAACCTGAGCCTAGACGCACACACACACCCGTCTCAACCACACGAGCCACACATGATTATTGTTATGAATCCAGATCCAGTTATATAAATAACCAAGCACCCCAGCTCTTCCCTGTTACCCGGCCATCCCTCAGATCCGACCCGCAAGACCAGTCAAAACCCGGTCCACTTTCTACGTTTAATGGTCCTATTTTTGGTAGATAACTCATCACCTTTGACCGACGAACATTGTTCCATGATTTAATCCCGTGATTTACGCCTGAAACTCCTCCAATTCGTATCATAAAGCCGCGTCGTTGACCAAGAATGGTCAAAATTTGAAACATTCCTTTTACACAAGAACACTATAAAAAGGACCCACCTCCTCAGTCTTTACACGCCAATTTCAAAACCCTCACCCTCCATTTCACCTAAAACACTCGTTATAAGCTACCTTCATCGCAGTTTGACTTCTGTTTGACTTAAACCATCATTGATCATCGAAGCTTGTAAGTGATAATTGATTACGTGTTTTTGTTCCTGCTCACTAGACGATCAATAACCCCAACCTTCATGAGGTTATTGTTTGCTAATTAAACGAATTGGAAAACTAGGGCTCGAATGATAATTGGGGAAGATGAAGTCAAAACAGTTAGTGTATTTATATTTTTCGTTTCAGAATTAAAATGTTCTCAGGGTGTGGCTCAGTGGTGAGCCACACTTGTGATAAATCAATGAACCGGCCAGGGGCCAGGTTCGAGTCCCACAAGCACCACTTTTTTTTTTACTTATATATATATATCCATTTATATATTTAAAATTCATTTTAAAATACCAAAACCCTTTTATAAATTCTACAAAAATTATATTATGTTGATCTGACGAGAAAGTTCATTACCCAATTTTTAGTTTTTCAAAAATAATTTATTTAATATATATTATTAATAATACAAGTTTATTTATTTATATTATTTAAATTCTATAAAAATATCTAAACGATTTTATTAAATCTCACAAAAATTATCCTAAACTTGTATATTCTTAAACATTCCAGAAAATATTTTTATTTCAGAAAAATCGTTTATTTTATATTTTTTAATTAATTTTTGTTAGTTTTAATCATAAATAATTCATAATAAATTCATTTTACAATATTTTTGTACCAAAATTTTACATAAATTATTTCTATTCATCTAGAACTGAAATACAATTTTTAATTCAGAAATTCTTTGATTTTAATATTTTTAGATATTAAAGTCATATTTTGACAATTTGAAAATAATTAGATTAAATATTCTATTTTCAAGAAAATAATTTTATAAAAATTATTTTCATACTTAAAACCTTATGTTGTGACTATATTCAATTTAAAATTTACAAAAGACTTTTGTTTATATGTTTACCAAATTTTCTCTTAATTAGTTAACAATTTATTTATTAATCAAAACGAATACTTATCCCCAAATTCGAAGCCCTAGAAATACATATATCCTAGAGTTATTTCCCTTACACATTATCAAATTCTTTAGGTTGATACTTTGAGATAGTTCCAACACATATTTCGTTGTCCGAGTCCAATTTCAAGTTACTACGTGAACTGTGAGTATTCCTATCCCCTTTTTGCTTTTATACATTTTTGGGGTGTTACATGTACACTATTACAATTTCAAATACAAGTTTACATCTTTTTACAATACAATTCTAGTACTATGTGCATTGCTTACAACGTGCTTTATGCTTAGACAATACATGTGGATTACATTTGTACTTAGTGAAATCATTAACATGGTACAAGCCGACCTTAACATTGGATAGCGCTATTTGGATTGACAACCCGCCTAGATTGATTCTCCCCCTTTTTCATCGGAGAATCCGTGGCCAGTGTTAAGTTATCATCCATTTATTGGTTGAGTACACTACAGTTCATACAGTACATTATACAGTCACAGGGTTGATTTCGCTCATTTGTATGATACATAGTTTACATAATTGCACTGTAACTTGCACTTGAATTGTATAACTTTTTAACCTACTATATATATCAAATCTAGGAATGCTCACCAACATTTCATATGTTGACCAAATCTATTTTGTACATGTTTCAGGTGCAGTTTGATCTAGTGCTTTAACAAGAGATACTTAGTGCATTACTTAAATCAGTTATTTCATTATTTACATTTCAGTTAAGACTTTGTATTTTCCATTTCCATGTAAGACAATTTTGGATTATTCAATAATATTTACATTTTAGTACCATGAGCTTTTGAACAATCGTCACTACGTGGCACCTCGATGATTCCGCCATCGGTTGGGGTGTTACATTCTTCTACTATCCTGGTTCTTGAGTTAAAAACCTTGTAGGCTTTTCTAGTGGAAGAGTAACCAAGAAAGTAACCTGAATCAACTTTGGCAGCAAACTTTGAAATAGAGTCTTTGATGTTAAGAATGAAACATTGACATCCAAAAGCCCTGAAAAAGGAGATAATGGGCTTTATGCCATGAAGAACTTCATAGGCAGTCTTGGAGTGTCTTTTGTTGACAAGGACTCTATTTTGAACATAGCATGCAGTGTTAACTGCTTCAGCCCAGAAATACAATGGTAGGCCTGAATCAGCTAACATTGTTCTTGCTCCTTCAATTAGGGTTCTGTTCTTCCTTTCTACTACACCATTTTGTTCAGGAGTTCTGGGAACACTGTATTGTATAATAATCCCTTTAGACAAGCAGAATTCATCCAGAGTTTTGTTCCTGAACTCTGTCCCATTGTCACTTCTAATGGCTTTGACAGATAGACAATATTGTTTTTCTACTTGTAGAATGAAGATCTTGATGATTTCAGCAGCCTCATCCTTGGAAAATAAGAAGAATACCCATGTAAATCTTGAATAGTCATCAATGATGACCAAACAGTACTTCTTCTTACCAAGGCTCATGATTTTGACAGGCCCAAATAAGTCCATATGGAGTAGTTGAAGACATGCAGTAGTTTTTGATTCTTCAATAGACTTATAGGAGGACTTATGTTGTTTTCCCTTTAAACAGGATACACAGTGTTCTTGACACTGGTATCTCTTTAAAGGTAGACCTCTGACCAAGCCCATTTTTGTGACTTTATTTATGGTTTTAAAGTTCACATGGCCAAGTCTCCTGTGCCAGAGATCAGTCTCTGAAGTTGATGCCTTTGAGAAGAAACAGGCAGTGTTGTTCAGTACTTTGTCCTTTTCAATGTCCACTGCATAGACATTGCCACATCTTTTGGCTATCAACAAAGTGTGATCTTCAATGATCTTCTCTATCAACTTCTGGCCTTCTGGTGATATGATCTTGCATGCTGTCTTTGTGAAAAAGGAAGAATATCCTTTATCACACATTTGTGACACACTCAGCAAGTTGTACTCAAGGTTTTCAACCAGATTGACCTTGTCAAACTGTATTTTGCTAGAGGAGACATTTCCATGTCCTAGCACATATCCCTTAGCATTATTCCCAAAGGATACAGATCCTTCTCTTTGACTGATAAAATTGTTTATCAGGTATCTGCATCCTGTCATGTGCATTGAGCCTCCACTGTCTACATACCAAATGCTATTTAAGCCTCTAGAAACTCTCTGCACAAGATAGCAAATTAGTTAGATTTGGGAACCCAAGCCAGTTTGGCTTTGGGTTTGCACTTGAGAACATTTACAGTGTTGGTCTGTGATAAGGTATGTGCCATTCTCCTTTGCCAGATGTTATATTCATTTCTTACTAGCATAGCAGGTTTATTGGCAGAACCAGTATTATGAGGATCCATTTTAAAGAGTATTGATTTGTCAAATATCTCTTAAAGTGATGGATGTTGATAAAAGTGAACTTTTAATCCTTTATTGAATATCAATAAGAGCCTGTGTCTGATTCTCAATGTGTTAGATTGATATGTGATCAGATAAACCAGTGCTCTGATACCAATTGTTGGATCAGTATTGCTCTTTGTATGAACTTGCTAGTGAACACTTAAGTGTCTAGCAAGTTCTTAATCAGTAATAGCACAGCGGAATGATATGAGTTAAAGCTACACTTATCAACAGGAGTTATTACTCCCCCTGGACGTTTGATAAAACTAAAGACAAGTATTTAATGAGAATCTAAGCATTGAATGAGAATGAACACTTAAACAGATTCTCAGTAAATGAAATGGAAATAACAATGATAAGCTTTAAAGGATTTTTGTATTAAAAATCAATGTCTAAAATAGAGGGATGAACCCTTCTATTTATAAACTTTACAAATACATGAACCTTGCCAAAAGGCAAGTTCAGAGGCAAGTTGCAACAAGTTGCAATCTTGGAACTTGTACAAAAAGTTAAAGTAATACTAAACTAATAAACTACTGAAACATAAGGCGGTGGAAAGATTCTTGGACAAGTGCTGATGAATGACAAACTACTGATGAGTAGTTTGTCTTCAGTAGTTCTTCAGTGAACTGTCTGGTTTGGACTTTAGAGCTCATCCTAAGTGTGACAAATGCGGTTTTCACCATAAGGGAACATGCAAAAGTTTTACTTGCCACAAGTGCAGAAAACCCGGCCACCTATCCAGGCATTGCACGAACCAGGAAGCTCGGTGGGAATGTTATAAGTGCGGTAGTACGGAGCACCTCAAGAGAGCCTGTCCGAAATTGAAGGACCAGAATGGCAATGTCAGCCCTCCTCGTGGTAGAGCATTTGTGATGGAAGCAAGGGACGTTCGGCAAGAGTAACATGTTGTCGCAGGTACATTTCATGTTTATGACAAGACTGCATTTTTACTCTCTATGTGTGCATAGACTTTGCTGTAACTAAGTATAGACCACTAATCAGTAGGAAACCAGATGAAGCTTAGATACCACTTGAAAACTAGACGACACGCCAAAAATTTCGCGGACGGAATTCTCTAAACAGGGGAGAATGTGGCACCCGCCAAATCCACTAGTCGTGACCGTACAATTAACTGTCTTTATTTCACTATATGTTTAGAATAAGTGTGTCGGTGCGCCTCATTATTTGAATGATTATGTGAAAATGAACTCTACCCGAACACCATGACCATCATAAGGATCAACAAAAGCGTATGGATCTTTATAAACTATTTTATAAGACTAAAACTATATTATTATTTATTTTCTTATACAATCAGTTGGACACACATTTATACACGACAACATACAGATGCCAACACATACCTATGATCAACTACACAAGCATGACAAGTCCCTATCCCACACCCTTTGGAACTTTCCCATTTGTTTCTTGTTGGCCGAATACTAACACACTCACAAGTCCACATCATGCGACAAATAACATAGTTATACCAATAAGGATCTAACCTACTTTCACTACCCTTAATAACCTATGAATAGTTGCCAAAGATACCTTGAAAGCTCACATGTATGGGCGGAGATTGCATCATGGGTGACATACACACTCTCTTATACAAAAATAGATACAATACAATGATGATTGACAACCTACTCATGCATGGCAAGCTTTCTACTTTGGATTAGGCATGATCGGCCAAAAGTTCCTAAACATGACTTCCAAACTACTTCATCATCATAACATCATCATTCTTATACCAAACTAAGAAACAAACAAACTACTTTTTATCCCTCCTGCTAACAATCACCTTTCCTCTTTGGGAGAATACAATCGACAGAAAAGGACTACACATTGCCAACATTATTGTGTCAACGTCACACCTATCTTTCCTTTCCCTTTCTTGAAATCGTGGCAGCCATCTAACCACCCCAAATCCAATAAAATCTTAACCATAACCTTGTCTTATTACACATGCATGCTACTAAGTACAAGATAGACTTCTTGCACCTAAATGGAAACTAGACAACACCTCATCTTTCCCTAGGCCTAAAGCTTGCCAAATTAGCTTGATTTGATGAAGAAAGAAATCGGCCAAACTCATGTGCAAGGTGGAAACTCAAGAACTTTCACCAAACTAGTACTTGTAATTATCAATGGGATCATGCAAGAATCCTTCTTACCTCGTGTTGCACTATATAAGGAGAACCATAGATCACAATCCTTAGCCACACCACAAACCTTTCACTACTCACTAATTTCGGATCCTCTCCAACCTTAGCCGAAGCATAGCCACACTTTCTAAGTTTCCAAGGCCGAGGATGTCACACCACGCCAATGGCGGAAACACGTGGCGCAACGCTCGAAAGTATATCAAAGTCAAGATTAACACAAACTATATTTAATTAGAAAAGATCATTTCATTAAGATGTCGAAAAGAGTACCTTGTTATAAAAATTACATAAAAAAACATACATGAAGTTCAAACATGGGGTTATCCTAACCCGATGGTAAGTATAGTTGAAAGCCCGACCAGTGTCCGACATCTCAAATTCCACCGTACTATCCGCATACATGTTCAGCACTTAGTTACCTGAAAGATATGTTTAAAAAGACGTCAATATATAGAATATTGGTGAATTCACAGGTTTTAGTTCGATAATAACAAAACATTTTAACAACATGTGCAGAACAAACCAAAGTAGTGACTTTTGTAGAGAGTAGCTACAAAATAGTAGATTTTAATTGTTTAAAGGCACTCTTTACTGCTAGCCTATGACTTGGAATTGAATATGTGATACGTCAATAGGAATAAATGGAAGAAACGGATTGACAGAAAATATAGTCTTAAATAATTCCTAACAACTGTTCATTTATGGATCTTTTGATCAGAAAATATATTCTCAAACAATTCCTAATAACTGTTTAGTTATGGATGTATACATTCTTCCACGTGGTAATCATCTATACATTCCATGGGTTTGTGTCTAATGTAAGGATCTTCGAATGCGGAATGCTTGTTAAATTTCATTAAATAAAACTTTCTTTCTCTAACATTAAACTTAGTAAGTATGTTTTTTTGTCACAATCGGCGAACAAATGCTGGGTTTGCGTTTGTTGACTTTACAAGCCCTAAGGCATCATTAAGGTTTCGAGATGCATTTCATGGCAAACATTGGAACATGTTTGATAGTGCAAAGGTTGCTGAGATTACAAGAGCGAGGATTCGGGTAGTTTTTTTTTATAATTTAAATTAAATATATAAATATTGATTAATTTAATATTAATCCGGATTTTGTGTATTTTTGTTACAACATTGATTTTTTATTGGTGTAATTTTTAGGGGAAAATAGCTTTGTTTAATAACTACAAAGGTTGCCGTGATTACAAATGCGAGGATTCACGTAATTTTTGTTATTTTTATGGATTTTTAGGTTGTTGTATGATTTGTTATTTTTAATTATTTAGAAACAATAATATTTTAAAAACAAAAAAAAAAATCATACAGGCTAAATACTCCTCGTATTGCCAAATACGTGGAATACCAAGCCCAAGTATTTGGGTCAATACTAGGGTTGGAAGGTGAAACCCAGAACCCATGGGTATACCTGAAACCCGAAATATTTGGGACGGGTATACCGGATACCCAACGGGTACGTATCTGGGTTTGGGTTTAAAATTTTATTTTTTTTCGGGTTCGGGTATGGTATATTGCGATACCCGACCCGATTACGCGATATATGGATACCCCACCCGCAAAAACACCCAATATAATTTATTTATATTATATATATTTTTCACAAATTTATTATATGCCTATCTCTTTGTAATTCTAAAATATCATTTCCTTATTTATTTATTGTTTCCAAACTTCCCCCAATACCATTAGTTACTGTTATAGAAGAATAAAACGTCAAAACTCTATGGCCTTGTCTAGTTGTCTTTGGTTCATCACTTAATCACTTTCTTTATCTGCATTCGACATTCCTTCATCCATACACCCATACCACCTATTGATTGTGAATCACCACTTTAAGGTATATTCTTATTTGTTGAATGTGTTTATTTGGTAGCTCTACTTTGGTATTTAGAAAAGTGAGCTATAATGATGATGTATTAATTTTTTTTAGATTCATATACTTTGAAGTTTCTATTTTATTTGAGACATTTTATAATGATTATGATATATGTAACTTATTATATGTTTATTTTTAAAATAACGGGTATACCCGATATCTATGGGTATATTTTACTACAAATATTTCTTTTTTAATAAAATAACAGGTATACCCGATACCCATGGCTATACCCCATAACCAACGGGTAATTACCCGACAATACCTGACAGTTATTAGGTCGGGTTTGGTATACGGTTTTATAAACGGGTGCGGTTTTGGTATTACCAATACCCTACCCGAACCCGACCCATTGAATTCCCTAAAGCCAGCCAAAAAAGTAAAACCTCATATGCCTCGTATTGGTCAATACGAAGCATATTAGTACGAGGTTTCAATCTGACATTCCCTGGGAAGTCAGTGTACAGCTTTTTGACTTCAATACTCAGCGTATTAATTAGACTAGTGGATGTGGAGGAGGCCCATCATCCATGATGGTCCTCCACCTAAGCTGCCACATTATTATGGCTTAGGAACATCATGGTGATGATGGTCTAAGGGTGTGGAGAGGAGCATCAGCACCCTTTTCTTTTTCTATTTTTTGTTTTTTTATATAATTAATATCATCACCCTTATCTTATTCGCCACATTCCTTGGAAATCCCAGATAATAAGCACGTCAAGACCGGCAGAAACATGATGCTCATGCCGTTGCCGATATAGGGGGCGGTGTACGACGGGCCGACATAGGCTTGCCGTGCCTATGCCGCCTCCACACTGAATGGTCTTAATACGAGGAATATTGGATTGCTTTTGACCTAAATATGCCTCGTATTGATCAATACGAGACATGCTTAGGGTGTCGAATTAGATTTTAAGAGTGTTTAAATAGATGGAGAAAAAAAAGTGAAGATAATGTAAAACTTGCAGGGAAATAAAATAAATTAAAATGGAAAAGACTAAAAGTCGGTTTTATTTTGAATTCACACTTTTTGAACAGTGGAAGATGGCTATCACGTTTACTTGGAAGATGGCTTATAAGCCACCACATTAATTTTGATCTATATCTACCTCTTCAAGTTCCTTTATAAATAGCTTGTGGCAAACCATTTATGCCAATCAAACATAACTTTCAGCTCTAACTATACTACATTCCATGGCTATGCTCCAATCCTGCGACGGTCTCCAGGTCGAATCGATCGTTGTTCCACCATCCGTTAAACCTCCAGGCGCAGCCAACGCTTTATTCCTAGGAGGCGCAGGTATTTAAGCCGTCTAGTTTTTGCTAGTCGGGTCTTTAATTGAATAAACAATTAAAACGAAATGGATCATCAACGAATAATGTCCATTAGGTGTGGATATTTTCTTTGTTAGTGTTGATCGAATCGTGTGAATAATATTTTTACCTTGCACTAGGTGTGAGAGGAATGGACATCGAAGGCAACTTCGTGAAATTTACGGGACATGCTGTGTACTTGGGGTATAACGCTATTTCTTCGCTTGCCGTTAAATGGAAAGGAAAAACAGCTGAGGAGTTGGGGAATTCCGTCGAGTTCTATAGGGACATCGCCAGTGGTAATCATGAAACATCAATTATTTCTAGCTGAGTCGATCCGAGCTCGAGCACTTACATTTTACTATCGAGCTGAGTTCGAGCTCAAAGTATTAGGCTCGAACCGAGCAGAGCTCAAGCTTTATAAAATCATGACGAGCTAAGTCAAGCTCGGGCCTGGCTCGTTTACAGCACTAAGTAAATATAGCAATTATTTGTTACACCCATAATATAAACATTTATTGATCATCCAGAAACACCAATTATTTGTTAATGATATCGGCGATAAGATATTGGTACTTAGACATAAAACTTTTTTTAAAAAATGGCTTCTTATCCTAATTAGGCAAAATCAACTTTCTATTTGACCAGAAAACCATTACTAATAACTCTTTTGAGTTGAGAAAACCCTATGTAGCAACATTCTTTTCCTGATTTTTTTCAGAATACCTTTTATATTCAATTTTATTAATTTTGGCCAAAAAATAAACACCGAGTAGATTATTTGTTACACATACTTTACACAAACTCGTATTTTATAACACACCAGCATTGTTACATATGTATCATGTTTTGTTACGTCATTAAAAAAATCTATTCGGTGGTTATTTTATTTTTTGGCCAAAACTATTAAAATTAATTATCCAAGTTATTCTAATAAAATCCAAAAAAAATGTTGTTACATAAGATTTTCAAGAGTCTAACAGAATTTTCACAGGATAATTAACATATATATAATGTACTATTTTTCAAAAAAAATAAAAATCTAACATATGTATATAATAATATAAGTTTTATTGTATTATAATATATAAATTAAAATAACCTTCCTATATCATGAATTCATCATCCTTATATCTGTGCAGGCCCTTTTGAAAAACTTGGTCAAGTGACAATGATAGTACCATTAACGGGTAAGTATTTCGCCGAAAAGGTAACAGAAAATATCCTAACAATTTGGAAGTCTTTCGGGACATATACAGAAGTTCAAGCTAAAACCATTGACAAGTTTCTAGAGGTTTTCGAGAACCAAAACTTCCAACCAGGCTCATCTATTCTCTTTACAGTTTCACCGGTTGGATCACTAATGGTTAGTTCAATCAGTCTTACATAATTATATAGAACTAGTGGAGAGCCCGCGCAATGCGGCGGGATAGACAATCTACAAGTATAAGTATAATTGTGTAGTTGATAATTCGACGGGATGCGTGAAGGTATAATTAATCTAAATCAAATATTTTGAAAATATTTATAAAAAAACATTTTGGAACATCACCCAAAAAATTAGATTCAAAATACATAAACAATGACAATAGTAAATATAACATTACATTATAAATAGATAACTCTAGAATTCATACCTTAATGACGAGTTGTATATCTAACGATAAGTTGTCTTCGCTTAAACGTCACAAAAAACTGCAGTTTATCATATTTTTAAGTATGTTAATATGGAGATCATGCGTTTAGTTGATCTATCTTATTGTACTAATTTGTAGAAACTATGGGTCATTTACAAATATGTTTGGTAAAATATGTGAATGCCATTCACATGAAATTAAAAGGAACAAAATTAATTTAAGCCCTGAAGAAATATATAGTAAACATCCACCAAAATATAAATTGACACAAAATTTAAATACAAAACGTCCTTAATATGCAATAGATCTAATTAAGGGGTATTATGATGAAATCCTATGAATAGTTAACAATCAAGCTACAACACCCTTTTAAGCATATCATGGTCATGAAAATATTGAAAGACTGAAATAAAACCACAACACCTTTTATTCACATGCGGATGTTGTTGCTACGGCGAATAAACCGCAATACAGTCGGCGACGTTGGTCGAGAGATGAAGTTGTATGGATATTTTTGACTGACTTTTGTCTTGATCGAGTGATTATAAGTGTACGCTAAGATATCATCGGTTTAAAGTTCATCGAGTGGTGATCATTGATTGTCGCCATTAATAAAATCTAATTATACAAACAAGAAAACAAAATATTAGTGTATGCTATGTAATGAACCTGAACATGTCGCATAATATATGCAAGAAGATACACAATCATATGTATTTTTGTATGTATATATTGCGGTAACATACGAAA
Organism: Ambrosia x helenae; assembly: GCA_030844895.1. NCBI lineage: Eukaryota > Viridiplantae > Streptophyta > Magnoliopsida > Asterales > Asteraceae > Ambrosia > Ambrosia x helenae. The sequence continues at coordinate 121,529,061 of CM061234.1, read as the reverse complement.
CCTATCACCTGATGCTTCGATTTGATAGGAGGGTTGAGATGGGTCGTCGAGCAGGAATCGGTGGGCGACTATTTATAACTTCTTGATGTCTAAGAACTTCTAAGCAGAAATGCAATCAAGAGAACATGTTCCATATTAACAAATTGATAGGTTAAGATGGTATATATTGTGAAGTTATTAAGACTAATAACTTGCATTAGTAATGACATTGAAAAGCTAGTTATTTAGCCGGTTATATTTGTTGTCTTAACCTTTAATATGGATTTGTAACAACTTTTTACTAACCAAAAGTTATGAATTAACCTTTCATTATTGTTACACTTATTAAAATTTAAAGAAAACTAAAGACCGTTTAATCATGATGTATAAAGAAAAAGAGAGCTTTTATTTTTGTTTTTAGCTAATATTCATTTTCATATGTCTTGATATTTTTATGTCTCGGTTTTAAATAACAATCACAATTTTTATAAAGATCAAGTAATCAAATGGTTTATATCATATATATTTATTTATTTATTTTTTTGTAATTTTTGGTGAACAAAAGTTATAGTTTTTATGTCATTAAAGAACAATATACTTGGTAAACAAATGTTTTATGTCAATATTATTAAGTTTAATATTTTGTAACTACTTTTTACTAACCAAAAGTCATGAGTTAACTTTCATTATTATTACACTTATTGAAATTTAAATAAAAGCTATTTTGTTTTAGTGATATTTAATAAATCTAATTATTAGATTTGAAGGACAATTGACATCATGAGGAAAGACAATTTTACCCTTTTACTAAGCTACTTGAGTATTGTACCAAAAGCATAAATTATTGTAATTACTTAAATTTTGTAGTCATCCTTCCCTCATGCTTTATAATATAGTATAGATAGTAAAAACACTATAGGTTGTTATGTACTCTTAACCAACTATATATACAAATACAATTTTGATAATTTCAAAAGTTCACTTGTTCAAATCATATCTTCTAATTACGATAAAGATAGTTACAATAAATCATATATCGCGGTCATGTGATTAACAATTAAGGATGTAAAGCAGTCAACAAAGTATATGATCTATGTCTATATAAATGCAGATCAGCTTCTCAAAAGATGGCAATATCCCCGAAGTTGGGAATGTTATGATAGAGGAAGGAAAATTAGGAGAAGCAGTACTAGAGTCGATGATAGGGAAGCATAGTGTTGCTCCTGCAACCAAACAAAGCTTAGCATCAAGACTTTCCGTCATGATGAACCAGGAAGCAAATGATTAAATAACAATGGTTTGTAGAGGGTAATATGGGAATTTTACATGTGCAATGGCATCAAATACATAACATTTTATGTATATGGTCCGCTAAATCCACCAAACCATTTAATTTTGTAATTAATAAGGTTTGAGAGTTTATGTACAGGTGGAAATTTTATAAGCAATACTTAGAGCCATTTATGGAGTTTAGGTGTGAATGTTTAAGAATAAAGGAAAACTAGTTGTATAAAATCACGCGCGTTGCGCGTTTTTACAATCGAGATTTAGATGAGGTGTTAATCAATCAATGAATTATACAATCGAGATTTCATTTCGGTTGTAAACGTTAAAAAAAATAAAGAAATCTACACATAAGGTAACACATGAAATTTGTAACGAAATTACATAAGATTATGTTATTTATATTAATAGTATATAATATAATAAATTTTTTTAATAAAATAATAGTATATAATATATTAATTAGGGATGAACATACAAGGCCAAATACCGATCCCATTCCGTCCCGATCCCAATATCGTACCGAACCGATACCGAACCGAGTGGATTCGGGATCGGTATCGGTACCCATATTTATGGATTTTCGGTTTTGGTATTATCGGTATCGCTACGGGATCGGTATGGTATCGGTATTTTAAGGTAAAATACCGATACCATACCGGTACCGTACCGATACCGTAAAGTTTTTGAATAAAATAATAGTATATGGTTGGGCTAATTTTTTAATAAAATAATACTAATAAAATAATAGTTATCCATATATATATATATATATATATGGTTGGGCTAATTTTTTAATAAAATAATACGAATAAATACATATATATATATATATATGGTTGGGCTAATTTTTTAATAAAATAATACGAATAAAATAATAGTATATAATATATTAATTAGGGATGAGCATACAAGGCCGAATACCGATCCTATCCCGTCCTGATCCCGATACCGTACCGAACCGAGTGGCTTCGGGATCGGTATCGGTACCCATATTTATGGATTTTCGGTTTCGGTATTATCGGTATCGGTACGGGATCGGTATGTTATCGGTATTTTAAGGTAAAATACCGATACCATACTGATACCGTACCGTTCAGTATCGGTATCATCGGGATCGGTATAATATATTAATAGTATATAATATAATAAAGTTTTTAAATAAAATAATAATATAAATAAAATATTAATATTTTTACTATTCATTTATGTCACTATTCATTTAGTTTGATTATTAGATAATAATAATAAGCCTTGTACTTTAAACAGTAACTATGGCATATATGTAATTTCATTTCTTATTGAGGATGATTTTGTATCCTCTTATCTTCTCTTTCACTCTCTCTGTCTAACGAACATCACCGCCCCTCTCTTTATTCTCATAAAATCATAGGTTTTCACTAATTCTCAGCGATTGTTAAGTAAGGAAAAGGATGTAAAGGTTTTGAAATGTTATGCGTCTCAACATCATTTTAACGCGCGGCTAGATTCCGACTACATTCTGCAGCTTCTTGAGTTCGTCTTTAACCCGGTTACCCTCTTCTGTTGGGCTGAGCATAACCAGCGAGTCTTCGGTAAGCATAGCTTTCTCTTGCATGTTAGTCTTTTAACCCAGATCTGTGTTTTTTTAAGGATTTTAGGCAACAGAGACAAGAAGATAGGGTTCCGACGAAGGTCCCGGCAGCCTCTCGCGTGTACCATCCTCTGTTACTCATTCGTTTGTTCGTGTCTCACAACTCAAATCCGTGATTGTGACATCATTCTTTCACAAATGGAAACTCTACTTGGTGGATTCCAGGTAAATGATAATGTTTTAGACTAAAGTGCATTAGTTTGCTTAAGATCATTAGAATTGTGATCTTACTTTTATATAACATTCTTCATATTATTTCATATTTATTGTGGTAGGTTAAGATTGGTTGTATTAGTTCGGACATAAAAATTCTCCAGGAGAAATCTTTGGATATGGGGCAGAAGCTCAAAAATCGAAAGGTATTGTTATGTTTCGAAAAATTTTCATTGTTTGTTAAACAGTGGGTTGGGTCTTCAATATAGTGTGCATCTATTTGCTTAATAATTTATTCAGACGTTTAGATGCTAAATTCGTGGTGGGGGTGTTGTTTTAGTGACGGCAGAGTTGGAGGATTCAACTACGGACGAAGCGGCAGCAGAGGCGGAGGTAAATTGAAAACCTTTATTTCGCTTTTTTTTTTTCCTCTGCTCATCGATGTCAGGTAATGGGTATCTGTTTTAATTATTCAAGATTGAAGATGCTGGTTGTTTTTCATGAGTTCAGCTTCATTTGGTAAGTATTTGTTCTTTCACTCTTTTATCTTATCTTATTTTATGTTGATTAAAGATAAAGATTCAATCTTTATTTTGATTGATGGTTCTGTTTGTTAAACCATCTATAGTATAATAAGTACTTTGATCTTTGTGAGTTACAGGGTACAAGTGCCATGCTTCTACAAGAAGTGGTTGCTAATGGCTTGAGGGGCAAGTCGGATCATGATAGCACCAAATTTTCATTTTCGGGTCTAATGAAGCTGGTACATGGCTCACATATTTCATGCATACACTTATTTAATGGACTTTATCAACTCATATATATTTAGAGCATTTTACAATCAAGATGTAACATCATCAGGGGACTTCAGAAGAATTGAGGTTCATGTATTAATCTGCAGACCAATTATTGTGGTTCCAACTTTGCATAGCATTTGCCTTTTCCCGGGTGACACCTGCAAATGATTGTATCCGTTGTTCAAAGATCCACATGAGGCATGTTTATACAACTTTTTTTTGATTATTTAGAAATTGAATTATATATAAAATTTGGATTTGATTATTACATTGCCATTGAGTTTATTAAGTCTACTTGATATGTGAGCTGAAAGTACACTGCTGGAGTTTGCAACAGTAGCGATTACAAGTTTGCCATAGGTATTAACTTATTTTGTTAGAACATTATCACTTATTTGTAAGCAATACAGACTTTCGCTTTGTGTGTAGCTTTATTCTGGACGGACATTTAGAACAACTGAACCTGTACTTTTGTTCACATCTTTAACCTGGTCAGTTTACTCTTTGTTAGCTATTGCTTATACTTCATATAGAACACTAGAAAATTAGACTTTGTGCATTTGATTTTTATTGTCTGCTTGCAGCAACACTGCCACTGGCGCTTACTCCATGATGAATAATTGTGCAACCAGCCGCTGGTACGAACCACGGTCAACGCTGGGCCATCATTGACGATATCGCAGGCACCAACACATTCGTGCATCACCGTTGCTGTTCATACGGACATTCGGTACTATTCGATTGGCGCGGTAATGATTTCCATACGTACTTCCTTGATATGATATGTTCGGCATTAATGTTTATAATATTCTGCTTAAATATGGCTTCTAAACTCCGGCAACTAAAACATGTAAAGCGAAATTTTTACTAAAGACATGGCAACTTTGTAACTTCATGTCTATACAATATAATCAGCAATAATAGAAAACGAAAGCTGCACACCGGGAACATGGTAGTAGTGGCTGGCTGTATGTTCGTTTTGGTTTACTGCTTGATGATTTGTTGTCTCGATCCACAACCCGTTAGAGAGATATAATATCTAACCCAAATCGACCCGTTTTCAAGTAATTTTGTTACATTTGATAGATGCCTAATGTATGAACAATAATTTTTTTTTCCAGAAGGCAAAAGCAGCCAATGGGAATGAAAGTGAACCAATGTTACAATCTGGTATGCATATGAATGGTATTGATACAGATCATGCTTCAAGAGCTGCCGAATCTGGTCAAAGTTCTAAAACCACCATAGTACCTCAGGTTTGTTATTCATTTTTATTCACTATTAAATCATATTTCCCCCTTTTTTATATAATAATTAATATTATATTTTTATTCTAGAGTCCATATGTGCAAAGTTTAAAAGAACGGAAACGCGCCTCGAGGCGTTTTCCCTTCGCCTCACGAGGTGTAAGCCTCGAGGCGAACCGAGGCGTAAGCCCAAGGCAGAATTAAAAAATTAAATAAATAATTATATATCTTTCAAAAAAATAAAATGCTAACTAATTTCATCATCAAATTCATCAAAAACATCAAAAACACACATAAAAAAGACATAAATGTCACAAAAAGTCGAAAACATAAAAAATATACCTGAAAACCCCCTGAGGCGCAATTTTTCATAACGTCTCAGTCCTATGAGGCGCATACCACTGTCCAAACACCTGAGGCGCCGCCTCAGAAGCGTTTTCAGACCAAATCGCCTTGAGGTGCACGCCTCAAGCGTTTTTTTTAAACCATGCATATGTGGAAGCTCCCCAAATTCTTGGTGTAGAAAATTATGATTATCCTATGCCAACAGTACCCCCTGCGGCCAGAGATCTCAATGAAGTTGCATGGTATTTATTTGTATGTATCATTTTGGTCAATAAAGTAGATTCAATACATTGTATGTAAAGTTATCTTAATATACATACATTTGTATGTCAAGCGATTTTGTATGCGAAATGATTGCGTAAATCTAAAATTGATTTGACGCCGCCACAACGCGCGACTAGGTAAAAACCTAGTTAATATATAGTAATGCATAATAAATCTTAATACATGTGTCATCTGGCACATTTCCATAGCCGCAACATTGTATATTCCTACATATTTCCATTCTTTTTATCCAAAGACATGACCAATATTTCATGGATCCTTTTCAAAAATATATCGATCATACACAACCAATTTGAAAGATTTGACCAATATTTTGAGGAACATATGTTCAACCCATGTAATACACAGTTTTCTAACCTAGTTATTATTATTATTATTATTATTATTATTATTATTATTATTATTATTATTATTATTATTATTACTACTACTAATTGTAACATTTCCTCGCGCATTATAGCAGGAATCCGGTTAGTATTAGTTCGGTTTATTACAGTACCGACACTAAATACAAAATAAAGTATGTGTTTTACCTATATTGAAAAAAAATAAATATGAATGAAACGCCATGCACTGCCTTTCTGTCTCTATTGATTCTATTACTATTTTCAAAACCATACCACATATCAAATTGGTCACCTGACTGTTACCTCACCACTGACATAAAGAGACAACCCAGTAATAAATCAAAACCCTAATGGACCATGTTTAATGAAAGTACAACCCACACCCTCCTTAATGGAGTATGACTCATACATCAGTCAAAACCCTAATTACCGCCACCCATTTAAAACATGCAATGGAAAACCCTAAGTAAAGACGTTTGACATCGTGGAAAACGAACAATGAGAGAATAAAAGAACTAACATTGTAGGAAGCGAAAGTTGGCGTACTAGGTTACTTCTTTACCATTTTCTTATCTCTAAGCTTGTAGTTTATGATGATTTCAATATTTGTTTTACTTTTGTTCATCATGTTCGGTTAAACATCCTTATACAGTTATACCCTCTCCTGAGGAGATGTTCGTTGAATATTTTGATGTTTGATTTGTTTACATAGTACAATTTCAGTAGTTTGTTATGGATTTAAACTTGTTATGTATATGAGTATATTTTGCTTTTTGATTGTGATGTTTTGCCATGTGGTTAAATCAATCTTTCTATTAGGTTAAGCATGTAAGATGTAGTATCTTCTATCTCTAGGTTATATTGGCGTCTATGAACTTATGGCTTGAATGTGATTTTCCGGAGGAATATCAACATTGTTTTTGGGTATCTCATTCTCAGTGTCAGAATCATCAGTTACTACCTCAACGCCCTCATTGTTAATACCCAAAATCGGTCTTACATCAGAGTTTGGATCACCAACACTTGAAGTGTTTGACTCGTTCTCCGATGTAGATCCGGATTTATTGGTACTCTCCGGTGTCACAGTATACAAATTGTGATTCTCAAACAACACCGGAGACGGTACTGATTTATAACTCACATAAGGGCTTGGTTCTTCAATTATGTGGTCCAAGACATAAGCTACATTCAGATAACTCTCAAGCTTTTTGTTTATCCTTTCTGAAAAACATTTCATTTTTGCCATTTCCATCTTTGTTTCTTCAATTTCATTAATGTAATTATTAATGGCAGTTTGTTTTTGTGACAATGTTTTAGTTAAATCTAAAATGTCTTTCACCGTCTACACAGGAACACTGGTAGCAGATGAGGACTCACCCTACTCATAAGTACGGGGTATACCCTCAATCTCAGCCCAGTCACTCAGCTTCTTGGGTAACCACTTCCAACACTCTAGCTCAATCTTCCTAATCTTACTACTAGAGGAGGATTGTCCTTCAGAACCCAAAGGTCTCTTGCATATAGGCAACGCATCAGCAGACGGGGTACTGGCATCAGGAACTCTATGCTAGGACCTATCTGATCTAAACATAGCAAAAAAAACCCATCATAATTGACAGTATGACTTAGGGCGCAATATAGATTTGTTGCTAAAATATCGGTATTAAACCCGAAACTCCCTCATGGGCTCAGAAGGTAAGATATGTGCAGGTATGGGCTCTCTGGTATATTGTGCCACTACAACAGGCTCAGGGTCCACTATGGGTGCAACTAATGGCTCTACGACGGTGGGTACAACTACAACCTCAGGCTCAACAATAGCTGGTGCAACTACAACCTCGGGCTCAACAACAGCCGGTGCAACTACAACCTCGGGCTCAACTAACCACCCTACTCCAGGTACGTCATCCTCATTAGTCACTAGGGTTGCTGGTGCCAACATAGGAATATGCGGGTCCTGCAGCGGCTCGCTAGAGTCGGTAGATGAGTATGGCTCTGGTGGAGACTCTGGCTCACTCTCAGTACTGGAAAGGCTGATATGTGACGAAACCATGATCTAAGACAAGCAGTATCCGTATTTAATAAGTATATAATTATATAGTATAATTAATCACGTAAACATGAATAATAGCACATCGTAAGAACATAACTATATTAATACTATTTTCTAAGGTACTCGCTATGATGCATACTAAGACTTAATATATTTCACAAAGTTTTTGAGAGCATTCAGGGTTATAGTATAGACTGAAAAAAGTTTTTAATTACCTATAAGCGTCTCTCTGATACCAACTTCTATCACACCCCGACAGCGCACAGCGGAAAGCAAGTCATGAGGTAACGGAAGTTGTTACCACAAAGTTTAGCAAGTCACACATAGATACGTATGGACATCTTGCAACCATCCTCTAGTTAAACATATTTCATTTTCATGGTCAATGAAAGTTGTTAAAAACAAGAAAACATGTTCCACCAAGATGAAGTGAAATTTAAAGTTAACATTGTTTTACAAAATAAAAGAAAACATAGTTTTAAATATTAACGGTCCCACATCATTTTCATAGTAGTGCCCTGCTAAACCCACTCTCTAAGCCCTTACGCATCAGTACCTATAAACATGCTTAAAAATATCAACAAAAATGTTGGCGAGTTCACAGGTTTCAAAGCAATGAACAAACTTCCTTGTTTTAAAAACGTTATGATTAAGTACTACTAAAAGAGAACCACGTAGACTCGCGAAAATCTAACAAGTATGATTTTAACCAGAGGCTCTTAATCAAACCATGACTTTTCTTCCCAAGGTTTGACCTCTCCTAGAGGAACTTTTTAAAGATTATGCTCTCCATAATACAACGTCCAACTCATCAGGGAGGGGGCGTCAACCCAATAGATCTTTTAACACAACTACGGCTCTAGACTAAGAGCTAATGATTAGAAACGCAGGGAAGTGTCCTCCCGAAGGGACTGACGAGGCGTCCAACTCACACACCGTGCACCGACCCAAGGCTATCAAATGTTCTACAAAATTCTAGTCCTACTCATCATACAAGCATGTTAATCCCCAAATTCTAAAAACGTTCAAAGACATTTAAAAGGAAAGGGGCCGTGAAACTCACGTCAACGTAGAAAATCACGCAATCTTCTAATCCAAATCACAATCCTTTACATAACTACACCCTAAAATCCATAGGGCCATTTTAGCAACCATTATAAGTCTAATCAAGTTATTCACCAAACTTTCTCGACTTAGTTTAACCAAAAGATTTGAATTTTCATTAACCCTTACCCTATCGACCATTGGTGACTTTGACGATTGGTTAAGTTTTAGACCTCGTGTGCATATATTTAGCGTTAAAATCACCTATTCCTTAGGTCCACATTTACATGTTCACACAAACATCATTCCATGTTAAACGCCACATAACTTGACATGATAAACCTATCATAATATGAGAATCAACATAGTCACACGAAGCACAATAGAACACTTTCTAGCGATTTCCATATCAAACGAGTTTCCAATGCCTCATGTCAACCTATGGACATCCTATAAACTTAATTTGGACCTTAGGACCTGCATATAAACCACAAAACATAATCAATTTGCTGTTCTAAATTAGCCACAAAATCTAACCATTATGCGCCTTAAAAATCATATGTCGGCGACTTTCGTGACATTGTTTTGCAATGTAAACATTCATTACTATGGTAAACATATTATACACCTTAAATAATGACTTTTATACACATTTTGACATTAAAAAAGTTGTTTTACATCAGAACTGAAAATGAGTGTCCTAAACATGTAAAACTTTTCGAAAACATGAGTTTTTGCGCATCTTTTGCAATTAAATATAGGTTTTTACCTTAGGTCTTTTATGAACACTTTATCACACTTTATTTTACATCAAAATAAGTCATAAAAACCTGTTCTAAATCAGTTTTGGAATATCCACTTCAAAAGCTCGTATTTTGGCATTTTAAGCCGAAAAACACATTTTGATCGTACATGCAAGGTCTCCCAAGTGCGTAAATCCTATTCAAACTTGTTTTACACTATTTTAAGCTTGTGATGTGACACCCCACATTTTCAGGTTCCTACTTTAACTAAACTCTAGTTAACTTTACTTACATTCACAACATGTTACTTAACTAGAGTTAGTTAGGTTAGTCACATGTTGCACAGTTATAGACTAGTAACCACATAACAGAGGTAATTCGGGAAATTACCGAACTACGTATAAAAGTATTGAATTCTGAACGTTGGTGAATTGAGAAAATAGATAATTGTTTATTAATTGTTTGGCATTATTAGCAATTACGTGTTTCTGTGAATCTATGTGTAAACTGTTATGTGATTACGTGAATTTAAATCAAACGTGTTATCAAAATCGTAATCGATGAACCGTTAGGATGCTTGGGGTCTAAATACATGGGGTTACGCTTGGTATGGTCCAAATAATGAAAACATCAAAGAAAACATGTAATACACTGGACTGGGCCGCCCGAAACGGGCTGAGGCAAAGTGAACGGCCGTTCACTTATGCATAATGGCCATTCGTCGGGCCCAGCGAGTGAAAGTGACTTAAAACACCTATTTAAGAAACCTTAAGCCCCATAACGTCAACCCTAATCGTCCATAACAGCCCACATACGAAAAATTTACCCTCTAACACCTGCTAAAGCTCAAAAACATCATCCGGGAAGATTAGAAGGTGTTCGGGTCTTGATTGTGAAGCGCTTTAGGTATATTATCTTAAATCTTCGTGTTAAACTGATTATGTTTAAACACCATAATATAGTTTTTCCTGATCTGATATAAAGTTATAAATATTAAAAGATGAGTTTTCAAAAGATTAACATGTTAAACATAAGGTTTCATGATGATTATATGATTATGTTACATGTTAGTATGTGTTGTTGATTGTTGAATGTCTAGGGTTTGTAGATGATTGTATTCATGGTGAATCTTGCATGTTTTGGCCTTGTTATTGTATTAGGGATGTTGTATGATAATTATTTGGGGTTCTTGATTGATAATATGCACCTAGGATTTGATATAGTCGAGAAGATTGCATGTTTAAAATCTATACAGAATGTATACGTCGAATGGTAGGCTCTGTAAGTTGACTTTAAATTATTAGTTTTGATCAATTCTTGTTATGTGCGTGTCTTACATGATCATAGGTTTCTGGAATGGGTAAAATCATTTGATTTGGTGTGCGTTTGATATGTTTTTGGAATTTTATTCTATAAAAGGTCTAAACTAATTTTCGGATTAAAAACTTGGGTCAACTTGAATCGGCTATAACTTGAGTTTTATAAAGAATTAGGTCGTGGAATTTGGTCAGAAGGTTGATATGGGAATAGTTTGGCGTTTCCAAGTGGATTCATTCTATTTGGATGAATACACAACTTCTGGGAATTTTTATCGTAAACTGACCTAATGTGAAAGTTTTCAGAACCTAGTTGTAGTAGTTGATTTTTCATAATTTTTCAGTGAGGTTTTGTTGTGAAATAAAAATATAAGAATGACGTATAGACTCATAGAAATGTTCTGTAAAATTTTGGTTGTCTAAGTCTTTGTGCAAGTATTTTTAGAAAAATCATTTTGGCGGTGTACAATCTGTCCTAAAAACACAGATTGTAACATAGATGCATATGTGCTTATTTGAGGTCTTATGTGCTTTGATTGTGACTTGAGCTTGCGTGTACGCTTGTGTGAGATGTATTTGAAGTGCATAACTAATATTAATCATAACGTTCACCAACGGGTTCATAGGGTCTACTTGTGCATGTAGTTACGATAGGTGTCACTTAAACGTTTTCGCATAAATTAACGTCTTGGACAAACAAGTTATATGGTGTATCGTGCATTCACATGTACTCACATAGTGAAAAATATAATAGGGAGTCGGTAGCGAGTCTCTATTTCTTATTTGGATTTGGATTTAGCCCTCAACGCAACCTAAGGTGAGTTTCATTACTCTTTTCTCAAAAGCATGCGTCTCGGGTTTGAGACAACTTTCTAAACTTTTTCATAGTCCGGTTTGGGACTACTTTTTCATAGTCCAGTTTGGGGCTACTTTTACATCCCGGGTTTTGGGGTGCTTTGGTTCATGAGGTGAATCGGATTTTACTAATTCATGTTTTGGTCCTTCATGAACTAAATCAACACTATCACTGAAGTCCTTCTCTATACCGAATGAATTGTCGGGTTGGCAAGCAGGTTATTAGTTGATAGCGCTATTAGGTCTCAATAACCTCACATCATGCTGGGAGCATGGGTGTGAACTATAACTTAACATTTATTATCATTGTGGATAGGCAATGATGCAAGGCACTTTGCTCGCTGTTGCGAGAGCTCGTAGCTTAGTAGTTCGGTATGCCCGTGTTTAATTATCATGAGTGGGTTAGCTACACCTTACATGTGATGAATTAGCGGTTACGTGGTTTTGTAAACCTACGCATTTACTTACTCATTTACTTTGCTTCGTGAACTCACCAACTTTATGTTGACACACGCTAGCATGCTTTTGCAGGTCGCTAGGTTTGGAGCACTGTAGGTCATGCATCATTGAATCGTGAGTTATCGAACATTATTAAACTTATACTTTATTTATTATTGGTTTTGCATATGGGTGCATTGTTTTACGTAAGAACATAAAACGGCTATGTTTGATTTACGCTTCCGCAACTTACTTAAATTTTTGATTAAATGTTAAATCGTATTTTTGAAAACGAACTAAATGCTTTGGGCATTTAGATGCGTTCTTATGACTTATCGCTATGGGATCCTGGTATGTCACACGCCTCGCGGTATAAATCCCGCAGTGGAAATTTGAGGGTGTGACAGATTGATATCAGAGCCATTGGTTATAGTGAACTAGGAATTGCATTATAGTCTATAATCATCATAGCATAAGCATTGCATTAGTTACGCTCACAGCCTAAGTGCACAACTAGCTTTTGACTACATATATCCACAACACATGATTTCAGGAGATGCGTTATCTTCTAGCCCTACACCTGTTTCTGAGCACGTCACTAGTGAGGGACCAGGATTACACCAGGTGGCGCAATATTGGGACTAGTATCCCAACAAACTTCATGAATGGGAAAATCGGCAATAGCACAGGGCGGAGAATCCTTGCGGGCGTTGTGGCGCACGTACACGGAAAGTTGCACGATGTCTATGACGCGGTACCACTAAAAGAGGAATTTAAATAGGAACCTAAACTGATCGAACTCGGAGAGACCAAATACTAAGATGCAGCCTTTTTCACTAAGCAAGGAGACAATTAGATTCCTGTCCCTTATTGCTTAATCTTTCTTACTTTCATTTGATACTCGGATGAGACTGGGTTACTCACATAGAATTTTATTCTTGCTCTAGTAAATTTACGCCCAGTATGAGCGAGCGATTATATGACATGCGTATCCCTGTTTCTCGCAAGTATATAGTGGATTCATGGGAACACACCAGATCAGGACTTGTTACTCACACTCTTGGGGAGTTACGTAAAGCCTATGACGCAGTGCAACATCTCAAGGGAAGACGAAACCTACTAATAACTGACAGCCATGATTGGAGGAACGAGTGGTGCAGCTGACCACTAAATTCTCTGACATAGAATTGGAGTTGGAGACTATACGCGATGAGATCCATATAACACTGACACCCGTGAATGAGGAAAAAGGAGGGATGGAGGGGAAACCTGAGCAAGAAGAACACGTGGAAAGTGAGGATGAAGGCTCTACTATCTCGATAGAGTGTGGCGGCGATTTGCTCCTAACATTCCTTGCTTGTCTTTTCTTTCTTTTCTTCTCGTTTGTGAACTTAGATAAGACCGAGTTCTTAGGATCAACGATAGGGTGGTTGAAGCCCTCGCATCATTCCATGTTGGTAAAGATCTATTATGCTAAATCATTGTTTTCCCTTGACTTCCGCATTTGAACTTTCTTATTCCTTGAACGATTATTCTACAACAACAACCCGCCAGTGTATTTTATAGGCTTTTATGGTTTGTAAGCCTCAATAACTCCAACGGGAGTGAAGGAGACTTTTGGATTACTTCGATAGTTTAGACAAGGCAGAGGCGGTCTTTGCCATGTGCATCTGCCCCAGGTAGAACTTGTAATGTATGCTACATGCACACTCGATGAGTTAAAGATACTTAGGTGGAGAATGTAACACCCTGTGATGAAATTTAGAAATTTGTTATCTAAAGATGGTTGGGTATGAGATTGGCGCATACACTACCAAGCTACATGAATTAGCTACTATATGCTCAAATATAAATAACCTACCTTACAAGCAAATTTAGCCTTACGCCAAAAAGGATTGATCCCACAGATTCGTGGCATGGTCACCGTAGTTCACCTACCCAGAATCCAACAAATCTTTCACCTACCTCATAAACTTCCTGTTGAGGCTGTTGAGCATGGTACTTTCCAAAGCACGGTGCTTCATTTTCTGGTTCTAGTAATAGCAATAGAACATGGGATGGTGTGAAATACAGGTTCTCCAATAGCAACAGCTAATATAGCAACAACAACGAGGTGTTGAAAAAGAGTGTTCCTAGTATGGGAGTGAAACCCACTTCAAGAGGAATTGTCCCAGCTCAACCACAATAGAAACAACGTCAATAACAACCTCAATAACAACCTCAAAGGTGCTCGGGGAATAGCATGCGTAATTGGCTCGGGAGAAGACAAGATCGACAACAATGTATTTTAAGTATGTTTTTTTGTGAAAGACAATCTTGTTGCTGTTCCTTTCAATACTGGTGCGAATATCAACTTTGATTCTTTAAAACTTAGCAAACTCCTAGGGTTAGCCCCTACTCTTCTTGAGACCCCACACTCTATAGAGTTAGATGATGGCAAGCCTGTTGAGGCAACCTACATCCATCGAGACTGTAAGCTCGAGCTAGATGGTCAATCATTTGCCATCAATCTTATACCTATCACTCTGGGAAGCTTTGATATTGTAGTTGGCATGGACTAGTCATCCAAGCATCGTACTGAAATTCTCTATCAGGAGATGATCATTCGTATCCCTCTCCCTAGTGGAGAGCTTTTATCTATTCAGGGTAATCGTGGTGGTGCCATGGTAGGTATCATCTCATTTTTGAAAGCCTAGAAGTACATTAGAAAGGGCTATCCAGCCATTTTGGCTAACATTTCTGACATTCGAGCTGAAGTTGAAACGAGGATTGAGGACATCCCTCTAGTACGTGATTTCCCAGATGTCTTTCTAGAGGAACTGCATGGACTTCCACATATTCGCCAAGTAGAGTTTCAAATTGATCTTGCACCTGGAGCAGCCCGAGTTGCACGCGCACCATATCGCCTAGCACCAAGCGAACTTCAAGAACTGTCTACCCAACTCCAAGAGCGATTGGATAGGGGTTTTATTAGACCTAGTTCTTCACCTTGGGGAGCCCCAGTCCTGTTTGTTAAGAAGAAGGATGGGAGTTCCGCATGTGTATTGACTATCGGGAGCTGAACAAGGTGACTGTTAAGAATCGTTACCCATTACCACGTATTGAGGATTTGTTTGATTAGCTCCAAGGATAGAGTTTCTATTCTAATATTGACTTGAGGTTAGGATACCATCAATTGAGAGTCCGAGAGGAGGATGTAGCCAAGACAACCTTTTGAACTCGCTATGGACATTATGAGTTTCTGGTGATACCATTTGGGCTAATCAATGCACATGCGGTGTTCTTGGATCTTATGAACCGCGCGTGTAAGCCCTATTTGGACAAATTCGTAATAGTATTTATTGATGACATATTGATATATTCCAAGAGCAGGGAGGAGTATGAGCAACACCTGCAGCTAATCTTGGAACTTCTGAGAAAAGGAGCAACTGTATGCTAAATTCTCTAAGTGTGACTTCTGGATTCGAGAAGGTCATTCTTAGGACATGTGGTTAATGAGGCTAGTATACATTTTGATCCGCTAAGATAGATGCTATCAAACGATGGGAGGTTCCTAAGTCCAATTCATTTGTTGAAGTCAAAGCTCTGAAGTGCACCAATTCTATCACTACCTGAGGGTACAGACGACTTCATGGTGTACTGTGACGCTTCTATCCAGGGCTTGGGGTGCATACCGATTCAGCGAGATAAGGTCATTGTGTATGCATCTCGCCAACTGAAGGTTCTTGAGAAAAAATTACACGACCTATGACTTGAAACTAGGAGCGGTGATTTTTGCTCAAAAGATTTGGAGGCATTATCTATATGGGATGAAGTGTACCATCTTTATTGACCATAAGAGCCTCCAACACATATTTGATCAAAAGAAGTTGAACATGCGACAGTGTCGATGGGTCGAGCTCCTGAATGACTACGACTGTTCCATCAAATATCATTCAGGGAAGGCCAACGTAGTAGCGGATGCCCTTATTCGTAAGGAAACGAAACCCAAGCGGGTGTGAGCCTTACAACTCTCTATCCATTCTAATCTTCCTGATAAGATTCGTGAAGCTCAGGTCGAGGCTTTAAAGGAAGAAAATGTCGATCTCTAAACTTTGCATGGTGCTGATAAGCACATGGAACTGAAGTCTGATGGTCTTCAGTACTTCATGAATAGAGTCTGGATTCCACGCGTTGGGGATCTCAGACAACTTGTGCTTGATGAAGCTCACACCTCTCGTTATTTAGTACATCCTGGTTCGGATAAGATGTACCAAGATCTCAAAACTATTTATTGGTGGCCAAACATGAAAGGTGAGATAGCCACTTATGTTAGTAAATGCTTGACTTGTGCCAAGGTTAAGATTGAATATCAGAAACCTTCGGGCCTACTCTAGCAAACCACAGATCCCTATGTGGAAATGGGATGGATTTCCATGGACTTTATCACTAAACTCCCTAAAACACCAAGTGGGCATAATATGATTTGGGTTATCATCGATCAGTTAACCAAATCAGCACACTTCTTGGCAATCAAGGAAAAAGACACGCTGGAGCGATTGGCCAACATCTACATTGAGGAAATCGTCTCTAGGCATGGGATGCCTACTTCTATCATATCTGATCTCGATTCACGATTCACTTCTCGTTTTTGGACTACTCTCCAAGATGCATTGGGGACTCTCTTAGACAAGAGAACGACCTATCACCCTCAGACGGATGGACAAAGTGAACGTACCATCCAAACATTGGAAGATCTGTTGCGGACTTGCGTGGTGGATTTTGGCAATAGTTGGGATAAACACTTGACTTTTATTGAATTCTCGTATAAAAACAGTTACCACACTTCTACTCAGTGTGCACCTTTTGAGGCATTGTATGGACGTAAGTGTAGGTCTCCCATATGCTGGACTAAAGTTAAGGATAGCCAACTAACAGGACCTGAACTTGTGCATGAAATTTCTGAGAAGATTGTGCAAATCAGAAATCGTATGGCCACTGCTCATGATTGACAGAAAGATACGCTGATAAGCGTAGGAAGCCTTTGGAGTTCCAGGTTGGGGACAAGGTACTATTAATGGTGTCTTACAAGTTGAACGTGCCTGACGAACTTAGTGGAGTGTACAATGTATTCCACGTATCAAACCTTAAGAAATGTCTGTTTGATGCGTCATTGGTGGTGCCTCTGGAGGAGATCCATGTGGATGAACAGTTATGGTTCGTAGAAGAACCAGTGGAGATTCTTGAGCAGGGCGTCAAGAAACTCAGACAGAGCACTATACCTATTGCCAAGGTACGATGGAATTCTCGTCTAGGACCGGAATACACGTGGGAACGCAGGGATCAAATGCGGCTTAAATACCCACATCTCTTTACTGAACCTGAACCTGTGCATAGATCAAATGCTAAATGTAAAGCAGCTCGCTCAAAGTGAATTTCGATGCGAAAATCCTTTCAACTTAGGGATGATGTGACATCTGGTAACCAAGCACACATTTTTACACTGGCTTTACTGTTTAGTTACTGAATTTCAGGACGAAATTCTTTTCAACTTGGGGATGATGTGACACCACACATTTTCAGGTTCCTACTTTAACTAAACTCTAGTTAACTTTACTTACATTCACAGCATGTTACTTAACTAGAGTTAGTTAGGCGAGTCACGTGTTGCACAGTTATAGACTTGTAACTGCATAACAGAGGTAATTTGGGGAATTAACGAACTACGTATACAAGTATCGAACCCTGAACGTTGGTGAATTAAGAAAATAGATAATTGTGAATTAATTGTTTGGCATTAATTGCAATTACGTGTTTCTGTGAATCTATGTGTAAACTGTTATGTGATTACGTGAATTTAAACCAAACGTGTTATCAGAATCGTAATCGATGAACCGTTAGGATGGTTGGGGTCTAAATACATGGGGTTACGCTTGGTATGGTCCAAAATAATGAAAACATCGAAGAAAACATGCAATACACTGGACTGGGCCGCCCGAAACGGGCCGAGGCAAAGTGAACGGCCGTTCACTTGTGCCGAATGGCCATTCGGCAGGCCCATCGATTGAAAGCAACTTAAAACACCAATTTAAGCAACCTTAAGCCCCATACACCTCATGACCTCAACCCTAATTGTCCATAACAACCGCCATACAGAAAATATACCCTCTAACACCTGCTAAAACTCAAGAACATCATTCGGGAAGATTAGAAGGTGTCCGAGTCTTAATTGTTAAGCGCTTTAGGTATATTATCTTGAACCTTCATGTTTTTAATCTTCTTGATTATGTTTAGACACCATAATATAGTTTGTCCAGATCTGATATAAAGTTATAAATATTAAAAGATGAGTTTTCAAAAGATTAACATGCTAAACATAAGGTTTCATGATGATTATATGATTATGTTACATGTTAGTATGTGTTGTTGATTGTTGAATGTCTAGGGTTTATAGATGATTGTATTCATGGTGAATTTGCATGTTTTGGTCTTGTTATTGTATTAGGGATGTTTTATGATAATTATTTGGGGTTCTTGATTGATAATATGCACCTAGGATTTGATATAGTCGAGAAGATTGCATGTTTATAATCTGGACATAATGTATACGTCAAATGGTAGGCTCTATAACTTGACTTTAAATTATTAGTTTTGATCGATTGTTGTTAAGTGCGTGTCGAACATGGTCATAGGTTTCTGGAATGGGTAAAATCATGTGATTTGGTGGCTGTTTGATATGTTTTTGGAATTTTATTCTATAAAAGGTCTAAACTGATTTTCGGATTAAAAACTTGGGTCAAATTTAATCATCTATAACATGAGTTTTATAAAGAATTAGGCCGTGAAGTTTGGTCAGTAGGTTCATATGGGAATAATGTGGTTTTTACAAATCGATTCATCCCATTTGGATGAATACAAAATTTTTGGGAATTTTTATCGTAAACTGACCTGGTGTGAAAGTTTTCAGAACCTAGCTGTAGTAATTGATTTTTCATAAATTTTCAATGAGGTTTTCTTGCGAAATAAAAATAGAGAACGACAAATGGGCTCATAGGAATATTCTGTAAAATTTTGTTTATCGATTTCTTTGGGCAAGTATTTTTAGAAAAATCATTTTGGCGGTATACAATTTATCCTAAAAACACAGATTGTAACATAGATGCATATGTGTTTATTTGAGGTCTAATATTCTTTGATAATGACATAGATGCATATGTGCTTATTTGAGGTCTTATGTGCTTTGATTGTGACTTGAGCTTGCATGTACGCTTGTGTGAGATGTATTTGAAGTGTATAACTGATATTAATCATAATGTTCAGCAACGGGTTCATAGGGCCTACTTGTGCATACAGTTACGATAGGTGTCACTTAAACATTATCGCATAAATTAACGTCATGGACAAACAAGTTATATGGTGTATCGTGCATACACATGCACTCACATAGTGACACATATAATAGGGAGTCGGTAGCGAGTTTCTATTTCTTATTTTGATTTGGATTTAGCACTCAACGCAACCTAAGGTGAGTTTCACTACTCTTTTCTCAAAAGCATGCGTCTCGAGTTTGAGACAACTTTTTAAACTTTTTCATAGTCGGGTTTGGGACTACTTTTTCATAGTCCGGTTTGGGGACACTTTTACATCCTGGGTTTTGGGGTGCTTTGGTTCATGGGGTGAATCGGATTTTACAAATTCATGTTTTGGTCCTTGATGAACTAAACCATCATTATCACTGAAGTCCTTCTCTATACCGAATGAATTGCTGGGTTGGCAAGCGGGTTATTAGTTGATAGCGCTATTAGGTCTCACAAACCTCACATCGTGCTGGGAGCATGGGTGCGAACTATAACTTAACATTTATTATCATTGTGGATAGGCAATGATGCAAGTCACTTTGCTCGCTGTTGTGAGAGCTCGTAGCTTAGTAGTTCGGTATGCCCGTGTTTAGTTATCATGAGTGGGTTAGCTACCCCTAACATGTGATGAATTAGCGGTTATCTGGTTTTGGAATCCTATGCATTTACTTACTCATTTACTTTGCTTTGTGAACTCACCAACTTTATGTTGACACACGCTAGCATGCTTTTGCAGGTCGCTAGGTTTGAAGCACTTTAGGTCATACATCATTGAGTCGTGGGTTATCGAACATTATTAAACTTATATTTTATTTATTATTGGTTTTGCATATGGGCGCATTGCTTTGCGCAAGAACTTAAAACGGTTATGTTTGATTTACGCTTTTGCAACTTACTTAAATTTTTTATTAAATGTTAAATCGTATTTTTGAAAATGAACTAAATGGTTTGGGCACTTAGAGTCATTCTTATGACTTATGGCTATGGGATCCTGCTGTGTCATGCGCCTCGCGGTAGAAACCCCGTAGTGGAAATTTGAGGGTGTGACATGTGAAAACCCTCAAAACATTATCATGATCAAACCTGAGTATAAGTCTAAAACAATCAAAAACTCATCATCAAACAATGCACAAAATGAACCTACAAATCAAACAAGCCACATTTCACTAATCTCATCCATATACCATTTATCTAGACCATCAAGAGAATGCAAAAATCATTTTATATCAGATTCAAACTTTTATTAAAAACCCGCTTGCATGTCATGAAAATGAAAGGATCTAAGAATAAACAATCATCCAATAAACAAAACAATCAACTCCACACAAACACACACACACACACACACACACATGCTCACGGTCCACACACACACACACATTCATCACCGTTTTCCATTTCATACTATTCCCATTGTTTATTTTAAGAGTTTTTGTTCAAGAAACTCACCTTTGAAGAACACTCAAAAAATATGGGTTTTTGTCACACCCTTAAATTTCCACTGCAAGGTTTATACCGCGAGGCGCATGACATACCAGGATCCCATAGCCAAAAGTCATAAGAACGACTCTAAATGCCCAAACCATTTAGTTCGTTTTCAAAAATCAAGTTTAACGTTTACCAAAAAGTTTAGTTAAGTTGCGGAAGCGTAAACCAAACATCGATATTTTAAAACCATGCGCAAAACAACACGCCCAAGGTAAAACCATATGAAAGAAAACGTAAAAGAATAAATTGAAGTTTAGATGTATGCCTAGACCGAAATGCAGTGAAGTGTGCAGTGCTTTCTAATCGTGGCACCGGAATCTAACTACCTGCAAAAGCATGTATATCATGTGTCAACATAAAGTTGGTGAGTTCACAAAGTAAAGCAAGTAAATGCGTAGGTTTTCCCATAACCATGTGACTAAGTAAATGCGTAGGTCTCCCAGACCACGTAACAACAAGTAAAAAGCTGATTCACATGCCAGGGGTAACTAATCCACTCATGACAACTAACACCGGTAATACCGAACTGCTAAACAACGAGATCCCACATTACGGAGCAAAGCGCCTTGCATCATTGTCTATAAACAATGATAATAAATGTTAAGTTATAGTTCACACCCATGCTCCCAGCACGATGTGAGGTTTGTGAAACCTAATAGCGCTATCAACTAATAACCCGCTTGCCCACCTGGCAATTCATTCGGTATCTAGAAGGACTTCAACGATAGAGTTGGTTTAGTTCATCAAGGACATAAAACATGAATTAGTAAGAACAGATTCACCTCGTGAACGTAGCACCCCGTAACATAGGATGTGTGAGTTGTCCCAAACTGGACTAGAAAAGTTAAGTAAGTTGTCTCAACCAGAGACATATGCTTTTGAGAAAAGAGTAGTGAAACTCACCTTAGGTTGCAAGCTAAAAATCCAAACTTTGCAAATAAGGACGTCACCTTGTTCAACTCGCGATAAACAATACACATGCGGAAGCTCCCATCCTTCTTCTTAACAAATAGGACCGGGGCTCCCCAAGGTGAAGAACTAGGTCTAATAAAGCCCATATCCAATAGCTCTTGGAGTTGGGTAGACAGTTCTTGTAGTTTGTCTGGTGCTAAGCGATATGGTGCGCGTGCAACTGGGGCTGCTCCAGGTGCAAGATCAATTTGAAACTCCACTTGACGAACAGGTGGAAGTCCAGGTAGTTCCTATGGAGAGACATATGAGAAATCACGTACTACATGGATGTCCTCAATCCTCGTTTCATCTTTAGGTCGAATGTCAGATATGTTAGCCAGAATGGCTGGATAGCCCTTTCGAATTACTGGGCTTTCAAGAATGAGATGATACCCACCATGGCACCACCACGATCACCCTAAATAGATAATAGTTCTCCACTAGGAAGAGGGATACAAACAATTTTCTCCTAACAGAGAATTTCAACACGTTGCTTGGACAACTGGTCCATGCCAACTGCAATATCAAAGCTTCCAAGGGTGATAGGTATAAGGTTGATGTCAAACAAATGACCATCCAGCTAGAGCTTACGATCACGATGAACATGGGTCACCTCAACAGGCTTACCATCATCTAGCTCTATAGAGTGTGTGGGGTCTCAAGAAGAGTAGGGGCTAACCCTAGGAATTTGCCAAGTTTTAAAGACACGAGGCTGATATTCGCACCGGAATCGAAAAGGACAGCAACAAGATTGTCTTTCACATAAAACATACTTGTCAACACATTGTTGCCGCTCTTGGCTTTCTCCCGAGCCAACCACGCCAACTATTCCCCGAGCACCATTGAGGTTTTTGTTGCCATTGTTGCTGTTATTGCTGAGCTGGGGATAGTTCTTCTTGAAGTGGGTTTCATTTCCAAACCAGGAACACCATTTCCCAATACCTCGTCGTTGTTGCCATGTTAGCTGCTGCTGTTGAAGAACATATATCTTACACCATTCCATATTTTCTTGCTATCACCAACGGCAGAAGATGAAGCACTACGCTTTGAAAAAGTACCATGCTTGACAGCCTCGTCAGTGAGGTTGCGAGCCAAGTGAAAGATTTGTTAGATTCTGGGTAGGTGAGCTGTAGTAGCCCTGCCACGAATCTGTGGGACCAACCCTCTTGGCAAGAAGCTTAATCCGCTTGTAAGGTAGGTTAAATAGATTTGAGCATATAGTAGCTAACTCCTGTAGCTTGGTAGTGTAGGCATTGATCTCAGACCCAACCGTCTTTAGATAACAAATTTCTAAATTTCGTCACAGGGTGTTACATTCTTCACCCAATTATCTGTAATTCATCGAGTGTGCATGTAGCATACATTACCCATCCTGCCTGGGGAAATGCACATAGCAAAGATTTATACTATCGAAGTAATCAAACAGTCTCCTTCAGTCTCGTTGGATTTATTGAGGCTTACAACTCATAAAAGCCTTGGAAATACGCTAGCGAGTTGTTGTTGCGGCATGTGCACTCAAGGAATAAGGAAGTTCAATTGCGAAAGTCAAGGGAAAAGAATATTTTAGCAGAATAGGTCTTTACCAGCTTGGAAAGATGTGTGGGCTTCAACCACCCTATCGTTGATCATAAGAACTCAGTCTTATCTAAGTTCACAAAAGAAAAGAAAAGAAAGTAAAGATAAGTAAGGAAAGGTAGGAGCAAATCGTCGCCACGCTCTGTCGAGATAGTAGAGACTTCATCCTCACTTTCCATGTGTTCGTCCCACTCAGGTGTTCCTTCCATCCCTTCTTGTTCCTTCTTCGCGGGCATCAGTGTTATATGGATCTCGTTGCGTATAGTCTCCTACTCCGGTCCTGTGTAAGTCAGTTCAGTGGTCAGCTGCACCACTCGTTCCTCCAATCGTGGCTGTCAGCCATTACTAGGTTTCATCTTCCCTTGAGATGTTGCACTACGTCACAGGCTTTACACGACTCCTCAAGAGTGTGTGTAACAAGCTCTAGTCTGATGTGTTCCCATGACTCTACTATATACTCACGAGGAACAGGGATATGCATGCCATACAATCGCTCGCTCGTACTGGGCGTAAATGTACTAGAGTAAGAATAAAATTCTATATAAGTAATCTAGTCTCGTCTGAGTTTCGAATGGAAGCAAGAAAGATCAAGCGACAAGGAACAAAAACTAATTGTCTCCTTGCTCAGTGAGGAAAAGGATAGGTCTCAGTATTTGATTCATTCGACTTCGATTCGGTTTAGTGGTACAGCGTCATAGGCATCGTGCAACTTTCCGTGTACGTGCACCACAACGCTCGCAAGGTCTCTCTCCCCTATACTATAGTCGTTTCCTCATCCATGAGGTTTGTTAGGATACTAATCCCAGTAATGCGCCACCTGGTGTAACCCTGAGGACATCTACTGAAATCATGTGTTGTATATATATGTAGCTAATAGCTAGTTGTGCACTTAAGCTGTAAGTGTACTAATACTTATGCTATGATGGTTATAGACTAGACTCAACATGCAGTCCTAGTTCACTATAACCAACGGCTCTTATACCAATCTGTCACACCCTCAAATTTCCACTGCAGCGTTTATGCCGCGAGGCGCATGACATACCAGGATCCCATAGCCATAAGTCATAAGAATGACTATAAATGCCCAAACCATTTAGTTGGTTTTTAAAAATCAAGTTAAACGTTTACCAAAAAGTTTAGTTAAGTTGCGGAAGTGTAAACCAAACATCGATATTTTAAAACCATGCACAAAACAACGCGCCCAAGATAAAACCACATGAAAGAAAACGTAAAAGCATAAATTGAAGTTTAGATGTATGCCTAGACCCAAATGCAGTGAAGTGTGCAGTGCTTTCTAATCGTGGCACCGGAAGCTAACTACCTGCAAAAGCATGTATATCGTGTGTTAACATAAAGTTGGTGAGTTCACAAAGGAAAGTAAGTAAATGCGTAGGTTTTCCCAAAACCACATGACCAAGTAAATGCGTAGGTCTCCCAGACCACGTAAGAATAAGTAAACAGCTAATTCAAATGCCAGGGGTAGCTAACCCACTCATGACAACTAAAACCGATAATACCGAACTGCTAAACAGCGAGATCCCACATTAGTGAGCAAAGTGCCTTGCATCATTGTCTATCAACAATGATTATAAATGTTAAGTTATAGTTCACACCCATGCTCCCAGCACGATGTGAGGTTTGTGAAACCTAATAGTGCTATTAACTAATAACCCGCTTGCCCACCCGGGATTTCATTCGGTATCTAAAAGCACTTCAACGATAGAGTTGGTTTAGTTCATCAAGGACATTAGGCATAAATTAGTAAGAACAGATTCACCTCATGAACCTGGCACCCCGTAACACAGGATGTGTGAGTTGTCCCAAACTGGACTAGAAAAGTTAAGTAAGTTGTCTCAACCCGAGACGCATGCTTTTGAGAAAAGAGTAGTGAAACTCACCTTAGGTTGCAAGCTAAAAATCCAAACATCGCAAATAAGGACGAGCTACCGACTCCCTATTACATGTGTCACTAAGTGAGTATATGTGCATAATCAATAGACCATATAACCCGTTTGTCCAAGACGTTTTAAAATACAAAACCGTGTGAGTGACACCTTGTGTTTCTATATGCACAAGTAGAACCTACGAACCTGTTGGTGATCGTTATGATTAACATCAGTCATACACTCCAATTACGTCTCATACAAGTGTTCAAACAATTACACGTCAATACCAAGTCATACAAGACTCCAATTAGGCACATAGGCGTACATAACATAATCTGCGTTTTTAGGACAGATTATGCGCTGTGAAAACCATATTATTAAAAATACTTATTCAATGAATTACACTCTCATAATTTTACTAAATATTTCAGGGAGTCTATCGGTCAAGTACATATTTTTATTTCGTGATAAAACCATACACAAAAATTATAAAAAATCATACAATACAGCTAGGTCCAGAAAATACTCACAACAGATCAGATTAGTAGAAAAATTCCCAAAAATTGTGTATTCATCCAAACGGGATTAATCCACTTGGAAAAGCCAAGTTTTACCAATGTCAACCTAATGCCCAAATTTCATAACCTAACTCTTTGTAAAACTCAAGTTATGGTCATTTAAAATTGACCCAAAATACTAATCCGAAAATCTGATATGACCTTTAATCAAAGAAAATTCCAAAAACATATCAACCGATGTCCAAATCAGAATATTTTACCCATTCTAAAAATCTAAGACCTTGTACAACATGTTCATGTAAAGAATCGATCAAAACAGATTAAGTAAAGTCATGATACAGGACCTACAATTCGACATTCAGATTCTGTCCAGATTTTAATCATGCAATATTATCTACTATATCAAACGCTAGTTGCATATCATCAATCAAGAACATTAAATAAACATCATACAAGATTCATCACACATCAATCTGATCAAAACATGCAAGTTTCTCGGTAAATATTATCATCTGTAAACCCTAGATGTTCAATAATCCTTAATCATACAACAACATAACATCTAACACATAATAACACACAAGACCTTGTTTAATCCCATTAAACCTTTTATAAAAACCATGTTTTAATCTTTGTAAGTTTATTTCAGATCTTGGACAATCTTGTTTATGGTGCTTTATAACATAATAAAGAAGATAAAACACAAAAGGTTTGATGATATCCCTAAAGCTCTTCGTTCGGGTAAAAGAAACACAATTAGAGTTCCAAAGCTTGATCGATTATGGTTATGGTTATGGCAGAGGTTATGGATTGTGTTTTTTCGTATGGTGGCTGCTAGGGACAATTAGGGTTAAGGTTATGAGGTACTTGGGGCTTAGATTTCTTAAATAGAGGTTTTAGGTCGGTTTAACACGTCAGGCCCGGTGAACGGCCGCTCGGTCTAAGTGAGCGGTCGCTCACTTGACCTCGGCTCGTTCCGGGTGGCCTAGTCCAGTATATTGCGTGTTTTCTTCGATGTTTTCTCTATTTTGGACCATATCAAGCGTGACCCCATGTATTTAGACCCCAACCATCTTAACGGTTTCATCAATTACGGTTTTTAATAACGCGTTCGGTTTATGTTCACATAATCACATACAGTTTGCACATAGTTTCACAGAAACACGTAATTGCAATCAAAATCAATCAATTAATCCACAATTACCTATTTTCACAATTCACCAACGTCCGGGGTTCAATTATCGTGTAAGTAGTTTGGTAATTCCCCGAATTACCAATTCATGCAGTTATTAACTTATAACTGTGCAACGTGTGACTCATCTATCTAACCGTAATTAAGTAGAATGCAAGGAATGTAAGTATAAGTAACTAGAGTTTAGTTAAAGTAAGACCTGAAATTGCGGGGTATCACAGGTTTTGATGCTCAATCACCAAGATTATCAATGTATTGAAGCTTTTGTATCCATTTTTGTTAAAAGATGAACAAAAACCGAAATGATAGATGATGATGATGATTTTTCGGTTATGAGGAAGAAGAAGAAAGGGAATGTGGAGAGTTTTTCTTAAATGTGTGAAAAGAAAGGTGTAAGAAGGTTTTAGTGTGTGTTGGGATAAATGAGGTGTGTATAATAACAATCATTTGCATTTATAATAAAAATAACAATAATAATATTATGGGGGTGGGGGTGGGCCGGTCATGGGGGGGGGGGTGGGTATTATATATTTTTTTATAAAAACTTATAACATAAACATACCCACCTCACATTTTATAAAAACCCTTATATATTAAATAGATAAGGTTTTTACCCATTTGGCCAATAATAATATTCCCCAATTAAAAATATCCATTTTTATCTAATTTGATTATATTAGAGGTTTTCCTACTGTACCGGGTCTCGTACTCGCGTTAAAACTCTAAAACGCGCAATAATTAGACCAAAGCGATTTAAAAACCATCAATTATAATCTTTATTGGTTTTAATAATATTTTTATCCTTAAAATAGTATTCCATACCAATGTTCAATACGGATAATTTATCACTAAGTGATACGAAAATTCCTAAAATTCTCAATAAACCTTTTTAAAATGTTTGGACTTTTCTAGTACATTTCTAAAGACTCTAATTATCATCAATTAAGTCTAACACGTAATTTTTAATATTAATTTAATAGTTATTATATTGTACGGGTAGTACCTGGATTTTTGCCGGTTGTCACATCAGAGATTAGATGTTGGGCTTATAATGATGAGAAGGACATGTTTTTGGTCACAAGAAAGAGTGGAAGAGTAGAATACTATAGCTCTGCTAGTGCTTTTGAGTCATGGACTCTTGTGGATCTGCGTGATTTGAGTAATGCTTCATATCATAATCAATGTAAGAATCCAAATTGTAAAGTTGGATGGAACTTCTACAATCGTTTGTAGATTCAAGCACTAGTCAACTTCAAAGACATGAGCCCTAGACTTTCATTTGTTAAAGTTCATAAGGAAGTTATTTATCCCGACACTAATGAGCCCATGCAAATGGTAATGTGGTCTGCTACTAAACAAGCGAAGATTGTTCCTTTGGCTAGAGACCTTCCCGACAACACTTTAAAGGATTTCAAGTTTTAGACATATAATCAGTGTTTGATCAAGCTTTGATAAGGTGTGAGAATGTTGAGTTCAGGGTGAATGATGTTAATGATTTCACGAGGTTTTTGCCGAAAATGATATACATTTGCTTGGTAGAAGTAAAATTCAGAGTGATCATCGATATGAAATGTGTGCAAAATCATTTACTACTAGAGTCGCTTAGAAAATACATTTGAAGATGTGGGCTTGGTGTTAGAGGTCGTGTTGAGACGAAGCAGTTTGGACCTTATAATGGAGAGCCTATTCCGAAAGCAAAGACAAAGAGGAAGCCCAGACGCGAAGAATAGATGATTTTCCAAGACAACATAAACCTAAGGGGATATTTTAAGTGCATGGTTTTGTAGGTTTACGTATGTCTTGTTCTAATTTATATTTGGCTTAGTTAATGGGTGTACGATTAAGGGTTTGTTAGAGGGTGTAAGGTTGGTTTACGGCCCGTAGTGTATGAACCTCCCTATGTATTTATAAATTAGGGGTTCCAAGGTCATTCTAGGGTTGATTGTCATTGTTATTGTTTTGTGTGCTTTGAACCATTAATTGTACCAGACGAGTCATTCAACTCGTGTGCAATATTAGCAAACAATCATCTTTCTTCATGTTTATTAATCTTTATTTGTTTTCAGCATCTTTGAGTGATTTGAGTGATATCGGTGAGGGATCTCTGGACTTACATGATCTTGTGAAGCATATTTCCCATATGCATATACCATAGATCTATGATCGTATGTATAACTAGTACTTTTCTGTTAAATATTTTTAAATTATGTTAGGTTATGTCTTTAATTATTGGACTATCTTGTGTAATTAATTGTTATATTTAAGTATTGAGTAATTTAGTTTTTTTGTTTAAATATGCATTTTAAGTATATCCAATTTAATTATATAAATAAACTTATTTTATAAAGGTTTTGAGTTAGTTAATTTTATATTTAATTTAAAATTTATTTGTGGTATGAGAAGCGTACAATGCGTGTAACATTTCTAGTGATTTGGCTGAGAAAGAGGTTATGACAAGTCTGGCCAAGATGATAAATGCTACCGCCAGCCTACGAACAAACAAAAACAATAGCACTCGCCAATGCATGACCCGTACAAATGCTGTCATCGGACTCATACATGGTATTATCATATGCGTACATAAGTTCCATACTAATAATTTTTGGCATACTAAGGCATGTCATTTTGGAGTGAAGTCAACTAGTCTTGATCTTTATCTGATTTGTTTGATTGATTTTCCGATATTGTCTTTTTAATCAAAACACTCGCCTCAGCTTCTGACATTCTCTTTGATCCGCTTGAAGATTGAGAGTATGACTCAAAGAACTCCTTGTTCGCTTTCTCTAACTCGTTCCACACTGCACTTTGACAATTATATGTTTATTTAGAGCTCACAGTGTCGATTATCTTAAGTCTCACTTTACAAACATGTCAAATAAAAATTGTAGCAACATTCTTTATGCGATCGTATTAAATGCATTTATTATTTCATAAAAGTTGGAGAAAATAGACATCAAAGTGTTTCCAAAAGAACTCAACACTGTTAAAATAACGCGTGACCCTTATCTCTCCTTCATGTACACCACTGTTAAAAAATTTGCCATTTTTATTACAGTATTTCATCCAAAATGCATAAGACATTCTTTATTTCCAACACACTTTATTTTTTAGTTTTTATGTTTAATTTTGCATATCATTATTATTATTGTTAATTGTTAATATGAATATTACTGACATAATTAATAAAATAATGTTTTCGACGCAATGCATAAAATTAATGTTTAAATGAGTTTCGTCGGAAATGCATCCCAAAATAAGTAAGGTTTATTTATTTTCAAAGCAAAATTGATTTAAGGTAAGCATTTACAGTGAAGTATTTGTGTCACTTTTGTGTCAAAAATATGTCTATAGGTTTTTGTTTTCCGAAGAAAAGTTACACTTTGCTTATTATTTGTGTAACCGGGTCCAATGCCCTTGCCCGTACCGTTTGTTTTTTACTCAGTCTTCCAAAAATTCTACCCGTTTTCGTCCAAAAATTTGGGTAGGGCTGCGAGACAGTGGGTTTGTGCTGGGGCAAGCGGTTTTGAGGGTTGAATCCAAGAAGGTTGTAAAGCACGAAGCAACTTGTTTGGAAAATCAAACACGTATTTGTGCATTTTGCTTTCGATATGTTTGAATCCCACCATGACGCAGTACGTTTTATGATTTCGAGTGGAGAAGATGGTTTATAGTAATTTACTGAACTCAAAGAATCAAGAGTTTGTGTTTAGTTGAATAGGGTTTCTATTAAAAATGGGTAGCGACGCAACTTGTTGTTCTCAGGGGCGAAGGTTTTATAGGGTCAGGGGTGGCGCTGCCCCCCAACCTTGTTTTTTGGCGTAATAGTAGAAATTTGCGATTTTCATAGATAAATTGAGTCCGGGTTGAGTCCGGCCCCCACCGATTCGAGAACCAAGCTTCGCGCATGGTTGTTCTTGTTTACCTGTCATCCTCATGTAATTGTATTGTATGTAAAATGATGATATCAACGTCATCAACTAAAAAGAAAGTCCGCCCCCATCGATTGTATGCATGCTTGCTTTCAAGTGATCTTACTTGATGTATAGAAAACTAACCTGTTGAGGTTATGACGGGCATGATGTTTGCATGTTTAGAAAGGGCTTCAATGCACTCTTCTTTGTTCATGTGGAAGATCAAACACTTCTCTATCATATATTGTACCTATATCAAAATCATACGAAGATAAAACATGATTGGAAACAAAAGTTCATACAAACTATGTGTTTTTGTTGTTGTTACCATGTGTATGTACGAAGCTGAAGATTCCCCCATCTTATATATACACTCTTTGCACTTTTCTTGTAATATAAAATATGATCAAAGAGTGCACATATGAGTGATCAGAGCTAGTGATGTGAAGCAAAAGCAAAATACTTAGAAAATTATATAGAGATGTAAATGAAGGAGAGATGGTGGGGGTGTGTCCACGTGGGAGAGAGATTATAATTGGAGGAGGGGAAACTAAAGAAGACATCATGCACATGACAGCGGGTCCGACCTTGGATATTCTCTAAAGGTAAAAGCCATTTCACTATGACTAGTTAGGGACCGGACGCTCCACTAGATTTTTTTCAATTTCACTAATATCTACCAATTTTGCACTACCACATCATTTCATTAATTCATTTTACTAAAACAGTTTTTTCAAGGCAGCACTCCATTGAAAATAAAATAGAGAAAAAGACAAAAGAGAGGGGAGAGACTCACGAGTACCAGCCCGTTAACTAAAACAAGATTTTGGTTCATGAGACCACTACCAGCATGGGTGGCGGTGGTGTTACCGTGCTGGTAGTGGTATATCAATGACCAATTCTGATGACTCCCCGTCTTCTAAAGGAATGCATCTTTAGCGGTGCAAGCCAATTATTTTATTATCCTTTGTAATATAGGACGAATCTGGACGTGACAAGTAGCATTCTTGATAAAACTACTTTTGTCTGGCTAGTGAATATAAAAATGATTAGACTATATGGTGTGGAGAGCAACTTTCCCGAATGCCACATCAGCGCCACCTCATTTTTCCTATTTTCTCCCACAAAGTTTGGAAATGGTATTCCCCCAATTCCCCCATTATCCTCCTTTTTTATTAATTTTATTTAATTTATTTAAAGAATTAAAAAAGCATGCACCAATCAAAGAGCGCGGTACCAAGGGGGAGATTCCCCTGATTTCCCCGAAAAATAAAAGGGGGGGGGGGGGGGGCGGTGTTACACATCGGGGCCGAAGCCACCTCAGCTCCCCGACTCCTGTGCCCGAATCCACTCCGTTTAGTCTTAGTGTACACCCCCTATCTTCAAATACCTCTACGTGAAAAAGTAGCTATCTCCACGCGTATCTTCAAATAGCCCTACCATATTTTTGCTTAAATTTGTGACTAAAGGTCATTTATCATATTTTTAATCACGTATCTTATGTATTAATGTGATCATTGTATAAAAATTCAAAACCTTTGATCACATTTTAAGAAAACACTATGACATTTCGTGGCCGCATGAGAAAAAAAATGGCCATTCACGATTTACCGCCACAATCTATGTTTCATGAACATATCACTCCAAACTTTTAACGACACTTTAAGAAAAAAAAAAACTACGACCTTTAATAGCCACACAAGGAAAGTGTCGTAAAATGTGATATACAACAACAATATGTGTTTGATAGTAAGGCTATAACCTAATACATATAGCCGCACAAATTATTATGTAACCAAAGGCTAGACAATAGCCCCACTTAATATTACAAAAAATCATGTGACTTTACATAAACATTCTTCACACCATCGTCATTTTGCTTATTTTATTTGATTGATGGAAAGATAACAAATGTCATGAAAAAAATATTTGTGA
Organism: Ambrosia x helenae; assembly: GCA_030844895.1. NCBI lineage: Eukaryota > Viridiplantae > Streptophyta > Magnoliopsida > Asterales > Asteraceae > Ambrosia > Ambrosia x helenae. The sequence continues at coordinate 121,495,749 of CM061234.1, read as the reverse complement.
TCAAAGGTTAAAAAATGGCCACAGTTACTGTTGCAACAATTCATCTGTCTTTACATAACTATTAGCCGCACTATTGTTATTGTTTATTTTTGTGTGACGAAATGATAGCAGATGTTATGGGAAAAATATGACTGGCCAGAGATTAGACAATAGCCGCAGTTAAAAATATAAGTTTCGTGTCCTTTATATAACTATTAGCCACACTATCGTTATTATTATTATATTATATTATATATACATTAGTTTTAAAACTTTCATGAATAGTACTAACGGAGTTACTATTCAACTCCGTTAAGTTACTATTTAACTCAGTTAAGTTGCTATTTAGCTTAACGAAGTTACTATTCAACTCCGTTAGGTTACTATTCAACTCCATCAAGTTACTATTTACTTGCTATTTAGCTTAACGGAGTTACTATTCAACTCCGTTAGGTTACTATTCAACTCCGTCAAGTTAGTATTTACTCTGCTTTTTTAATTTTTTTTTCTCCGTTAAGTTACTATTTAACTCTATTCTTTTAATTTTCTTCACTTAACTCTGTTAGGCTACTACTCAATTCCGTCATGTTACTACTCAACTCAACTCAGTCAACTACTATCCAACTCCGTAAAGTTACTGTTCAATGCCGTCAAGTTACTATTCAACTCCACTCAACGCCGTTAGGTTACTACTCAACTCCATTAGGCTACTGTTCAACTCTGTTAGCTTAACGGAGTTACTATTCAACTACGTTAAGTATTTAACTCCGTCAAGTTACTATTTACTCTGTTTTTTTTATTTTTTTCCGTAACTCCTTTTTTTCCTCTGTTAAGTTACTATTTAGCTATTTTTTTTAATTTTCTTTATTCAACTCCGTTAGGCTACTACTCAATTCCGTCATGGTACAACCCAACTCAACTTAACTCCGTCAACTACTATCCAAGTCCGTCAATTTACTATTCAAGGCCGCCAAGTTACTATTCTACTCCACTCAACGCTGTTAGGTTACTACTCAACTCCGTTAGGCTACTATTCAACTCCGTTAGCTTAACGGCGTTACTATTGAACTCCATCAAGTTACTATTTACTCTGTTCTTTTAATTTATTTTTTCCCGCAACTCCTTTTTTTTCTCCGTTAAGTTACTATTTAACTATGTACTACTCAATTCTGTCATGTTACTACTTAACTCAACTCCGTCAACTACTATCCAACTCTGTCAAGCAACTATTCAAGGCCGGCAAGTTACTATTCAACTCCGTTAATTATTGGTTCGCCACATCAGATCCGAAAGCCAATATTGTTGCAACTTATACACCATTAACAAACACTGGAAAATTAAAAGCAAGACTGTTGTAATACTAAAAGAAATTGCGTCGTCCTTCCACTGTTATGCGTTACATACACAAAACTAGATATCAGTTTAACCTAGGCGCAACGCGCCACCTCGATTACCACTAGTTATTATTATTTTGTATTTGTGATTGAATAGTAGAAATTGTTATGGAAAAAATGCGTGTAACCATGTATTAAGCAATGAACACACTTGAAAATACAAAATTTAACGTGTCTATACAAACTATCCATACCAAAATGTTTCCATTCTTTTTTTTTTTTTTTTTACTTTGAAGTTGAATTACTTTTTATTTTATTAGCACATAACCATGAAAAATTACATTAAGATAGCGGGTAGGCGGACAACAAGCTGCGCCGCCACCCATTTTCTGAATGGCAAACCCTAACCTACTAAAAACGAACTCATGCCCTCGCGGAGCCGAGACACTGCTATGAGTAACCTATTGGACTCTAGTCAGGAAACGGATGGCTTACGGTGCTAAGGAGCCAAAGGTATCAAATGCCAGGGGTACAAAAACGTGTTGGTTCTCCTCACAAGCTTTAGTATGTTTCTTAACTTTCTTCGCCTCTGCATTCCGCACCGCTTGCCCTGCTACAAAACCACTATCCCTCAAACCAACCAGGGAAGATACACATGTTAGGTCGACACAAGCATGTTTCCCCCCGGCCCACCCAAAGACAAGCAGGTCTGCTGGACGTATGGTGGATCTCCCTTCTGCAGGGTCCGAGAGAAAAATTCACATGAGCCTCCTTTTTGGCTGAGATCCTAGCCCTTCTAAAAATGTCCCAAAAAACATCCCGGATCGAGTCATGTGTATATTTGAAACCAGCCACTTCGTTCTTAAAATTAAAAAAAAAAGTATCAATTTCCCTCTAAAACCTCCTTTAAATATTTCATCACAGAACATCGCTCAAAAATTATAATCTCAATTAAAAATTTACATTATTTAACATCAATATTCAAAATATAAAAAATTATAAATTTTCATTTTGTTATTTTAGTCAAAAACTTAGCGGAGGAATTCTTGATTCTAGCAAGAAATGGTCGTACCTTTTAGCCACACTTTTTAGTAGCTACGGTCATTAAACGTGAATGTATCCATATCATATCTATGATAACTCGACATTTGGTCACACTTGACATGAAAAAAATAGGTGTGGCGAAAGGTATATCGTCACTGTAAGATAATAGAATACTGAATCATATTATTGAAAAGTTAGGTTACAATATATAGAGATCACAAGGAACCCTAGAAACTTAACTAAGCCCGTGGACTTATCCTAATTATCCATAATAATAATAGGGTCCAATACTCTCCTGCAGTCAAAACGGTAGAAAATCAGACGCTTAGACTGAAAAAATAAACATAAATAAAAAAAAACTAGTCTTGATCTCGGTTCTTGACTTGACTTGTAAGTCCAAAATTTTGCCATAAATCCACAATCTTCAAGTCAATCCCGTATTCCTGCAATCTTCTTTGCCAAAAAAAAAAAAACATATCCGTACTCTTCAATAATGACTTTACTTCGGTCCACAAGTTCCCTATGTTTAGTTTCGTTTCTTATTTCCCATTATGACAAACAAGATTCACTAGATCCCAATAAAGTCGCAATGCCATCTTTGTTGGCCATGACAATACAAGGGATAAAAGAAAGGATAAAAGAGAGGTTGTGGGAAAGAAAGAAAAAAAAAGATAAAAGGAAGAACAAATAGACACCTTATGACTCTTGTCCTGAGGCGGGCTGTCAAAGAGATGGTGAAAGCCCGGTAACCGTTGTCAGGCGGCGGCTTTGAGAAGAAGTGAGATGCTTAGATCAAAGAAAGACGTCCGACCAAACCGTCGTTTAATCTGCTAAGATCGGTGATAGCGGACCGTGATCCGGCTAGAGAATAACGATAAGAAAAAAAATAGAATGGAATAGAGATAAAGCAAAAGAAAGCAACTAAAGATCAGAGAGATGAAACTCAAATAAGATAAAGGAAAAATAATAAAATAAAAAGAAACAGAGGATGTTTGTAGCGAGTGAACGAATCGGTGTGACTTTTGAAAAAAATTAGAAGAAACAAAGGGATGTTGGTGGTGGGAAGAAAAGACAAACATAGGCGGCGACAAAGGGTTTTTTTTTTTTTTTTTGTGGTGTGGAGAGGTATGAATCAAAGGAGATAAATAGTGGGCGAATATAGGAATAATGGTTGGGATCTAAAACCGAAACCGAGGCTTTATTTAGAACTAAATATAAGAAAAAGAAGAAGAAAGAAACAATGGCCGGATAGGGCGGCGGCGGCAATGGCGGCACGCCGCCCTATCTAGGGTTTTTTCTCAAAGTGGTGACGGCTAGGGTTTAATTATTTGTGTATGGCGTGGTGGAGACAGTAGAGAGCCTTGGCTGCCTCTGATACCATGTAAGATAATAGAATACTGAATCATCTTATTGAAAAGTTAGGTTACAATATATAGAGATCACAAGAAACCCTAGAAACCTAACTAAGCCGTGGACTTATCCTAATTAACCATAATAATATTAGGGTTCAATAGTCACACTCTCCTAGTATGGCTAAAGCCTTTTTTGACGAAGTGTAGGGATGAGTTATGTACCGAATAGTACCAAATCGATCCCAATACCGATTTTTGCCAAAACTTCATACCGATACTGATACCGAAAACATACGGTACGGTTTGGTTTGGTATCGGTATGGTTCTAGTACGGTATCAATATTTTAAGGTAAAATACTGCTATCGAACCAATAACGAACCTGTAGACGGATCTGTTTTGATAAAAACGTTTATGTGATTATACAAGTCTAACACTCCAGGTGCGGAAACCCTAGAATGTTTACAAAATGATACGAATCGAATCAAACACAAACAATTACCTTTTCAATCTCCATTCCCATTAATAACTTGATAAAACTTGATTACAAATAGGTTTACAAAGATATAATTCAGTTTCAGAAAGGTCGAAACCTAGAGAGAGAAACTAGACCTGACACACAAACACAAATGGCAAAAGTTATAAACTTATCAAAATTTTCAGCTTATATAGGAAGCCACATTCGACCTCTCGTCAAGGTCGAATATGCTCCTTCGACCTACATAGCAGCTCGAACCAGCCTTCAGTCAATAGTCTTCTCCCTTCGACCTTTGTAATCTTCCTTCGACCAAACCAAAACTACCTTCGACCTCACGTATTTGTACAAAACACTTTATTTCGTTAATCCAAAGCAACTAGTCGCGATATGCATCTACAAACTCCCCCTCGACTATTGCTTGGATTGTTGACGTTGGTAATCAAGTGTTTTGTTCATTAACTTGATTCGCAAAATCTTTTTCTACTCTTTCGTCATCACTGGCTCAGGTATAGGTATTGATTTCTTTTTCACTTCATTAACCTTTACGAACTTTCCTAATTTCTTATCATAGTCACAACCTGCATTGACATCCCACACGAAACACAAACATACCACAACATGGTATTTCATCGCTTGTTCACCATCTTTCTCCTCACAGTAGATTGGGTTGTAATATAGCATGATTATATCTTCATAAGAACAGTTAATCAACCATATGGGATCAAATATGTGAATCCTTTTGTACTCTCCTCTTTTATCTTTTAGTAAGATGACGGCTTCTGCGGTTCTCCAATCATAGTACCACATGACGAATTCTTTGCTGAAGTGTTATTGTATAGGCATCAACGGAATATTCTTCAACACTGTCGGTGGTTTGTATTTCAAGGTAACCTTGTTCAGCCCAGTAATCTGATAAATATCTTTATGAACCTTCCTGATAGGATACTATGGCCTAAACACATCCCATCTCGTTCTGCTTTCTCTAGCCATACGACCAGCAAAGTAACCAACTGCATCATTGTTCACAGTTGCACCAGTCATAGTGTGTCTGCAGATATCACGTACAGCCCAGTATGGTAGCGTCTCGATGTCATGGAATCTGTGAAAATACAGAATTCCTGTCTCCCACTTTACTGCAACGCACCGCAACTGCCTAAGTTATTTCCATCCAAGAGCTCTACCTTTGAACAGTTCGTTGTGATATTTATAAAAACCACCCTGAATTTCAGTTTTGGGTTGGTTTGCTTCTTTCTCTTTAAGCCTTCTTAACAAACTCTTCAGATCATCAGATTGTTCAACATTCGGCTTCTGATTATCAACATTCTAAAAAACTTCATCAACGAATGCCTTGCTCTTTTTCTCAGCTAGTTTCTTAGCCTGTTCCGAAACTTCTTCAGTAAATTTAGGAATCACATCATCCTGTTTATCTCTAATGTACTCAGGATATTCTTCACTTGTGATATCTTCTATCTCAATATCCTCAAACACAGGTGTATGTCTATCATCAGAATGATTTCCGGCTTCTTTTTCACGAATGTTTGGAATTTCATTATCATTCATCAGTTCCTCAAGAGTTTTACCAACCTGTTTCGCCAATCCTTCTAGAATATCTTTGGTAACAGCTGTAGAAACTTCTCCATCTTCTAGATTAGGATCATTAGACTCCAACTCATACTTCAAATCACTAGACTCAAATATTTCTGGAAATTCTCCAGTCAGCTCAATCGTCCAAACTTTCTGAGTAAGCATCTGACGATATAGATTCTTGTCCTCATCTGATAAAGCTCATATCTTTCCAGTCCAGAAAATACTGTCATTATCAGTATTTCCACCAGGTGCTTTCTTAGAACTCGATTCACCTGTATCTTGCTTATCAGACTCCCTCTTGTCATATCTATACTTGTCTGTATCATCATCGTCATCATCAGCAGAACTACCATCATCAGATCCTTTATTAGAACCGTCATCATCATCATCATCATCATCATCATCTTTCTTTTTCTTTTTAGGATCATCACCAACATCATCAGATAACTCATCATCATCTTCATCCTCATCTTTTTCAGATTCAGATGGTTCAAAGTCAACTTGTTCTTCCTCTAGTTCTTTGTCCCCTTCTCTAGCTTTTAATTGAGGAGCTTTACCATAGAAATCATCAATCATCTTTCTCAAATTCTTGTTTGTTGATTTAATCTTTTTGTTCTCAACCACAAGACATTTGATTCTACGTGTATTCCTCTGTTCATGCCCTAACAGCTTCTGATTTTCTTCTTGAAGTTGTTTAATCTTTGCTTCTAGCTCTTCTTGGCTTTCCCGTGAGGATACAACAACCTCTCACATCTTCTTTTCATTCTTCTTTAGCTTTTCTATCTCCTGCTGTTGCTGGTTAAACATTTTCATTATATCAGCAATCATTTGGTCAACTGCATCCATCACGTCACTAGAAACAGTAACCTGAGGTGTAGAGGTTTCAACAACAGGAGATTTCTTCTTTTGAAACTTCCTCAATACATTCTCCAATGTAGCTTCAAAATCTGCAGGAGGATTAACAACAGTTTCTTCAACAGATTTCTTATCTACTGGGGATGTCAAAGGTGTGGCAACTTTTGAGCTTCCAATGTCAGGAACTTTCTTTCTCGCAACTAGTATCTTAATCTCTCTATCACGTTTCTTCTTCGGATTAGTCTTCTTAGCCATAGATTTGAACTTTAGCTTTAGAATCTTTCCAACAGTAACAAGAGATCCAGTAAAATCTTGATCTTCCAAACAAAGTATCTCCTTCTTCAACAATGATAGGACTCTTCTGTTGTTGTTCTTCAATCGTCTTGTTCAAACTTTCAATCTCATCAGCCTCAGTGGCCTTGGGCTTGGTAATCTTGACAGTTTCATCACCCGAATCCCATTCCTGATTATCCTGAGTCTTTTCTGAATCAACAAACTCCTCATCAATAAGCAAAGTCTTGACTTTCCCAGTCTTCTTCTTGGCAACACTTTTCTATCGTTTAGGTGCAGCTTCTTCCACAACTTTAGCTTTAGCCTGTCCTGATTTTGCACCCTTGTTGATTACCTGTCTCTTTCTCTTTGCTTCAGGATCAACTGGTTATAATGGATCATCAGTATCAGATGCACTATCATCATTTCTTTCCTTGTTATCACCTGGATTCTTGTATCCCGGATTAATCAGATGACCAAATAAGTTCTTGTGAGGTGGTCTTTCGTTCTCTGGAACACCCTTGTAAGCCTTCATTCTGCTTAGCGTACTCAAATTCATATGATGCTGAACCAAAATCTGCTTCGGGTCATTCCTCATATTTGAATACTTCGTGTCAAAGATCATTTGTAGAAACCCTAGGTACATCAAAAACTTATCAACTTTTAAACCTTTCAGCACCTCCAACATGTGATCAAAAATCATCCCAGATACGTTGAATGGTTTGTTCAACACTAATGCAACCATCAACGAACTAATACTGCTCCTCATCACATCATAGCCACCACAAACTGGTCCAAAAACATGTAGAATCACATGTGCAAGATACTTAAACTGTGGACAAAGTTTAGCTTTGTGCAGTAACCCGTCTGTGATAGGGCCGTTATACTTCATTCTGAGAAGCAAAGTCTTTGATCAATCCATGACAGCTTCCTTGGATCAGTAGGAGAATCTTTTAAATCTAGTGCTTCCCGAATATCCTCTTTAGTAACCAGTACCAGTTCTCCCTGAATCTTGCTTCTGATAGCCGTCTTGTTATCCCAAAAATCAATCACAGCGCTCTTCCAGAATTCCACTTGGTGATCTTTATAGATAGATGCTGGAGTAGCTATAGCATAAATCACCCTGCTTCTTCGTAGAAAATCAACGATTCCGGTAAATGCAACATGTTGTTTCACATCTCCGATATAGGCACAACAATTGTGATCTGCTTCGAACAATAACTCCCTTTCTTTCGATTTCTCCTATTCAGCAACCTGTTTTTCTGGATTTTGTTGCTCAGCCATTGAAAATCTGCAAACACAAAAACATGAAATTTATCAAAATCGGACAAAATTTGAAATTTTGGTCAAGAAGTCTTCCTTCGACCCCACCGTGGGTTCGAATGAAGAATTCATGTGGTTCGAATGTAGAAATCTGGTTCGAATGTGGAAAAATATTTGAAAAATTGCACATTCGACCAAAAACTTCACCTTCAACCGTTTAAGACTACATTCGACCTGTTGAAAATGGTCGAATGTGTTTGTTCATGTTCAAAATTATCAAAATTCAATCTGACCATGTTTAACATCAAATTTTTGTTTTTATTCAATCTAATATGGCCGTTAAACAGAACCTAACCATCAATTTCATCGATTAAACTGTTTTTGTTAGTTTCAACTAAAATCTAGGGTTTAAAGGGTTTGATTAATCAATTCAGTTGAAAAACATGTTATAAACCCATATTTTGATACATTCTCCCCCTAAAACTAACGAAAACATGATAGCAATCAACAATTAGTCCAAAACAGTTCTTTAAGATGTTCAATTTTATTTCAAGGGTTCCAGGAACAATTTCGTTGAATCTGAGCTGAATAGTCATCCATTATCTGTATAATTGGTGTTGAAATGATCCGGATAATCACAGGAACGCAATGGTAAGGTCTAAAAATCAGAATCAAAATAGTCTCCCCAAATCAGAAATTTGAAATTTTTTGTTATGAGGGTTCGAATGAAGAACTAGGTATATATAGATGTCTACATTCGACCCTTGTTAGGGTTCGAATGAGAAAGTTCAGCTTCCTTCGACCCTAGTGAAAGGCTCAAATGTAAACTGAAGGGTTCGAATGAAGAAATTTCATTAAAACACTCTCATTCGACCTCAAATATAGGTTCGAATAAAGACTCAAATGCACCTTCGACCCACCGAAGGGGTGAATGAGCATTTGGAAAAACTGAAATTTTTACCAAATCTCAAAATCGAATCCCGTTTAAACATTTTCAAACATTTTAATCTTCAAACATTCATCATTTTTCATTTAAATGTCACAAAACTCAATGGTCTGTCAAACTTCAGAAAATCATTTTCAATCACCATCGGTTATCAAAAATAAAGTAGAAATATAAAATCTTTTGGATTTTCTGAAATTTTTGGTAAAACACACTTAAAATATTTTTGAGTTTTTGATATTTTTGCAATAAAAGTAAAATGCAGAAATGTAACCATAAAGTAGTAAACATTTTGTGATTTCCGGTAAGAGGATCATATCAGTTTTTGAGAAATCTGATCACACCGTTGACCTTTAGTGTTTATTATCATTAAAGACAATGTGTGATCTGGCAATTGCTGATATTGTTATCCACATAAGCTCACATGCAGACTGTTATGCAGTACTTTAGACTGATACGGCTATATATATTATAAACTAATTTGTCTGTGGTTCCCACACACACGACATACTCCCGTATCAAGGAATTTTGCACAAAGATCCATTGTAATGCGTGATTATGCTTTCGTTATCTGTAATTTACAAGGTATGAGGCACAAGGTATGTGCACTCTACCTGGTTGAGGTCTTATATCAATCATGATTTGCATCAATGATTAGATACGATGCATTAGATAATCTTTGATTATCTTCATACATTAAAGTTCCTCAATTCGGTAACTTTAGGTTTTGGCATTAAAGCTCTTTTATAAAGATACCCTGTCTGATCTAGGTCCGTAAAACCTTACGACAGAAGATCAGATAGGCTATCCCTAGATAACTAGTAACATAACGACCCAAAACCTCCGAATTTTGTACAAACCCTATCAAACGAAATTACGGTACTAAGACCATATGTCCATGAGGTGTTCATCCACATAACCAATTGTTTGATATGTATGTATCAGGCACGCAGTAATAGGTCTGTGAAGCCTACCAACACATCACACAGACTCAACACACGCCTTATATAGCATTTCAATTCTTTAGCATGTGTCAGATCCCCACTGATGTACTATCATTTCCTCTTTTAATCCTGGAAAATCATTTTTGGTTTTTCTGATTTTTAGGGCTTTTTGACTTTTTAAATGTTTTTGGTTTTTCTGAAAAACTAAAACCTCCCCCTAAAATGTAAAACATATTTTTGGATTTTTGATTTTTCTGAAAAACAGTAAAAACTAAAATAAAGTGATAAACCGAGGTAATGATTAGTCTTGTTTCTCTTTTATACCGTTAGCTTTTAATAAAAATTTGAATCTCGATCTATCAAAAGTTTTGGTAAAAAGATCAGCCCGTTAGTAATCAGTGTGGATTTTGACCATGTCAATCAACCCTTTAGCGTAACAATCACGGATAAAGTGATACTTAATTTGGATATGTTTAGCCTTAGAGTGATTGTTCATGTCTTTCGTGAGTGCTATGGCAGCTTCATTATCACAATAAATTGGGGTTTTAAGATACTGCAAACCGTAGTCTCTCATCTGCTGTTGAATCCACAGAACCTGAGAAGAGCAACTAGAGGCTGCTACATATTCTGCTTCACAAGTAGATAGAGCGACTGCTGTCTGCTTCTTACACTGCCACGTCATGAGCGTGCTCCCAAAGAATTGACATCCAGCCGTTGTGGATTTACTGTCTTTGTCACAGCCGCCAAAATCTTCATCACTGAAAGCAACAAAGTCAAAATTATCATCATTAGGGTACCAAAGTCCTCTCGACGGACAACCCTTCAAATATCTAAGGATTCTTTTGACGGCTGTTAGATGACTCTGTTTTGGCTTCGATTGGAATCGTACACAGAGACATGTTGCCAACATAATGTCTGGACGAGATGCAGTTAGGTACATCAACAATCCGACTATGGCTCGATAAGTGAATGAATCAATGAGCTCCCCCTTAGCGTCAACTCCAATCTCGTGATTAGGTTGTATCGGGGTATCCATAGGCTTGGAATCTTCCATCTGGAATCGGCTCAAGACTTCAGATACGTATTTCATCTAATGGATGAAAATGCCCGTTGGCAATTGATCCACCTCCAAGCCTAGGAAAAACTACATTTCCCACATTGCGCTCATCTCGAACTTTTCTTACATGACTCTTTCGAATTATCTGCACAATAGTTCGTTAGTTGAACCAAAAATAATATCGTCAACACACATCTGAACGAGAACCAAGTCAACCTCTGTTCTTTTCGTGAAGAGGGTACAGTCGACCAAACCTCGTTTGAATACCTTTGAAAGTAAGTACCTGTTTAGCTCCTCATACCACTGGCGTGGAGCTTGGTGTAACCCGTAAAGTGCTTTGTTCAGTACATAGACCTTATCCCGGTGGATAGGATATTCAAAGCCTGGTGGTTGACCAACGTAAACCTCTTCCTCGACCACACCGTACAGAAACGTGCTCTTCACATCCATTTGATACACCTTAAATTTCTTTTGAGAAGCAAACACTAGAAACATTCGAATAGTTTCTATACGTGCCACTGGTGCATAAACTTCATTTTAGTCGATTCCTTCAGTTTGACTAAATCCCTGAACGACCAATCGAGCTTTGTTTCGTATAATTACCCCTCGATCATCTTTCTTACACTTAAAACCCCATTTAGTACCAATCTTCTTTCTTCCTGGAGGTAAATCTGTAAGTGTCCAAACTCCTAGCTTCTGAAAGTGTAATAATTCCTCTTGCATCGCTTCAACCCAAGCATCATCCAATAAAGCATCCTTGTATGTTCACGGGTCAACCTGCGAAAACTTAACAAGCAAAGGACCAGTCATTTTGACAACCTGATTTTTGAATTTTAGCATAAAGGGCTAAGGCTCCAATATTATCATGTTGCTCGACCAAGTTGTCCTCTAGTCATGACACTGCTTATGGAGTCACCAATAACTTGCTCAAGTGGATGAATCTGATGAATCCGAGATTCCGGATGATCAGGAACTTGAATTCCAGTTTGAGTAGTTAGATTCTCTGCTGTATCCAAATCATTACCTGTATTTGATGATGAAGCAACATCTGGATTTGGGTTCACTGATGGTTCCTCCGAAACATGATCTAGAATAGCTTCACTAGAAATTTCATCTTCATCTTCCGATTCAGATGTGTTAAGTGTAGTCGAAGCTTCTTGAAAAATCTCTTCTTCATTAGCAGGAACGTTGGTATCATTAGAAGCTACTAGAGGAGTTACGGTGATCAGATGCACCAACGGTGATGTCACTGTGTTTTCACACTCATAATAAAGTCGTAATACAACATCTTCAACCAAGTTATCTAGATTGAATGATTCAAAGAAATCTGTATAATCAAACATCCAATCAGGACCACTTCCTTGTACGTTCTGGGTATATCGTTGTACTTCAACGTTAGCCCACTCCTCCACCTGTTGAGTTCGTTTGTTGAATACCCATTTGAGCAGGGTTGCATATCCAACAAAGTATCCCTCTTCAGCTTTCGGTGCAAACTTCTCAGTCAGATTCAACGTCGTACAAGGTGCCCCAAAAGGTTCTAGATACTCCAAATTCGGCTTTCTTCTATTCAACAGCTCATAAGAAGTTTTGCCAAACTTCTTTACAGTTAATACACGATTCAAAGTGTAACAAGCTGCGTAAATAGCTTCATTCCAGAACATTTCTAGAATATTCGAATCCGCAAGCATTGTCTGTGCCGTTTCGATTAGAGTCCTGTTTTTCCTTTCAACAACCCCATTCTGTTGTGGAGTGTACGGAGTGTACGGAGTACTATATTCATGATGAATTCCTTTGTCTTCACAAAGTGCATCCATTTGGGAATTCTTGAACTCCGTTCCATTGTCACTACGAATTCTTTTGATCTTCAATTCGTAAACATTCTCCAATCGGGCGAACAGAAATTTCAAATAATTGAATGTGTCGCTTTTGTGTTGCAAGCACATCACCCACGAAAATCTCGGGTAATCATCAGTAACCACAAGACAGTAAAGCTCTCCAAAATGACTCTTACGCTTGACTGGTCCGAAAAGGTCCATATGCAAACGCTCAAGTGGCATATCTATAGAATTCACTTTCTTCGGTTTGTAGGACTGTTTGTGCTATTTCCCCTTCTTGCAACTAACGCATTTATCATTGAGATGAAAATGCTTCACATTAACCCCTTTTACAAGCCCATTCTTCACCAAATGATTCATCTTTCTGAGGTGAATATGTCCCATCCTCCTGTGCCACATTATCGATTCTTTTTCTGTAGCCTTGGATAGAAAACATGTAACTTGGCCCTGGGTTGTCATCGCTTTACTCATATCAAGAATGTGCAAATTGTTCACTCTTGGTGCTCTCAACATGATCCATTCTTTTGGAATGACGAAGTCGGGTTTCAGAATATAGCAAGATTTATCATCAAAGTGTACAGAAAACTGTTTTTCACAAATTTGGCTGACACTCAACAGATTATAATCAATTTTCTTCACATAAGATATTCTCTCAAAACTTACGATCCCGTTGCTTACACTTCCTTCCATCGTGATATAACCGCCTTTGTTTCCCGCAAACGCCACATATCCTCCATTCACGTTCTTGATGTCGAATAATAGCATTAAGTCTCCGGTCATGTGCCCAGAAGCTCCACTGTCGACAATCCAAAGACTGCTAACAGGGCCAGCTGAAGCTCCCTGCACCAAACAAAGAAATGATTAGATTTTCCGGGGGACCCAAGCCTGCTTGGTCTTGGGTCTTTGAGTGTTAAACTTCAAAGATTCATTTTCAACAACATTAGGTTTTGAATCGACCTTTTTCTGATCATTCAAACCTTTTTCATCTTGAGTTTTGACATTAGTAGTTGAGGTGGAAGCACGCAGAGAACCCACTGGTGACCAAGATTGTTCAGAACATTTAAGAATCCTAATCTGAGATTTTTGTGTCTCAGCAGGTTTCTTTGTATCGTTCGTAAAAGAAAATTTCTTAGTTACCTTTTCTAACTTAACAGAAACAGGTCCAAGTTTTGACTTAACAGCAGGTTTAGGAAAAACCTTTTGTTTGTCATTAGTTGTGTTCACCATTGGTTTCTTTAGGTGTTTCTCCATAGTAATCTTGTTTCGATTATCATAGATAAACTGACGATTTTCCCTCTTTTGAAAATAACGACTTTGATTATAAAAAGGTGGTCTTTGAGGGATAAAATGTTTTTGTGGATATCTATGATTATCGATTGGACTTTGATAAGGCTGCTTTTGCTCAGCTCCGTGCCTTTTGTGTCACACATGCGGGCAGTGAGCAAGTAAATGCCCTCTCTCCCTGCATTTGTAACACGCACGATATTCTTCAAAAACATTTTTAGCTCCCGGCTTAGCATATGAAGTGATCGGAAATTGATCATCAACACATCTACGTCTTAAACTCATTAGAGCTAGGTCCATTGTGTAAGCCGGCTCGAAAAATGCATTTGCCTTTTCTTTAGGCCTGATGAATTCAGTGACATGAACTTTTGGTTCTTTGGGAGTATCACAATGCAATTTCTTCAAAAATTCTGGAGGAAAGTCATTGGTCCTTTCATGATTAGGAAACCAGATAGTACTTTCCTTCCAGATTTCGTCAATCTTTGAATAGTTTGTAAATTTTATTGGATACTTATCGTCAGAAATTATCTTATCGGATCCTTCCATCCGATATAAAACTTTGACGGGTTTGTCAACTGAATCATTTTTCTCATTCTTGGTAACCGATTGAGTCTTTCTGTGTGCATTTGTCTGAGGATGAGAAAACGGAGAAGGTGTCACTGGTTCATTTGTAATGATGTGATTTTCCAAAGGAACATCACTACCTTCTTTAGATTTCTCATCTTCAGTGTCTAAATCATCAGTCACTGCAACCAACCCCTCATCATTCAACCCGAGTATCGGTCGCACCTCAGAATGTGGATCTCCAATACTTGAAGTATTAGATTCATTGTCTGATGTGGAGTCCGATTTAACTGAACTCTTCGGTGTTACTGTGTTGAAGTTATGATTCTCAAACAACACTGGAGAAGGAACAGATTTGTAGTATACACTACCGGATTGTGATGGTTCTTCAATGATGTGGTCAACAACCTATGCTATACGTTTATAGCTTTCTAACTTCTTATTGACCTTTTCAGCAAAACACTTGACAGTTTCCATTTCCAATTTTGTGTTTTCAAGCTCATTTATGTAATTGTTAATGGCAAGTTGTTTTAAAACAAGGGTTTTCTTTAACTCAGAAATGTCCTTTTTGTACCCTTCAAGTGTTTTGTTGAATTCATGTGAATCCTTACGATAAGATTGAATATTGATTTTAGCACTCTCGAGGTTAATCCTGAGTTGCTTGTTTTCCTCAGTCAATCTATCGCAAGTACCACAATATTTATCACTATTCATGTCAATGGTAGAATCAGAACTTATCGGTTTTGGTGCATCAGTCATAGCCATCAGCGTGAAATGAGTCTCCTTCCGAGCAAAGAACTCAGAGTAGTCAATCTTTGTGAAGGCGACATCCACAATGCATGATTTCCTAGTCATCAAAAAGTCTGCTTCGGCTAATAGCTAATCAATATTATCATCTAACGAATTCACACTTGCTTCCGAATCAGCTTCACTTTCCGGGTCGGAATAGACAGATTCAGGTTCATCAGGAATTTCAGTAACATAATCAATGATAGTTCCAGAAACCTTCACATCAGTAAGCTCTTCAACTTGCTTAGTAACAGAAACCTGAGAATCATCGATTATCTCCTCAATCACCACCTCAGACACCTTCTCAGAATCCAAAACATCTTCAACTATCATTGGCTCCTATATATCCATCTCATTAGCAAAACATGCTACATTCCCATTGGTAATCTCCTCAACTCCCAATTGGATTTCCGTCCAATCATAACCCTCATCCTTCTGTATCACCAACGCTTGATTCTGAATCTCGGTTTGAGATTGGCTGTTTGGTGTAGAAATAGGAATAATGGTTCTGGTTGGGTTATTTGGAGTTTGAGTTTGGTTGGGTGTAGTTGTTTGTCTACTGGAGGTATTTTTTGAGTTGTTTTGTCGGTTTTGGAAATTGTTTTGTTGTGGATAGGTGTTGTTGTTTTGTCTTTGATAGGTTACCTGATTTTGTGATTGGCGGTTTTGATAGTTAGAGTTAAACGGATTTCTGTTACCTTGCTACATCGGTTGTGTGCATTCTCTTTTGAAGTGACCACGTCCTCCACAATTGAAACATGTCACTTTGGCTTTGTTGAAGCCGTATGTGGTATTAGGTGAGGTGGCCAAATCAGTTATCCCTGTCTTCTCGATAAACTCTATAGCCCTTCTCATCACACTAGTGAACGCCCATTGAATATCAATTAATTCCATCTCCTACATATCAATCTGGGCATAATCTTCATTAGTCAGATTATTATTCCCAATCTGACTTGCCACAAGTCCGTTATAAGATGCAACCATTGCTGAAACCAAAGCAATGTGTTGTTGAGCTACTTCAACTGTAACATTGTTCATGTTGGAAGTTTCCAACACGACCAGACTTTGGCTTGATGAAGCTTGTGTTGTTGATGGAACATATTGTTGTTGTTGAGGTGTGTTAGATGTGTAACATGCGGTGTACATTTGAGGTTGTGGTGGAATGTAGGAATTTGTGTTGTAGTTCGGTGGATAATTTGATGTTTGTGCAAGATAGTTAATAGGGTTTCTTGGAGGTTCAACGACACTCGAAACACAAGCTATATGTGGCGCAACATTTCCTACCACACTTGAACTGGACACGGAAGTGGATGAAGAAGCATGATACAATTTCAGATTTTGTGGGAATTGTGATCGTCTTGCTTTCCTCCTCTCCTCCAACTCCTTGTTCTCCAACTTTTGAATAAGCTCATTGATTGTCTAGTATTGATAAGCATCTTTCTCTTTCAATACCTCAATGTGTTGATTCCAATATGGTGGTAGTGAATCAGCAAACTTATCAACCAACTAAGACATCGGAATATTAATATCATAGTTAGACAACTCGGTCAACAGATGACAATATCTCGGAATAAGTTCCTTCAGAGTCTCATTTCCAACATAGCTAAAGTTTTCGAACACTTTCTTTAGCTCTTCCACCTTTAATCTTCTCGTCTTATCATTCCCATCGTGTCTGTTCTTCAACATATCCCAAAGCTGCTTAGATGTAGTACATGATCCAAACTGATGAAGTAGATCGGTAGTCAAGGCTAGAGATAGTTGAGAGAAAGCCTTCTTCTCAACTGCGAATTTCTTCTTCTCATCTTCAGATAAACCATCAAGTGGAATCGGTTCACCTGAATTCTCCAAACACGGAGCAACATACCCTTTAGCAATCATCTGCCACGCCTTAGTTCCTTCCAAACCCATACCTTCAAGATGTATCTTGAACTTCTTTTGCCATTGATTATACTATGCCATGTCTATCAGCTTCGGAGGACGATTTCCATTACCTGAATACAAATAATTGATTAGTGTGGAAATAGCATTAGTAGTTTGAGAATGTACCGCTGCTGCTGCAACGCCCCAATAATCAGTCATTGGTTGCTGTGGAGGTTGAGTAACATGTGGTGGTATCGAACTACTCATGGCAAGGTAGTTAATCGGTTGAGATGACTGAGTGTTCGTCTTCTGGGAAGCTACAGCCCATGGAATAATCGGAACGTGCTGTTGCTATGTTGTTGTAGGCCTTGGTGTCATAGGAAATCCCCACATGTTGTCCATGATGTCCAAAATGTAAACACTTGGAAAAATTTCCCAATAACAGACTAGGTTCGACCTCTGATGTGTATACGAGGGTTAGAATGTAGATAATCCTAGGTTCGACCACTAAAATCAGACTCAAATGTAGAAATGTAACACACAAGACTCTCCTTCGACCAAATAATCTCTCTTTCGACATCCCGGTAGGTCGAATGTAACTCAACTGGTCGAATGTACAAACAACACACTAGAAAAGTTTAGGTTCGACCAAAATAAAAAACTCAGAATCGACCTGAAATGACCTTGGTTCGACCAAAAACTCACACGTTCGACCTAATTCTCTCTGGTTAGACCTGACCCATTTGAAAAACGGGTATTCTTCAAAAATCAGTTAATTTGATCCAAATTTTTCAAAAGTTTATAGATTTTGATTATCTTTATCAGGTTTTGTCATGGATTTGATGTAGATCAACATTAATGAATGAAACTTTTGATTTTATTCGTCAAATCTTATCCAAATCAATCAATTTCCATTAAAACTCAATGTTCTATCAAAACAAAAAAATTTTGGATCAAATTCAGTTCAAAACATATCAATTTGTAGTTGTATGATCTCGTAGGCTCCGATACCACTTTGTAGACGGATCGGTTTTGATAAAAATGTTTATGTGATCATACAAGTCTAACACTCCAGGTGCGAAAACCCTAGAATGTTTACAAAATGATACGAATCGAATCAAACACGAACATTACCTTTTCAATCTCCATTCTCATTAATAACTTGATAAAACTTGATTACAAATAGGTTTACAAAGATATAATTCAGTTTCAAAAATGTCAAAACCTAGAGAGAGAAACTAGACCTGACACACAAACACAAATGGCAAAAGTTATAAAGTTATCAAAATTTTCAGCTTATATAGGAAGCCACATTCGACCTCTCGTCAAGGTCGAATGTGCTCCTTCGACCTACACAACAGCTCGAACCAGCCTTCAGTCAATAGTCTACTCCCTTCGACGTTTGTAATCTTCCTTCGACCAAACCAAAACTACCTTCGAGCTCACGTATATGTACAAAACACTTTATTTCATTAATCCAAAGCAACTAGTCGAAATATGCATCTACAGAACCAAAAATACTGACACTGATTTTCCCTAAAACTTGGTATCGAAAATGATCAGGTATCATTATTTTTGGTATTTAATACCAAAATGTTCATCCCTAATTGTGAGTGGAGGAGAGAGAGAAGGTTACTCTTCATCTTTATATTTGGTACGACACTATTCACCCTATATATTTTTTAATACTTTTTAATAGTTGTTGTGACAGAAGGGGAGAGAAAATATAATGAGAAAAGTATACAAACATATTATTTAATTGGAAAGGAGACATAAAAAGTACTGACTTTTATTGTAATTATAGACATGGAGATGAAGATACTATTGTGAATGTTCTAAGTATTGTCTTGACAAACCACCTAAAGGTGGAGAGGACATCTAAACCAAATACACAAAGTAGTAAATCAAAAATTAATTCATAGATTTATGACATCTCAAAACAACTCTAGTAATGAAATTTTAGAGAGACACCTTATCCAAATACCCTAACTACTCAATCAAACTTTGAAACACAGCTCATACAATAATATTGAATACATTTTCTCTATTTAACCCTCCATCCTCAAACACACAGATATCCGAGTATGGAACCCTTACCACCAACCTCAATACCCTTACTCGAAATAGAGGGGCACCTACCCCTATTACCTGGGCCTATGATGAGTTACCCGGGGTGCTCGAGTGTTGCGCCCCCTCCAACCCTGAAGATTAGGATTGTATATTTTTTCTTTGTCTAAGGACCAATTTTCATGGTTAGTTGCTATCTCTATATATATTTACACCTTGAAGTTTAAATGAAAGGAAAACAAACATTTAAATTGATTGGCTCAAAAAATCAATAAACAATGCTAACAACAAATCCTTAAGATGTGAACATATTGAAAAGTTGAGGCAAACATGAATGCAAAGGTGATGCATATCCCTTTTCTCCTAATAATTTTTTGTCAATCTTTATATATTTGACGAGTGGGTGTTTTTATGGGTGAAATTTTAGACTTAGCATTCTAAGAATGTTACGTGCTTAGCATCCTGACCATGTTACGTGATTAGCATCCTCACGATGTTACGTGATTGGCATCCTAAGGATGTTACGTGATTAGCATTATGAGGATGTTACGTGATAAGCATTATATGGATGTTACCTGATTGTTGGGTTATATTGAGACCACAGTTACCAGATTATAGACTTTTGATAGTTATTGTATAGTTTGATAGTTGAAGGACTTAGTATGTAATTAACACATGTTTAGTACACAAACCCTAGGCTGCTGCGCACTTGTAGCACGGGCCCTGCGCACTTGTGTTAAGTGCGCAGGCCCAGAAGCTTTCCTATATAAGCAAAGTGTGTGCACAGCTCTAGGGTTAGGGTTTTGGGATAATCTTTGTAGCACACGTGAATAGGTGCGTATTAGTCAGTGTATTCCAAGGTTATTCATCATCAAATCAGTAATGGAATCATCATGTTATTTATTGTGTGTGTCGGTTTTATTCATGTTCATCTAGTATCTTTGTCTTTCTGGATTAATCACTTAAAACACCTAACAAATAGGTGTTTATAAGTGATAACAATCTATTGCATATCACAAGATCTAGCATTCGGGACTTACAATTTGGTATCAGAGCCTCTGTGCTCTAGATTGTATCTACTTTAAGATACCAAAACCCTCATCTTGTTAGTTTTTATTATCAAGATTATTTTCTTTATAAACTTTCAAATTTAGGTGTTTTTCTTATATTTTAGCTTCAAATTTTGTAAAAAATGTTTTTCTAAAAGTTAATAGCATGTCATTTTAGGTAGAAAATGGTTTGGAAAGGATTCAGCTGAGTTTTGTGTTTTTCACAGCCTGTTTTGCGCACTTATTTCATACATTCTGCGCACTTATCTCATAAGTTGAGCACTTGTTTCTTGGTTTGAGTACTTGGCTCATATATTGCATACTTGTGACTGTGAGTACTTAAATCTCTGGTTTTAGTACACAATCAAGTTTATGCGTACTTGTTGCATTCCATTGTCTTGAGCACTTATCTAGGGTTTCTGCGCACTTAAACAAAAATCTTGGATTTGTGCGCACTTATTGAAAGGTGTAGTCTTGAGTACTTGGCTAGGGTTTCTGCGAACTTAAATCTTAAACGAGAGTTTAAGTGTCTGCGCACTTAATTTAGTACGCAGACTGATCAGTAAATACTGAGCACTTATCATGCCCAAGTGTTAACTGATCTGCGCACTTATCAAGAAACACAGCTACACGTATACTTCCGAGCTGCGCACTTAACAAAAGACTACAACTTGACAAGGCTGTTTACATTCTTACAGGTGGCTGCATACTTATCTGGACTGCTGTGAACTTAGCTGCGCACTTATCTGCGCACTTAGCTGTGTACTTAAGAACTTGGACATTTTCTGGACTGTTAACTAAAATCTGATTAACTAAACCCTTAAAATTCACCTAAATTATGGCCGGTAACGATAACCACTCAACAGTAAATCCTATCACTCAACAAGAACTTGAAACCGGAACCACAACTAGAGTTCCTAAGATAAAAGGTGTTGAAGACTATGGAACTTGGAAGAACAGAATGAGGTCATTCTTCTATGTTACGGACTTCACCCAATGGAATTCTATCCAGTTGGGCCCACACATTCCAATGAGAACCACTGCCACAGGAGAAGAGTTTAACCCTGATCCCACCACATACACTGACGTCGATAAACAATTACTCCAGAGAGATCATAAAGCTTATGGTGCTCTTACCTTGGCCTTATCAAACGATGTTTATAACATGTTTGAGGAGTATGGCACTACGCATGATCTATGGTTTGCGTTAAATGAATACTATGAAGGGAATGAAGAGATGCGCCAGTACAAGCAAGACATAGTGCAGAAAGAATATGACATGTTCGGTAGTATTCGTGGGGAAAGCTTGAGCTCACACATCGAGAGGTTCATGAGTATGTTGATCAAGATGAAGTAGGCGGGAATTCCTGTGAACAACATAAATTCAACTAAGAAGCTGCTAGACTCCCTGCCAAAAGAATGGAGCATCCAGTGTATGTTGATCAGGAAAGAATATCTAGACGCCCAGTCTACCTTGGCTGACCTTATCAACACCCTGAAGTCGTTTGAGATGGACATCACGAAGAGAGAGATGAACCAGACCAATCCGAAGGTAGTACCCAACACTGCAATGAAAAATTTGGCATTAATGACCCTAGTGGGCAACATGGGTTCAAGCTCGTCTCATGTGTATGCTGATGGAATGGGTGGTGGTAGCTCCAGTTCGGGAAAGACCGATCCATACTCCGACCCAGTGGCAAGAACTCTCAACCCTCAACAAACAAAGCTTGCAAATGAACACGTTGAACTCTTCAACGCCTTCATGACCAGCTTTGAAGCATTGAAGACAGGTGACCTGAAGAATGATATGATGAGTCCGGAAGATATGTATCAAGTGGATCCAGATGATATGGAAGAGATGGACCTAAAATGGCAAATGGCCATGATTACTCTAAGGCTGAAGAGATTTCAGGACAGAACAGGTCGAAGGGTTGGACTCGGAAAGGCTGGCTTTGATAAGTCAAAAATCAGGTGCTACAATTGCAAAACTCTCGGACACTTCAAGTATGAATGTCCAACGTTGAATCAAGCTGAAATTAAACCGGCAAAGAGAATGGTGGCAATCACGGATGGAGGCGAAGCCAATCAGCAGAAGGCACTGGTGGTTCAAGATTTTGACTGGGGAGAGGAAGTTGTTGTGGCTGAGGCTGAAGTGAACAAGGCACTGATGGCAAAGATCTGCACTAAATCAACACTTGGTGTGAGCTCTATGGAAGGGTCATCAGCGGAGATGCCAAAAGGAGAAAGGATGGAGAATGCTGGTCTAAAAGGTGTGCTGAGTGAGGAAAAGGGAAAGGAGGTTGCTGCAGAGGAAGCTTTAGTTGCTGAGAAGACTTCCACAAGCAAGGCTGATCAACAACCGCAGAGCGCGCAAAAGAAAGTTGAGGAGAGAGATCTGGTAAGTATTCCGCTTGAAATAAAATCAAAGCTGTGCTCACCAAGGTGTGTTACAACTGTTGCTTACTGTTTGTCCCACAATAGGAGCATTTTAAGAGAAATGGATGACATCCGAAAAATCAACACTGAAATGAAAGAAAATGAGTTAGCATATCAGCGAAAGTTAAATGCAACAATAGCTGAAATGCAAACTCTAAAAGAATTTGTTCTCAGAAAAGATTTTTTAATAAATGACCTAACAGAAAAACTAGAAATGAAACAAATCATCTCCAAATTGTTGTGGACAAATGGAATGTAAGCAAGCATGCTCATACAGATATCCTTGATTGTTCAAGGAAATCATTCGTCAAAGATGGAATTGGGTATAAGGATAAAAAGGGACTTGTAAAATCTCTATTTTTACCTTTGAGCAAAAGTGAATATATACCCATTCCAAAACCACATCCAAAAAATGATCTTTTTGAAAAAGAATGTGTCAAATCTGAGTCAAACTCTAATATAAATAAAAGCAGTGCAGATATGACCCAACAAGATCAGGTGGACGATGATGAGAGTTGTGGTGGACAAACGATGGGGTTAGGTCACCCAGGTGCCAATTACTCTACAGTGAATTGGTTCATCTGGAGTCATGACAAGTCTAAAACTATTTTGAATTCGGATGAATGTAATAACTTAACTAAACTGGATGCTTGTAATAGTTTATCTAGGATGGATAACTGTAATAGTTTATCTAGGCCGGATGACTGTACTACATTAACTTCTAAACTTAATTTCAAGGGTGTTATGGACCCTGATGATAGGATGAATCCTATCAAACGCTCAGATATTTGTGTTGAAAATGTTATGCCAGCTTGTGTTGATCTTAATGATGCATTCTCTGATAATGAAAATGTATATAGACCATCTCCGTTTGTACCAGAACTAAAAAGAAACAGGTTCGGGAAATTTCTTACTGAAGAAATCCCAGAGTTTACTCCATCATCAACAGATATGTCATGTTCTGAAGAATCACAGAGTGATACAGAAAGTGACATTAGCGAGCCAGAATGCAACACAAATGAGAAATCAAGCAACAACAACATTGATGAACCATGTTCAAGAGACAGCCCCAACTCAAGCAAATACAAGAGAAGAACATCACAACCATCATCATCCAGATCTTCTTCAAAGTTCAAGCCTATACACTCTAAATGCTTTAGATGTGGAAATGAGGGACATGTGGTTAAAAATTGTCATTTGAAACCTAAACCACAAAGTGATGCCAAGACTCAAAAATCTTTTTCTGATCAAATTAAAAATCTTCAAGATACTATAAGAAGTTTTGTTAAAGTCACAAAAACTTGGAAAAGACAAGAGTTAGTTTTGGGTGAAAATCACGACAGATTAAAACTAAAACAGACCTGGATTCCAAAAGTTACTTAAAAATATGGTCTGAGTCGTGATTGTACATAGTGTCTCGTATATTCATCTGTGTATTTCTCTTGTTTTATGTGTTTTTCAGAATAAACTACAGAAATGGTTAATTGCCCTGATGAGATATCTATGGCATGTTGATAGCGGGGCGTCAAGGCACATGACGGGGCTAAAAGAACTCCTCAAAAACTATCGGTTCATTGATGGAGAGTTTGTTGCTTTCGCCGGCAACGAGAAGGGCGGAAAGATAGTTGGGATAGGAGACGTGATTTCTAATGCACTGACTTTAGAAGATGTGAACTATGTTCCAGAATTGTGCTACAATCTGCTGAGTGTATCACAAGTCTGCGACAAAGGAATCTCAGTGTTATTTAATGACATGGAGTGCATCTTTCTAAAGCCAGGATTCATACCTCCTACCAATATGATTATGCTTAAAGCTCCTAGACAAAATAATACTTATGTGATAAACATGAGAGATGCCAAGTCTGAATGTCAAATGACATGCTTACTTTCTAAAGCATCTGAGTCAGAGTCACTGTTATGGCACATGCGATTAGGACATGTTAACTTCAAAAACATTAATAAGCTTTCAAAACTAAATCTTGTCAGAGGTCTTCCTTCCAAGGAATTCCCTTTTTCTGAAAAATGTTTAGCATGTGCCAAAGGAAAACAACACAAGAAATTGCATAAGTCCAAAGCAGTGAACTCTATAGACTCACCTCTTCAATTATTGCATATGGATCTTTTCGGTCCTATCAGTGTTAAAAGTTTAGCTAAAAAGTCTTATTGTCTGGTGATAACAGATGATTTTTCTCGCTTTACATGGGTGTACTTCTTAGAATACAAAAGTGAAGCTGCTGAGATATTGATGCTGTTTGTTCCTCTCATTGAGAACATAATAAAGACAAAAGTTAGATCAATCAGAAGCGATCACGGAACTGAATTCAAAAATCAAAGTTTCGTGACTTTCTGCAACAACAAAGGGATTCATCTTCAATACAGTGCTACAAGAACTCCTCAACAGAATGGCGTTGCTGAAAGGAAGAATCGTACACTTATTGAAGCGGCCAGAACCATGCTAATCGACTCCAAATTGCCGATCATCTTCTGGGCTGAAGCTGTGAATACCGCTTGTTATGTTCTTAACAGAGTCTTAATTGTAAAGACGCGCGGGAAAACAGGTTATGAACTCCATTTTAAAAGAAAACCTCTGATTGACTACTTCAGGCCTTTTGGATGCTCATGTACGCTGCTTAACAACTACGAGAACATAATGAAGTTTGATGCAGTTGGAGATGAGTGCTTCTTTGTTGGATACTCTTCAAGTCAAAAGGCTTATAGAGTGTACAACAAACGAACCAAAATGGTTCTCGAGTCTTTCTATGTTGATTGGAAGGAATCCAACTCTACCAACACAGGAGCCGGTCCTGACTGGTTCTTTGACGTGGATGTTGTGTTCAACAATTTCAGCATCACTGAAGAACAATCATCTGAAAATCAAGCAGCCGATCCTTCTCCTCTTGAAGATACTCTTTATTCTTCCGAAGACGATGCTGCACCGTTCACCACCCGATTTTCTCCACTCGTAGCTGATCCAATTGTTCCTCTTCAGTCCACAAATGGTGATGCAACTATTGAAACTACTCCATCTCCTGAAAGTACTCCAGTTTCAGAAGAAACATCTTCAGCACAACAGTCTGCAAATGATCCATCCAGCTCATCAACTCCTGTAGATCACCTCTCTAATCTGCCTTCCCAAATTCAAGAATAACAAAACATGGGATTTAAATCATCCAAGAATCATCCTGTGGAGAACATCATTGGACCAATTTCTGAGTGTGTTCTCACTAGGAATCAGGCAGATAAACTTAATATTGCACTATCAGCCTTTTTTATCTCAGACGGTACCCTTTAGCATTGAAGATGCTGTTAGAGATGCAAGTTGGGTTGAAGCCATGCAGGATGAGCTGTATCAGTTTAGAAAGCTCAAGGTTTGGGAACTTGTGGATCTACCTGAAGGGATGTATCCTATCGGAACAAGATGGGTGTTTCGCAACAAAATGGATGAAAGAGGTGTGGTGATTAAGAACAAGGCTCGTCTGGTAGTTCAGGGCTTTCGTCAGCAGGAAGGTATCGATTATGAGGAAGTGTTCGCTCCAGTTGCTCGACTTGAAGCCATCCGTATCTTCCTGGCATACGCCTCATACAAGAACTTCAAAGTCTTTCAAATGGATGTGAAGAGTGCATTCCTGTACGGGAAGATCAAAGAAGAAGTCTACGTCTGTCAACCCCCGGGTTTTGAAGACCCTCATCATCCCAACAAGTGCTACAAACTGGATAAGGCTCTTTATGGACTTCATCAAGCTCCTCGAGCTTGGTATGAGACCTTATCTTCATACTTGCTGCAGAATGGGTACACCAGAGGGAAGATTGACATGACTCTGTTCACCAAAGAAGTCAACAAACATTCTATCCTTGTTCAAATATATGTTGACGATATTATCTTTGGCTCCACTGATGAAAATTTATGCAGGGAATTTGAAAGCATCATGAAGTCTCAATTTGAAATGAGCATGATGGGCGAATTATCGTTTTTCTTAGGCTTGGAAGTGCAGCAGAAAGAAGACGGAATTCTCATCCATCAAGCCAAGTATACAAGAGACATTCTGGCAAAATACAACATGACCGATCTGCGCACTTGAGTTCTTACCCGGCCATTGCCTGCGCACTAACCTAAGTGCTCAGTCAAGTATGTGCGTACTTGACTGAGTACTTGACTCAATTGACTGTGACTTGGCCTGCGAACTTGTGATCATGCGCACTTGGATTTTAAACAAAATGTGACATTCATTTTGACCATTGAGACACTTGAACGGACTGCGTACTTAAACCCGGACGTTAATGATCTTAAAACTGAAAATCAAACGTATCATGGACACTGATGAAACCAATCCATCAAACCTTAATCCTATGACCGTTATAGTTACAAAACTCAAAAAAAAAATATATATAATAATAAAATCTGAGTCTAAGTTCGTTGTCCGTCTAAGTTTAAGTCTAAGGTCAGTCATTGGTTGTCAATTCGTATTCAAGAGATCTAATTGGCTTTTCATGCTCTTGTTTAAACAGATGGCACTCGACTGGGATCCGAGAGGCATGCACAATCAGCTGATGAATCTTGAAACTGATGATGTCAAGTTTAAAGACGTAGTGAGTTGGATCAAACGCAGCAAAGTCAGATATGCTGTGCAGCACGTTGTACCAGTCTACTGTTCTCACATTGAAGACTTCTGGAGGTCTGCTCGAGTTGAAACTGCTGGAAGAGTCAAGCGAATCAATGCTACAGTCCGAAACAAGGCTGTAGTCATCACTGAAGACACCGTTCGAAATGTGCTGAGACTGCAAGATCAGCCAGGAACTGTCAGATTCATGCCCAAAGCAGATATTCACCAACAGTTCAAGAATTTCGGCTACAAGGGAGATTTCGACAAGAGAGGCGACATCAAGAAAAGCCAGCTAACAAGAGACTAGAGACTAATCAGTCATGTATTTATTATGTCTCTATGTCATAGAAAAGGAGGCTACAACGCGCTCAGTGCTGAATGGTCGACTGCAATGATAAGGATTTGCAAGAATGAAGCGTTCAACTTGTCAGGCATGATCTTTGATTACATGGTAAAGAATGCAGAAGCTGGGTCAGGCAAATGGGTTATGTACCCAAGGTTCGTGCTGATGATGATCAACGCACAACACGAGAATCTGCCCCTCGGTGATCAATACAACTTCACCAGAGGTGCACGATTCTTTACTGAATGCAATACGCCTGACTGGGAACCAATGCTGGAGAATATGTATGCGGCCCAGTGATATCCAGTAGTCATGGAGCTGTACAACAAGATCAAGAAGAGAAGGTTAGATGCTACTGAAACTCGACAACAATCCACAGCTGCTTCTGCACCTGGACCATCTGAACCCACTCCTTCTTCAGCCCAGCCAACTGCTGAAGAAATTGCTCTAGAGAAGGCCACGGGGAAAAGAGTGGCTACTGAACCAGCTCCATCTAAGCCCTCTAAAAGGAAAAGGCCAACTGGTTTACTACAAGAAGGAAGAGAAACATTGACACCCGAACAGCTTGAGACTGCTGCAGTCTTACAAGAAGTTGCTGAGTTCGAGAGGGCAGCAAGAAAGAAAAGGAGAGAACAGCTTCCTCAGTCAGAGATTCCTCGTGTAGTGACTCAGGATGATATCGAGGAACAAGTGATCTTGGAATCCATCTTTGGGGCAAAACAACCAAATCAACCAGGGCCTTCCACTGCTGCTGCTCCAGCCCCCAAAGCACCAGCCTAACGATCAGCTGAACCATCCTCCTCAGCTCCTGCTGCACCACGTCTCAAACCGGTGCATCAGGAACTGTATGAGAAGCTAGTGAAAGAGGTTGGAAAAACGGCTGCTAGAGAAATCTGCACTCTGAAGAGTGACGTGCACAACAATCAAGAGCTGAGAAAGAAAGTGAAGAAGCTCAAGCACAAGAACCGGAACATGGAGAAAATCATCAAGGATCAACGATACCTGATCAAGTTTCAGAATCAGCTTCAGATGCAAATGTTTGATATTTCCAGGAGTTCAAGAAGCAGCAAACTGGTGCTACTAGCGCTACATTTGATGAGGTTTTTTATTTCGGGAAGTTTTTGGAGGAAGAGAAAGAGAAAGAAAGAGCTGCTGAGGAAAGTGAGGTTGATGAGATCAGTGAAGATGAGATGCCCGAGAGATTTGTGGAGATGGGAATGGATGAAGAGGTTGTTTATGAGACGTCAGATGGGACAAGTTAGATCCTGAAAGATCAACTTGGTTTCCTAGAAGGCCCATCACCATTCCAGCCCTACATCAAAATATCCATCACACCAGGTCAGCTCACAAGGAGAAGATTATCTCCTGGAAGTATGATGAAGAGAAAAGATTATTTGCTGTGAAGAGAAGAGGGGGAGTGATACAGTACTTCAAGGGTCAAAAAGAACTGAAGTCTCTCCCCCGATGGGATATCAGGGAGCTCAGCAGGGCCCCATTCATCAACCATTCCCACGACACCACGGGGTCCATGCTTGAGTGGTTTATAAGGAAAGAATGTGACATTGATTTCCAAATCTTCAAGCCGCAGAAACCAAGAAGGAGGATCTCCAAGAAAAGAATCGATCCAGCAACAGGACGTGGCATGATAACTTATGTGATTGACCCTCCTCAGGTCGTTACACGAGTTCCTATTAGATCTGAGCTTCCAGTTATTCTGAGGGACTTTAAGAAGTGGTTTTACGACAGCAACACTGGTGAAGCAGTCATTAAACTGCAGGACGATTCGGAGGCTTTGAGGATTTTGGATCCAGTAGACGTGTTTGCACTTAATCTGTCAGATCTGAATATGCTGTTTGTAAATCAGATTAATGTGGGTGCCGGGAACGCGTTGTTTGAAGAAGCGGTGTTATTTAGAAGGGCTGTGGATCGGGCTATGAATCTGAAAAGGGAGCTGGTTGATATAGTCGACAGGATCAATGCAACAGATAAAGAAAAGGATGACAGAGAGAAAGCTGCTCAAGCTACTGTTGCGGCTGCCGTTGCAGAAGTTACTCAACCTGAAGTCGAGACTACTTCAGAGGTACAGACAGAAGATCCTGCAACAGTAGCTGATCTGGAAACACCTGCAACAGAATCAACTCAAGCTCCTCCAGCAGTTGAAGAAGATCCCGTCGCCCTGTACATTCAAGACCCCCCAGAACAGGCTGAGGGGGAGCAAAGCGAGGTTGAGATTGATTGAAGATTGAAGAACTGGTAGCTGTGGTCTAGGGGGAGTATTGTTGGGTTATATTGAGACCACAGTTACCAGATTATAGACTTTTGATAGTTATTGTATAGTTTGATAGTTGAAGGACTTAGTATGTAATTAACACATGTTTAGTACACAAACCCTAGGCTGCTGCGCACTTGTACCAGAAGCTTTCCTATATAAGCAAAGTGTGTGCACAGCTCTAGGGTTAGGGTTTTGGGATAATCTTTGTAGCACACGTGAATAGGTGCGTATTAGTCAGTGTATTCCAAGGTTATTCATCATCAAATCAGTAATGGAATCATCATGTTATTCATTGTGTGTGTCGGTTTTATTCATGTTCATCTAGTATCTTTGTCTTTTTGGATTAATCACTTAAAACACCTAACAAATAGGTGTTTATAAGTGATAACAATCTATTGCATATCACAAGATCTAGCATTCGGGACTTACACTGATTAGCATTCTAAAGATTTTACATGATTAATATCCTGAAGATATTTCAAGTCAACATCCTGAGGATGTTCCAGCTTAACATCCTGAGGATATGCTAACTCAGGATATTGAATACTAACGTTTTTTGCTCTCTTACTTTTGACTATGTCTTGTAGGTCTTCCCTAACAGTTTTATTGACTTGCTCTAGTTAAAAGAGGAGAAAATGGAGGAAGAAAACGTATGAAAGAGGTCACTTTATGAAGAAAAGGTCAGGACGTAACTGCCTGAAGTGAATATCCCCTGAATAAGCGTTAACAAAAAGGGGACAATGTTAAGGAAGGCTTATGACCGTTATAAATGAAGATTTGTGGAGTAGTTGAGCTGAAACAATAAACAACAGTTAGAGAATATCCTGAGGATGGAAGATTTCTCGGAATTCTTGTTATTTACTTGCACTATAAATAGGAGGCAAGGTTGATCGAGTAGAAACACTTCTTCCACTGCAGTCACACACTCTATTAACTCCTATATGCTATTTCATCAATCAAAAACACCCACAATCACTTTGTAACACTTATCTTCGATCAACACCTGCTCTCAAGTTGTATTTACTCTTTTCTATCAATAAAATAACAACAAGGCAAGGGTTTATTGTAACATGGTGTATTTTTTCACAATTTTTTTTATAAATAAGAATTTCCAAGATTTACTCATTTTTGTCTAAAATTTTCTCCTTCTTATTATTGTTATTATTCCTTTGGCTACATTCGTTATCATCGTTAAATTTTTGGTAATTAATTGTTAAATATTTATCGTATAATGAAAAATATTGATAACTAGTGTAATAGTAATTTTTTTTGTCTCTTATATTAACATTTGATACATTATAAATGTGTTGATAATGTAAAAACCTATAAAAATGAAGCCTAAAAATAAAATGGTTCTAGAAAGACTTGAACTTGAGTCTAGAACCGGTTCACATGCCTTAACACCACACCTACAAACCAGTTGGTCTAAGTATTGACTCTGTTTCAAAATGAATTCACATTATATTAATAAACATCACCAGATTCGATCCAAACAAACACCAACCGACAATCTGCAGCCCTTGACACGTCAAAACCCCAATCAAACCCCGTAATAAGCGCGCCTCAATCACCTCTCCTTTCCAAAATCATTATTACGCGTGATTAAACACGTTCTAGCTATCAAATTGATCAATTAAAAACCATTTAAAGACCTTCCTTACACCTGATTATTGAATTCGTATATATGAGCTATATCAGGTCAATTAAACTGACACACAACCTCCGAAAGGGGCGACTAAGAGAAGCCCTCCATAACCACACCTTATCTATCGCTAAAACTCACTAATTTGAGGCGTTTATGTTCGTGACTGGGCGCTCAACTATCACCATCAATCGATACCTCTCAATCTTGATTTGTATAATCCTTAGGGTCGACTTTATATATGGAATAAAAGCCCTAACACTCGATTCATTATCTGAAACGATTTCATGATCAATTGTAAGGATTAGGTTTCTAGGGTTTATGTTTAGGAATTGGGGATAAACTGTGAAGCAGGTTTTAAGTTTTTCAATCTGTTTCAAAGTCATAAATTGAGGTAGATCAGGTGGTTGTGTCGTGTGTTTATGAACCAGAGGTCAAGTGTTCGAACCCTAGCACACACCTTTTTTTTGTTCCTAATA
Source organism: Ambrosia x helenae (assembly GCA_030844895.1). Classification (NCBI taxonomy): domain Eukaryota; kingdom Viridiplantae; phylum Streptophyta; class Magnoliopsida; order Asterales; family Asteraceae; genus Ambrosia; species Ambrosia x helenae. Next base: position 121,463,424 of record CM061234.1, on the reverse strand, counting down.
ATTATGAATTAAACTAAGAAACCTATACAATTAATTGAAACAAAAAATTCTCGTTCTCAGGGTCTAGACCAGTTAGTCTAGGCTTGTGATCTAAGACACTAAACCGGCCAGAGGCCCGGGTTCTATTCCCAGTACCCACAAATCATTTTTTTAACTCTTTACTTTTATATTTTTTGTAATCATCTTTTAAAATGATTTTAAAATATCAAATCTACTTTATAAATTCTACAAAATTTATTTTATGTTATATAAGTAATAAACTTTATTATACAAGTTTTATTTTCACATAAATCATTTAATTAATATATATAAAATATATTACAAGTTTATTCATAAATAAATCAAAAATTCTAAAAATATAACTAAACAATTTTATAAAATTCCACAAAAATTATTTTAAACTTATAAACTAATAAACCTTTCAAAAATAAATTTTATTTTCAGAGAAACATTTATTAGGCATTTTTAATTAATTTATTCTATTTTAATCATTATAAATTCATAATAAATTCATTTTTCATCATTTTTGCACCAAAATTTCACATAAATTAATTTTAATAATTTAGATCTGGAAAATATTTTTATAACCTAAAATGTATGAAATTAATATTTTTAAATATTTTTAACATGGTTTGATTAATAAGTTATATTATTGTTTTGGTCAAAAATTACCTACTAGAAATAATTCTGTATTCTAAATTAGTAAAAGTGAGGTAGAGTGCTAAATGTGTGAAATATATCAAAAGTTCAGTTATGTTTTCAAGATAGTCAATTATAGTGACAAATCAATTATAAAATGACAACTATGCTGAGGATGGCAAGGGTATCATTTAGGATGGGTAGTTATATGCTGAGGATATAATTGTGTATCAGAATCGTAAAATAAGTGAAAAGGGGTGAATATGTATGTAAAACAATAAGTAGACGACACATAATGTACGAGGAAAGCCCTTGATCAATTGATGATCTCTAGCATAAAACCTCAGGATGAGTCTAGACTCCTGCCTTTGTTTATTAATATTAAAGTGGTAAAAATGTGTTACAACTTTGGAAGTATGATGAACAATCTATGATTCTATGATTACAATGATTGTCTAGTGTTGTGTGTGTGTAGAGAGAGTATATCAGGTGTGTTTCAGAGTTTCAGGCACCTGAGAAGTGTCCTAATTTTGTTCATCATACCCCTATATATAGTTTACATGACAATTAATAGAGGATCCCTCAATACACGTTGTCTTCAATGAACATGTGGGTTGTTTCAGGTAGTTGTTGAGGATGTTTCAACTGAAATATACGTTAGGCATCAGTTTCAACTTTTCTCGCCTATCATTCAATGTCTTGGCAGTTACATTTTGACTCGTCCTTTAAGTCTATACGCGTATTCTTCATGTAGCCTTAAAGTCATTGACTAGGTAAGACTTTATAGCCGTTGGAGAGGAGTTACAAGTCTTAGTCATTCAATGATTGTAGCTGCAAAAATATTAAGACTATGTAATTTGTTAGTCTATCCTCAGGATGCACACTTGTCATAATCCTGTTACATCCTGAAGTCTGCTCAGTCTTTTAGCATCTTGAGGATGTCACATAGGATATTCAAGGTAAATCCATCCTGAGGATTTTCACCTCCAACAATTGTCCCCAAAAATATGTTACCGTTAATATCTAACGGTTATAATATTTTTTTGTCCTAGATCTTTCTCTGATATCTCTGATGTGATGTCTTGTCAGGAAAGTAACGGCTATTTCTTCGGCGATAATTATGTGATGACCGTTACACGACATCATCCTCTGCCATCTATATCTAGACCATATCTCCCTCTTTATATTCACACCAGGTTATCAAAGAAGGTAATCTTTCTTCTCTTTCTTTGTATTTCTTCTAAACCTGCGTAATTTCTGAAAAATTTTGAGGATGGATAAAAACATCAACAAGAGCTTCTGGGCTGTAGTAGTCTCGAATGTCTTCATTCCCCAAAACCCGTTGAGCCACCGTGAACAAGAAGTTTGTTCTTTTTATGACAAAGACATTCAAGCTTTGAAAGATTCAGGGGTCTTTCCTGATTCTGCTGTCTTTCGTTCTCATGACCCTAATTCAAAATCTGATTTTGCATCTCCTACATGGGTCTGTTTTTTGTATCTTCCTTTTCAACTGGGTTTCAAGTACCCGTTTCCTCCATTTATTCAAGATTTATTTAGAACTATTGGGATGGCTTATGCCCAAGCCATGCCAGAGATCTGGAGGATTTTGATGGTTTGCAACAAAATTATTGAAAACAATGGTGTCTATCTTCGCATAGGAGACTTATCTCATGTGTATAAGTTGAAAAAAACATGGTTCAAGTCGTTATGTTCTTCAACTCATTCAGAAAGAACCCACTTTTTTTTATGGCAACATTCGTGGTGAGAGTCTGAGCTCACACATTGACAGATTCATGAGTATGCTAACAAAGATGAAGAAAGCAGGAATTCCAGTCAACAACCGAAACTCAATCAAGAAATTGCTCGACTCACTGCCCAAGGAATGGAGTCTACAATGCATGTTGATTAGAAAAGAGTATTTAGATGCTCAATCTACTTTGGATGATCTCATCAATACTCTGAAGTCATTCGAAATGGATATCACCAAAAGAGAAATGAATCAGACTATTCTGAAAGTCATTCCTAGCACTGCTATGAAGAATCTAGCACTAATGACTCCAGTAGGTGACATGGGTTCAAGCTCATCACATGTATATGTGGATGCAATGGGTGGTGGTGCTTCAAGCTCGGGAAAGACAGTCTCATACTCTGACAAGGCTGCAAAAACACTCAACCCACAGCTCACAAAGCTCGCTAACGAGCATGTTGAACTCTTCAACACATTCATGACTAGCTTTGAGGCTTTGAAGACTGGTGATCTTAAGAGTGAGATGATGAATCCTGAAGACATGTACCAAGTTGATCCGGATGATATGGAGGAAATGGATCTCAAATGGCATATGGCTATGATCACTTTGAGGGTGAAAAGATTTCAAGACAAAACCGGTAGAAGAGTCGGAATGGGTAAAGCGGGTTTTGACAAGTCAAAGATTAGATGTTACAACTGCAAGACTCTTGGGCACTTCAAATATGAGTGTCCTACTCTGAATCAAGCAGAGATCAAACCGGCTAAAAGAATGGTGGCGATCATTGATGGACATGAAGCAAATGAAAAGAATCAACAGAAAGCGCTGGTGGTTGAAGACTTTGATTGGGGAGAGGAGGAAGTTGCGGCTGAAGCTGATGTGAACAAAGCATTGATGGCCAAAATTTGTACCAAATCCACAAATGGTGTGAATTCACTGGAAGGGTCGTCGGCTGAAATGCCAAAGGGTGGAATGCTAGAAAATGCTGGTCTGAAGGGAGTGTTGATTGCTGAAAAGGGAAAAGAAGCCAATTCTGAGGAAGCACTGATAGCCGAAAAGACACTCACCAGCAAAGCAGATGAGAAGCCGCAGAATGTGCCCAAGAAAGCTGAGGAAAGAGATCTGGTAAGTATTCCTGTTGAAATTAAAACAAAGCTGTGCTCACCTAGGTGTGTCACAGCTGTTGCTTACTACATGTCCCACAAAGCAAGAATCCTAAGAGAAATGGATGACATTCGAAAAGTTAACAATGAAATGAAAGAAAATGAGTTAGCATATCAGCGAAAGTTAAATGCGACTCTGGCTGAAATGCAAACTCTTAAATAATTTGTTCTCATAAAGGATTTTCTAATAAATGATTTATCATCAAAATTAGAAGAATCTAGAAATGAGACAACTCATCTTCAGATTATTATGGACAATTGGAATGTAAGCAAGAAATCTCATGCTGATATTGTAGATTGCTCTAGGAAATTCTTTGTTAAGGATGGAATTGGATATAAAGACAAGATTGGGATCGAAAGATCTTTATTCTTGCCTCTGAGCAAAAGTGAATATATACCAATTCCAAAACCACATCCCAAAAATGATCTTTTTGAAAAGGAAAATTTAAAAATTGAGTCTGAGTCTAATACTAATATAAATAAAAGTAATGCAGATGTGACCCAACAGTCGGAGAATGAAGATGATGAAAGTTGTGGTGGAAGAACAATAGGGTTAGGTCACCCGGGTGCCAATTACTCAACAGTGAATTGGTTCATCTGGAATAATGAAAAGACTAAAACTATTTTAAATCTGGATGACTGTAATAGTTTATCTAGGTCGGATGACTGTAATAGTTTATCTAGGTTGGATAACCGTAATAGTTCATCTAGGATGGATGACTGTATTAAACTTAACTCTATCCTTGATCTTAAGGGTGTTATAGACCCTAATGACAGGAAGAAACCTGTTGAACGTTCTAATGTGTGTGTTGATAATATTGTGCCAATTTGTGTTGACTTGAGATCTGCATTCTCTGATTATAAAAAGGCGTATGAGCCATCTGTGTTTGTACCAGAATTAAAGCAAAACAGGTTCGGAAAATTTCTCACAGAAAAGATTCCAGAATTTGTTCCATCACATACAGAAGCCTCATGTTCTGAAGACTCACAAGAAGAAGCAGATCTTTCAAGTGGTGAAAATTCACCAAGTGACTCAGAAAGCAACACCAGTATTCGAGAATACAGCTCAGATAAAGAATCAGATGGAAGCTCAAGCTCAAGCTTGAACAAGATCAAGCGAAGAACATCACAACCATCATCATCCAGCTCTTCTTCAAAGACCAAAACTCAACACTCAAAATGTTTCAGATGTGGGAATGAAGGACATCTTGTCAAAAAGTGTCATTTGAAACCTAAGCCACTAAATGATGTCAAAACTCAAAACTCTTTCTCAGAACAAATAAAAAATCTTAAAGAAACAATTAAAAGTTTTGTTAAAACTTCCCCGTCGTTGAAAAGAAAAGAGTCAATCGTGGGAGAAAATCACGATAGATCAGCACTAAAGAAGACCTGGATTCCCAAAGTTAACTAAGTAGCTGTCTGAGTCGTGATTGCACATAGAATTTCTTGTATTTATCTTTGTCTTTCTTTTGTTTTCTTTTGTATTTCAGAATAAACTACAGAAATGGTTGATAGCTCTTATGAGATATCTATGGCATGTTGATAGCGGCGCTTCAAGGCATATGTTTGGGCTGAAAGAACTTCTCAAAAACTATTGGTTTATTGATGGAGAGTTTTTTGCATTCGCTGGGAATGAAAAGGGCGGAAAGATTGTTGGAATAGGAGATATGGTTTCTGACGCACTGACTCTAGAAGATGTCAATTATGTTCCAGAATTGTGCTATAATCTATTGAGCGTATCACAAGTCTGTGACAAAGGAATCTCGGTGTTATTCAATGACATGGAGTGCATCTTTCTAAAGCCAGGATTTAAACCACACACTAACATGATTATGTTAAAAGCTCCTAGGCAAAATAATACCTATGTGATAAATATGAGAGATGCCAAGTCTGAATGCCCAATGACTTGTTTATTTTCAAAGGCATCTGAGTCAGAGTCACTGTTATGGCATAGGCGATTGGGACATGTGAACTTTAAAAACATTAACAAACTTTCTAAACTAAATCTAGTCAGAGGTCTTCCTTCCAAGGAATTCCCTTTTTCTGAAAAATGTTTAGCATTGCCAAAGAAAAACAAAAAAAAATAGCACAAATCCAAAACAGTAAAATCAATTGACTCTCCTCTTCAACTATAGCATATGGATCTTTTCGGTCCAATTAGTGTTAAAAGCTTGGCTAAAAAATCTTATTGTTTGGTGATCACAGATGATTTCTCTCGCTTCACATGGGTATATTTCTTAGAGTACAAAAGTGAAGCTGCTGATATCTTGATGTTGTTTGTTCCTCTTATTGAGAACATAATAAAGTTAAAGGTCAGGTCAATCAGAAGCGATCATGGAACAGAATTCAAAAATCAAAGCTTCATGACTTTCTGAAGCAGCAAGGGAATTCATCTTCAATACAGTGCTACGAGAACTCCTCAACAGAATGGAGTGGCTGAGAGAAAGAATCGCACACTTATTGAAGCTGCCAGAACAATGCTTATTGACTCCAAGTTGCCGATCATTTTCTGGGCAGAAGCTGTGAATACCGCCTGTTAAGTTCTTAACAGAGTCTTGATCGTCAAGTCACACGGGAAAATAGGTTATGAATTACTCTTCAAAAGAAAACCTCTGATCGACTACTTCAGACCCTTCGGATGTTCATGTACTCTTCTAAATAACTATGAGAACATAATGAAGTTCGATGCAGTTGGAGATGAGTGCTTCTTTGTTGGATACTCTTCAAGTCAAAAGGCTTATCGAGTATACAACAAACGCACCAAGATGGTCCTTGAATCTTTCTGTGTAGATTGGCAGGAATCCAACCCCACTAACACAGGAGCCGGTCATGACTGGTTCTTTGATGTGGACATTGTTTTCAACAATTTCAATATTACTGAAGATCAAGTTCCTGACAATCAAGCAGTCGATCCTTCTCCTCTCGGAGATACTCTTTACTCTTCTGAAGATGACGTTGCGCCCTTCACCACCCGTCTCAATCCATTAGTAGCTGATCCAATCTTTCCTCTTCAACCCACAAATGGTGATACAAATGCTGAAACTACACAATCTTCTGAAAGTACTCCAATTTCAGAAGAAACATCTTCAGCACAACAGTTTGTAAATGATCAATCCAGCTCCTCAACACCTGGAGATCACTTATCAAATCTGCCTCCCCAAGTTCAAGAAGAGCAGAACATGGGATTCAAATCATCTAAGAATCATCCTATTGAAAACATCATCGGACCGATCACTGAGGGTTTTCTTACCAGAAATCAGGCAGATAAACTCAACACAACTCTCTCAGCATTCTTGTCTCAGACAGTACCTTTCAGCATTGAAGATGCAGTCAGAGATGCAAGCTGGGTAGAGGCAATGCAGGAAGAGCTCTTTCAGTTCAGAAAACTCAAGGTTTGGGAGCTAGTGGATCTACCTGTAGGAAAGTATCCTATTGGAACGAGATGGGTTTTTCACAACAAAATGGATGAGCGTGGTGTGGTAATCAAGAACAAAGCTCGTCTAGTTGTTCAGGGTTTTTGTCAACAAGAAGGGATTGATTATGAGGAAGTCTTTGCATTAGTCGCCCGACTTGAAACCATTCGTATCTTTCTAGCCTATGCGTCATACAAAAACTTCAAGGTTTTTCAGATGGATGTAAAAAGTGCTTTCTTATATGGAAAAATCAAGGAAGAAGTCTATGTATGTCAGCCACCCAGCTTTGAAGACCCTCACTATCCCAACAGATACTACAAACTGGACAAGGCTCTCTATGGCCTTCATCAAGCACCTCGAGCTTGGTATGAGACCTTGTCCTCGTATATGTTGCAAAACGGATACACCAGAGGGAAAATTGACATGACCCTATTCACCAAAGAAGTCAATAAACACTCTAATCTGGTTCAAATTTATGTAGATGATATCATCTTTGGTTCCACTGATGAAAACTTATGCAGGGAATTTGAAAGCATCATGAAGTCTCAATTCGAAATGAGCATGATGGGAGAATTGTCATTTTTCTTAGGACTGGAGGTCCAGCAGAAAGAAGACGGGATTCTCATTCATCAAGCGAAATATACAAGAGACATCTTGGCAAAGTACAACCTGTCTGACTGCAAGACGTCCAACACTCCTTTTGCTGCTCAGACTACACTTGTATCGGATCTTCAAGGACCATCAGTGAATCCACACACGTATCGATCAATGATTGGATCCCTGATGTTTCTCACAGCCAGCAGACCAGACATTATGTGGGCTGTTGGATGCTGCGCTCGCTTTCAGTCAAATCCCAAGCAATCTCATGAAACTGCAGTCAAAAGAATCTTCCGCTACCTCAAAGGAACACTGAAACTTGGTTTATGGTATCCTAAGAGTGATAATTTTGATTTAATTGCATACTCTGATAGTGATCATGCAGGTTGCAGGATTGACAGAAAATCTGTCTCTGGTGGTTGTTAATTTCTGGGTAATAGGCTGGTATCTTGGCAAAGTAAAAAGCAGACAACTGTGTCTATCTCCACTGCTCAAGCTGAGTACACGGCTGCATCCAGTTGTTGCTGTCAAGTGTTATGGATCCAAAATTAGCTTTTGGACTACGGTTTGAATGTCATGAAAACTCCTATTTTCATTGATAATGATGCTTGTCGTGACATCGTGAAGAATCCAATTGACCATTCTAAAACTAAACATATCGAAATTCGGATTCATTCCATTCGCGATGCTCACGACAAAGGATATATACAGGTGTTGCCAATAGATACTGCTGATCAAAAGGCAGATATCTTTACAAAAGCTTTTGACAAAACCCGTTTTCGTCAGTTGGTAACATGGCTGGAGATGATAAATTTTGAATGATTTCATAATAAAAAAACCCTTACTTGTGCATAATACATAGAAAAATCTTCTTTTCATTTCAAACAAGATTTTTTGGGAGAAAGTAAAACCGGTCTATCCCTACTGCAAAATTTCAAGACATGATAGGAACTAATCATATTTTGTCAGCATGTGAATAGGACCCAGAGGATGATGTGGCCTCAAGCAACGATACGTCCGTAGATTCAGCTTCAAACGAGTAAACTGCTACTAGGTGATTAACAGTAAATGTCTACACGGAAAATTGGACTCCCACTGTGTTGTAGGTCTGCACGAGCTGAGTCCGCTCATAAATAGGTTGAGAGATCAAAAGACACAGAAAATTTTGTGCATATGTATTCAAAAGACACCTAAGAGTGCAAGCAACCAATGCGGGGCTAGGCAAATAAATCAAATGAGCAGCAAAAGACACGCAATGTTAGTGACGTGCAAACATACATTGATAGCTCAACCAGCGATCAGATGATCATCTTCTCTGCTTATGGAAACATAGACCTGAAGCTCTCATCATCTGATCGACATAATGATCATCTTCTCTGCTTATGGAAACATAGACCTGAAGCTCTCATCATTGTAACTCAATAAACCCTGAGGATCGGTAGGCTTATACCTAGCACAAGTGGGGTCCACAAAATTTTCGTCAATATTACCAAAAACATGATAAACATCATCACCAAACGCATGTTGAAAGAGAAAAGGCATGGATTTAAGTGGACAAGCATACCAACAGTTTTTCTTAGGCTGCAGCTATCCAACGGGAAGTTGAAATGTGATCTGGCAGGTATGGTTAGTATGATCTTGAATGCAGAAGGTGAGAAATGGTTAATCCCTAATCTCTAATTCCTAATTTTAAAGGTTTTGGGCCCTGCGCACTTAGCTTAAGTGCGCAGGCCCATATCACTGTTATATATATATATATATATATATATATATATATATATATACGTGTAAATTTTTTTTAACAGTCGTTACCAAAAACATACCCTAACTTTTAGTTCCCCAAATCTTAAACATCTTCATCGTTCATCATCCTCATCGTTCATCACCATTTAACCCTAAAACCACACTAAACTCCACTAATCTTCCTTAATCACCTGTTAATCCTCTTATTCTTCTTCATTTGTGGTTGTTTCTGTTGGATTTAAAGAAGATTGAGCCTTGACTGATTGGTTTTTGTGATTACAGGGATTAAATGCTCGTTATGAAGAATTCAGTTGTGGGTTTTGGGGATCTTTTTTTTTGAATTTTGCGCACTTCTTTCTTGAAGATTGCGCACTTGTTTCAAAAATTTGCGCACTTGTTTCATAATTTCAAATCCCTGAAACCCTAGACCCCTGCGCACTTGACCTGCGTACTAAAATCTTAAACGAAAGTTTAAGTGTCTGCGTGCTTATTAAGTACGTAGATTGGCTTGTCAAGGCACTAGGGTTACCATGCCCAAGTGTTGACTGATCTGCGTACTTGTCTTTTGACTTGCTACCGTTGTGACTGCGTACTTAACTAAGGCTTTGGACTTACCTGCGCACTTGATAACCTTAGCCTTGAACTGGACTGCGTACTTAGACTTATAACCTGCATACTTAACCTTGGACAACAATGATTACATATTTCTAAACCTTATATTACATGTGAACTTATTATACCTAATTTTACAACCAAACCAATCAAGCATGATAATCCGTCTAACTAAACCACAAGACATGTATTACTCAAATTGGTCTAAGTTCGTTGTCCGCCTAAGTCTAAGATATCAGTCGTTGTTTTTTTAATTACACTCGAAAATTCTAACTTGTTTTTTGTGCATATGACCTGAAACAGATGGCAATTCCGTGGGACACTAGAGGCATGCACAACCAGGCCACGAATCTTGAGACTGAGGATCCCAAATTCAGAGATGTAGTGACCTGGATCCTGCATAGCCTAATCGGATATGCTGTGCAACACAGTCTGACAGTCTATGCGGATCACATTGAAGATTTCTGGACACCTACTTATTTTCAACTTGTTCGAACTTTTACAATTTTTGGTATTTGCCACAATCATTTTTTCTCATACGCTTAATTTTAATATTTGATTCAAACCCCACGATTCATGCTGCTAAATAATCTCTTTACTACTTGTGCCTCTTTGAAAACCTTTAAAATAAACCCTTTATTAACTATCTTCACGTTCACTATTTTTCATAACCTTGATGATATTTTGAGTTCATCATCCTCTCAAGAACTAAATTCATATCCTTTACCTTCTTGAACATGAACTTGATCCCTATGATAACCAAACTATTGAAAACTTGATTGTTCGTTGCATCAAACTTGATTCTTAGTGATACATGAGGATTTGATTATTAGTGTTATCTTTGAACGCCTTATTATTCGTGATACTTGTAAACATGACTAGTTAAATATGAACTATATGCCATACTAGCTAAACAACATCTAGACTCAGTAACATTGTCTAGGGCAACTCTATTACAAGTCGCATGCTATAGTTGTTGTTTGTTATTTTCAATTGGCAACTTATATGTTAAACTACAAAAATAATTATAACAATTATCCACTTAACAACTGGTAGAGGATGAAGTACCTGCTCAACAGTTGGTAGAGTACCTAACAACCTGCTCAATGATTGGTAGAGGTCATCATGACTGCTCAACTATCGGTAGAGGTTCTAATAACCTGCTCAACGACTGGTAGAGGCCATCACACCTGCTCAACAATCGGTAAAGATTCTTACTCACTGACTAGTAGAGGTCTTTTTCCTGCTCAACAGTTGGACTCATTTTTTGGATACATTGTACACGTAATTTGATACAAAGATTTATTAGATTCATTGAAACAAAGATTCAATCACAAGGTCATTTTGCATTGTGTGTTTTACATGTGTATTTGGTTGAGAGTCATTGAAGGACACAAAATCCTAATACAAGGTAAATTGGTGATTGCGGTCCAGAACGTAATCATGAATTTACAGGTACGTTAAGGTGGTGTGAAATTCTATTAGGGTTTTGGTAAGAAACCCAGTACGTTTTTGAAGTATCAGAGGTGTGGTGGGTTAGCTGCGGTACACCCTATATATAAACACTAACGATACATCGGAAATGAGATTAGGGGTCAGACCAATAACAAACCCTAGTTATTTAGTAGTCCCTTTTGCATTAATGATCATCTTATACATTCCTTAAACTCTTACCTTATCTCAGAACAATATCATCCAAAAATCTTGAAACTCTCATAGTCACCCTGACTACCCTCAACCCTTTTTGAATGTGTTTTTAATATCTTCGGGACGAAGTTCCCAAAAGTAGGGGAGACTATAACATTGTGTATTTTTTCACAATTTTTTTATAAATAAGAATTTCAAAGATTTACTCATTTTTTTCTAATTTTTTCTCCTTCTTATTATTGTTATTATTCCTTTGGCTACATTCATTATCATCGTAAATTTTTGGTAATTAATTGTTAAATACTTATCGTATAATGAAAAATATTGATAACTAGTGTAATACTATTTTTTTTGTCTCTTATATTAACATTTGATACATTATAAATGTGTTGATAATGTAAAAACCTATAAAAATGAAGCTTAAAAATAAAATGCTTCTAGCAAGACTTGAACTTGAGTCTGGAACCGGTTCCCATGCCTTAACACCACACCTACAAACTAGGATGCACACTTGTCAGAATGTCTTGGCAGTTACATTTTGACTCGTCCTTTAAGTCTATACGCGTATTCTTCATGCAGCCTTAAACTCATTTACTTGGTAAGACTTTATAGTCGTTGGAGAAGAGTTACAAGTCTTAGTCATTCATTGATTGTACCTGCAAAAATATTAAGACAAGGTAATTTGTTTGTCTATCCTCAGGATGCACACTTGTCAGAATGCTGTTACATCCTGAATTCTTCTCAGTCTTTTACCATCCTAAGGATGTCACATAGGATATTCAAGATAAATTCATTCTGAGGATTTTCACCACCAACAATTATATTATGAAAATAATTTTATAAAAATTATTTTCTCACTATTATATTTTAGTACAACCACCCTTGATCAAGATTTTATGAGAATCTTTTTTATTTATTTATTTTCTTAATTTCTTTATTTATTATTTAACTAAACAATTATTTTAAATCAATTAATAAACGATCGTCAATCCCCAAATTAGGAACCCTAGAATACCTATAGACTAGAAAATTTAGACTTTTAAGTTTTTCCAACACTTATTTTATTATCTTAAACATAGGGTGATACTTTGAAACATTTGAGCCACATCTTGACTATCTCAAAGGATTCAATACTCTTGTTAAGGTGAATTTACATAGCCCATTTTTACTATTGCATTATGTCATAAACAATACTTTGGTAAACACAATTAGTCTCGTGTAATCATTAACTCCGTACAAGCCGACAATACACAATGATAGATCTATTGGATTGACAACCCCACTCGGATACGTGTACCCCCGGATATGGGTAGCGTGGGTGATTGTTATCGATCACATAACACAAACAAGTGAACCATATGCGTATGGGATGGACCACAATAAACATGTCACAAGGGTTGATTATGCAAAAGCTTTACTTGGTAGTTTGTTTTCACATATGGACTAGATTTTCCATGACACCATAATTGTACAAGTTTTATGCTCCTGATACAATATTCAAACCTATGTAATTCTCACCAACTTTTGTTTACCCAAATATTTTCCAACTTAACATGTTTCATGTTATAGTGTTGCTTGGTGATTAGAGTTCATGCTTGAAGATTTATATTTAGTGTTTCTCTTTTGATGTACAAATTCCTTTTAGAACAATTGTATGTAATTCATTTAATTGATTATTGAAACTTATTATTTACCATGAGCTACTAAACAATCGACATTGCGTGGCACCCCGATGTTTCCGCCATCTGTTGGTGTGTTACATCTATTGACCGCTAGCTCCCGAGGTTTTATGTTAGCGATCTAGATTGATCAAAATTCTTAACAACTATGGCCTCGAAACCTAAGTCTGTATCCTCATTCATGCCAACATCAACCTCTATTCCAAATGTGCCTTTACCACCACCTTCTGTATTCTCAAGGGCTTCGGATTCTACAACCCAAAATGCTCCTCAATCTAGTTTCCGATCCCGAGTTTGTGCATCTGGTTCATCACCTCCTATTTTGGTATCAAATGGAGAGATCTTGTCCATGTTTACTATGGTCAAGGATTAAATGAAGAGACAACAAGAGACTAACCAGATGTTGATGAAAGAGATCCAGTAGATCAAGAAAACTCCGAAAAGGCCAGCTGAGGATGTAGTGACACCCCTAAATCCCAGGGTGTTGGACTTCAACTCAATTGTTGCTGGGGACAACATCATGGGGACTTTCTTCCCATGCAATCCAAGATTACCATTCTTGAAGAAACCCCAGCAGTGGGGATGACAACACTAAGAGAGCGGGGATATACGGCAGAACCATCCTGAGGATGTAACACTGGTAACAATGTGAATATAAATAATTTTGTTACTAATTATTTCAATTTTATGCAGGATGCAAGTACTAGCGCTCAGTTGGCAAAGGAACTGCAAAAGTTGAGGGACATGGTATCGAGTGTGCCTGGGATAGTATAACCTATTCCTGAGGAATCCTCGGGATGTTAGAGGATATCCCGATTTGCACCTGCCATCTTCGATGCTGAAATCCCTAATAGATTTCAAACACCAAGCATGAAGTTGTATGATGGGTCCAAAGATCCTAAGGAACACATGGCCTAATATAAAGAGAGGATGGTAATAAATCCCATCCCGGCTCATTTGAAGGAAGTCTGTTTGAAGGGAGGATTAAAGCATCCTCAGATACCACAAGAAGATCCAGGAGGGGATTGAAGCATCCTTAGGATACGACAAGAAGATCCATGATGGGATTGAAGCATCCTTAGGATACGACAAGAGAATCCAGGAGGGGAGTGAAGCATCCTCAGGATACGACTAGAAGATCCAAGAGAGGATAGAAGTATTCTCAAGATACGACAATCCAAAAGGATGAACATCATTTTGTATGTGGCTAACCATTTTGTACGCAGGATACTAGTAGACGGAGGAAGCTCTGTGAACATCATTCAGTTGGTGACACTCAAAAGGATGAACATCTCGGAGTCGGAGATCATTTCCAAATCCTCCATCCTGGTGGGTTTCAGTGGTGAAACCAAAAGCACCATTGGAGAAATCAACCTACCTATATATGTTGAGGGGGTAAACTCTATGTAACTCTTTTTTGTTATGGATGATTTATCCTATTATAATGTTATTTTACGGAGACCATGGATACATGATATGAAAGCTGTGCCCTCGAAACATCGTCAATGTGTGAAGTTACATATACCTTGGGGGTTGTGAAGGTGAACACAGACTAGCAAGAAGCTAAAGAATGCTACACCTCATCAATGAAGGCATCAACCCAACCAACCTAGACAAGCATAGCAATTACAGAAGGATGCACGTGATATCCTAAAGGATGATAAGGGATGCACGGACCAGGATGTGAAGGCAGTGTGCATCGATGATATCCACAAGGATATCTCAGTGCTGATTGGTGCCAATATCCCTAAGGATATTAAGCAATAACTAACTTCCTTTTAGAAATGAAGGACGTCAACATTCGCATAGAAACATGACAGGTATTTCTAAGGATATTGTAACAAATAAACTTAGCATTGACAAAAATTTTAGGCCTGTACAACAAAGACGAAGAAATTTTGCACCTGAAAGGAATGTTATCATACGAGAGGAGGTGGACAGGTTGCTGAAATCCGAGATGATAAGGGAAGTAAAATTCTAAGATGGTTAGCCAATGTAGTCGTAGTGCAGAAGAAAAATGGGAAATGGAGGGTGTGCGTAGACTACATAGACCTAAATAAGGCCAGTCCAAAAAACCCATTCCCACTTCCATACATTGACTCAATGGTAGATGCCACAGCAGTATATGAAATGTTAACATTCAGGGATGCATCCACAGGATTTTAGCAAATCCAAATGGAAGCGGATGATCAAGAAGACAATTCATTCATAACTCCTTCGGGTATTTATTGTTATATTGCAATGCCATTTGGTCTTAAAAATGCAGGTGCAACATACCAGAGGTTGGTTAACATGATGTTTAAAGAGATGGTTGGGGATACAATGGAAGTCTACATTAATGACATGGTAGTTAAATTTCAAAAAGCTGAAGATCATCTTCAGGATCTCAAAAGAGGCATTTGATATCCTGGATGCATACAATATGAAGTTGAATCTAGCTAAGTGTCACTTTGGAGTTTGTGCTGGCAAGTTCCTAAGATACTTAGTAACCAAGAGGGGAATTGAATCCAGCCCAGAACAGATCAAAGCTATCCTGGATCTCAAGTCTCCAACAAATATTAAGGATGTACAAAGACTGGCGGGTAGGATAGAAGCCTTGAACAGATTTATCTCGAAGTCATCAGAAAAGTGCTAGGATTTTTATGACATCCTAAAGAAGAATAAGAGGTTCGAGTAGGGACAAGTGCACGAGAAGGCATTACAAAAGCTAAAGGTGTATTTAGCAAAAGTCCCACTCTTTATAAAACCTGAGGATGGTGAACCCTTGTTCTTATATCTTGTTGTTTTAGGAAATGCTATCAGTGCAGTCTTAGTAAAAGACTTCGAAGGCCAACAACATCCTCTATATTATGTAAGTAAAACTTTATTCGATGCTGAAACCAGTTATTCTGTAAGGACAAAAAGGATTGAAGAAGCCACTTTTGCAAGCCTTAATCTAATTCCTATTCTGCTAAAAATGCTAAGTATGGAAACTACTAATGAACAAGATTCAAAGTGCTGAACAAGAAAACCATCAAGTGCTAAAGAGTAATGATCAGAGGTTCTGAAGTCAAACCAAACATGTTATCTAAAGAACTGCTAAAGACAAACTACTCATCAGATGTTTTGATAGAAGCTTCCCACCGCCTTTGAACTTCAGTAGTTTAGTTAAATATTAGTATTCTTAGATCTTTTGTACAAGTACCAATGCTACAGCCTGTTGTAGTATTTCTACTTATTATATTGCTTTAATACTACTCTTGTACGTTTACATTTAGTCTATAAATAGATGGGTTCATCCCCCTATTTTAGACATTCCTTTCTATAGTTATTATTTCAAATATATCTGAGAATCATTGAAGCATTTACTGTTCTATTCATTAACTGGTTTAGATTCTCACTTACTGCTTTAGTTGCATAACTCAAGGGGGGAGTATTTATTACTGTTTAAAAGTACAACTTTAACTTGAACACTTAACTTATAATCCGCTATGCAAATCACTTTGATAGTTTAAATATACAAGTGTTCATGATAAGAACCTGTTAAAACAAGAAACTGATTCAACAATTGGTATTAGAGCACTGGTTCATTTGATCAAATATCAATCTAACAAATTGAGAATCAGACACAGGCTCTTATTTATATTCAATATAGGATTGCAGTTCACTTTTTAAACAACCCATCACTTTAAGAAATCTTTGATCAAATCTTATTTCTTAAAAATGGACCCTCATAGCACTGGATCTGCCAATAAACCTCATATGCTAGTCAGAAATGAATATAATATCTGGCAAAGGAGATTGGCACACACTTTATCTCAAACAAAAACTGGATATTGGAAGTATATTATGTATGGACCTCATAAACCAGTATTAACAGATCCAGAAACTAAAGTAGCAAGACCTAAAGATCCAAAAGACTACACTGAAGAAGATTTCCTAAAACTTGAGTTGGATGCTAAGGCATTCTCTATGTTGGCTATGGCTCTCCCAAATGAAATTTATGTTGTGCTTTTACATTGGAGTAACTGATGAGGTAATATCCAACACTAAAGAAATCCTTGATCAACAATATGAAACTTTTACTCATGTTAATGGAGAGATTTTAACACAACAATTTGAAAGATTCTCTTCATTAATATCAGAGTTAAAATTAAATGGTCAGGCCTATCCAAACTCATCTATGCTTCATAGATTTTTAAGGTCTTTACCAGACAAATGGGAAACTTATTCTATAATTCTCAGGTCAGGACCAGATTGTGATTCTCTCTCACTCACAAAATTACATGGGAGATTACTTACTTTTGAAAGAGAAATCAATCAAAAGAAAAAGTTACAAAACTCTAGAAAAACTGCTGATGACTATATTACAGGTAGCATAGCACTCTTACGACAAGACTCACCTTCTTGTTCTAATGATTTTGGGTCAAATGAATACAATGACATGACTGCTGGGATCTCATTAGAAAGGTCATTTCCAACTTATGACAATGATGAAAATTGTCAAACTACTGATAATATGTGTTTTATAATGGATAATTTAAAAAATTTCAGTAGTTATGATGTAGAGGAAATGGATATACTACACCAACTGGCCATGTTAAGCATGAAAACTAACAAGTTTTATAAAAGGTCAGGAAGGAAATTTCCAGGACTAAACAGTTCTACAAAAATTGGTTTTGACAAATCTAAATTAAGATGTCACAAGTGTCAGAAGTTGGGACACTTTGCTAGAGAGTGTAGAAGCTCTAGCTTTAACCAATCACAGTCTGGAAACCAATCAAACCCTAATTACAATAGGAACTTTGGAAACCAGGGAAGTGCACATTTTGTACAGGCACAAGCTCCACAAATCCAATATGTGCCACAAGTACAATATGATCAGATGCCTGCTCATCAAATGCAGAGCCAACAACATATGACTTCCATTCCTACTACTCAACAACCTCTATCAGCTCAACAACCCACTCAACAAAGCCTTTTCACAAATGGGTATGTTGACTGGAGCAGTCTTCCTTTTGATACAACATAGTGCAGTCCAGATGTAGACAACAAAATGTTTGACATCAACTGGGGTGAACCTGATAATGGCAGAAAGAATTTTGCCTTAATGGCTTTTGAGGGATGCTCCTCTAATGCTGCCCTATCTCAGGTATCTAAAGAATCTCTTTTAAAACTTTGCTCAAAATCATGCAAAGAATCATTTGCTTTAATAAGAGAGACCAATGTGCATCTACAAGGCAAAGCCAATGACTCTGAAAGAAAATTCACTCAAATGAAATGTGATTTAGAAAGAAAACTTGCTTCAAAGACAAAAGAAATTTCTAAATTAACTAACAATGTTGTTGAAACCCAAGAACAAATAAAAAGCATGATAGAAAACCTAGGAAAAGTCAAAAAAGAGCTTGCTGACAACAAGGTTGATTGTGAAAATTGGGTAGAGTCATGTAGAGGTTACTAAATGCCGCTTAGCAAACAAACAGCATCAAATGTTAAGTTTGGCATAGGGTACAATCATACAGAAACACCAACTGATTTTACTCCCAAAACTACTGATGATGGGAGTAGAATAGTTCAAAAACAAACTTCTGACATGAAAGAATGCACATCTTTTCATCAGAACTTTCTTCCAAATGAAATAAAAAGTCCTTCAGAAGTTGAAATGACTGACATTGGCTCATCAGTAGTTTTATCTACATCAGGAGTTAAGACCCTAAAAACAACTGATGACCAAATTCCAGATTTAATAACTGTCAGTACTTTGCCTTCCAAAACTTTTGAAAATCTAAAAGGAAAGGAAAAATCTTGTGAAATTTGTGCTCTGTTTAACGACAAAACAAAATTTTGCAGATATAGAAAAGGTAATCATTACAACAAGAAAGTTTTACAAATGGTTGTGGAAAACAAATCAAACAAGATTTTGAAAATACCTTCTTTCCCATCAAACAGCAACCAATAAACACCTTTTCTCAGAGAAAGACTAAATCTCAACCACAGTCTTCCTCTCAAAATTCATTTTCAGAAGTTAGACCTTAGCCATCAGCAGTTTCACAAACTGCTGAGGTTAAAAATTTGATAAATTTGGTTAAACTTTTGATGACCAAAGTTGATGGTGAACCTCAAAAAGGCCCCACCATTGTTTTCAACAATAAATCCATTGCCAAATCATTTTCTAAATCTGGTAAAAAACAAACTTCTACTATTCCTAAGAGTACACCCAAAGACAATTTGGCATGGGTTCCTAAATCTAACTAATTTACTCTTTGTGCAGAGGGTCTCCAGAGGTCTAAATAGCATTTAGTATGTTGATAGTGGAGGCTCAATGCACATGACTGGATGCAGGTACCTGATCAACAATTTCATAAGTCAAAGAGAAGGATCTGTGTCCTTTGGGAATAATGCTAAGGGATATGTGCTAGGATATGGCAATGTATCCTCAAGCAAAATGCAGTTTGACAAGGTCAATCTGGTTGAAAACCTTGAGTACAACATGCTGAGTGTTTCACAAATGTGTGATAAAGGATATTCTTCCTTTTTCACCAAACATCATGCAAGATCATATCACCAGAAGGCCAGAAGTTGATAGAGAAGATCATTGAAGATCATACTTTGTTGATAGCCAAAAGATGTGGCAATGTCTATGCAGTGGATATTGAAAAGGACAAAGTACAGAACAACACTGCTTGTTTCTTCTCAAAGGCATCAACTTCAGGGACAGGCCTTTAGCATAGGAGACTTGGCAATGTGAACTTTAAAACCATAAATAAAGTCACAAAAATGGGCTTGGTCAGAGGTCTACGCTTGAAAGTATACCAATGTCAAGAACATTGTGTATCCTGTCTAAAGGGAAAATAGCATAAGTCTTCCTATAAGTCTATTGAGGTATAAAAAACAACTGCATGTCTTCAACTACTCCATATGGACTTATTTGGGCCAGTCAAAATCATGAGCCTTGGTAAGAAGAAGTACTGCTTAGTCATCATTGATGACTACTCAAGATTTATGTAGATGCATATATTGCGACTAATGCTATTGGATTGCGGATTTCATAAGTTTTGTTTACTATCGAACGGTCGAATGAAGAAAGAAGAACGGTCGAAGGTGGATCAATAGGGTCGAAGGTACACAGGGAGGTCGAAGGAAGAAATTAGATTATGTATATCTTTGTTCGACCATGTCGAATGGTCGAACCTGCACATTCGACCAACTCGAATGGGCGAATGTGCAGGCCTATATAAGGTCAAGATCAGTTTTTGAATTGTAACTTTTGACATTTTGTTTTCCCTCCCTGTGTGTGTTCTCCCTAGGTTTATTATTGAGTGTGTAAAAGTGTTTTAATCATTATAAACTACAATTTCAAGTGTATTTGATTATCAAAGTGAATGAATAGAAAATGTTTATGATGATTTCTACGTTTTGTTAGTTTTATTATCATTTTGTGATCAATTCAGGGATTCCGCATCTGAATTGAACTTGTTTGATCATTATCTTTGTTGTTTAGACGATCCTACGCGCATACAATTTACATGGGTCTTCTTCTTATTTTCCAAGGATGAGGCAGCTGAAATTATCAAGTTCTTCATTCTACAAGTAGAGAAACAATATTATCTCTCTGTCAAAGCCATTAGAAGTGACAATGGGACAGAGTTCAGGAATAAACCTCTGGATGGATTATGTTTGTCTAAAGTGATTGTTAGACAATTCCGCATTCCCAGAACTCCTGAACAAAATGGTGTGGTAGAAAGGAAGAACAAAACATTAATTGAAGCAGCAAGAACAATGTTAGCTGATTCAGGCCTACCTCTTTATTTTTGGGCTGAAGCAGTCAACACAGTTTGTTATGTTCCCGAATAGGGTTCTAATCACAAAAGACATTCCAAAACTGCTTATGAAATTCTTCATGGCATTAAGCCCCTTATCTCCTTTTTCGGGGATTTTGGATGTCAATGTTTTATCCTCAACATCAAAGACTCTATTTCAAAATTTGCCTCTAAAGTTGATTCAGGTTATTTTCTTGGTTACTCTTCAAGTAGAAAAGCCTACAAGGTATTCAATTCCAGAACCAAGATAGTTGAAGAAACACTGAATGTCAACTTCAATGAGTTAAAACATTCACTCATTCCAGCACATCCTGCTGAACTCTTTGACCTTGACAGTTTTAATTTCGAACCCGAAAAGACTGTTGATTCATCTAAACCCACTTATTATGGTGATCAAGGGTTTGATGATGGTCCTCCATCATGGATTCCAAATACAGTCATGAAATCAACTTTCAAAGCATCAGAAGTTCCTCAAACTTCTGATTCAACAACTGCTGATGTACAAACTCAAACATCTGATTCAGCTCCTGCAACTACTGAAGATGTTCAAACAACTAAATCATATATTATCAACCTCAATGGTTTGTTTGAATAAGTACAAAAGCCTACACGTGTCAGTGGTTCACAACAACTGATTGAGCACAAAGATCATCCATTGGATTAAACATGGGTGATATTGCCTCAGGGGTACTTAAAAGAAACCAGCTTTCCAACTTTTGCTTATTCTCAGCATTTATCTCTCAATCGGAACCTAAGAAGTATTAGGGAGCCCTTAAAGACAACAGTTGGGTTGAAGCAATGCAAGATGAACTTTTACAGTTCAAGAAGCAACAGGTTTGGGAAATTTGTCCTTTACCTCCAAACAAACAACCAATCGAAACAAGATGGATTTTCAGAAACAAACAAGATGAGTCTGGTTTAATTATCAAGAACATGGCAAGACTGGTGGTACAAGATTATTCTCAAGAAGAAGGAATTGATTATGATGAAACCTTTGCTGCAGTTGCAAGACTTGAAGCCATCAGGTTATTTTTGGCTTATGCTATTTCCAACAAAATTAAAGTTTTTCAAATGGTGCATTTTTATATGGAAAAATAAAAGAGGAAGTGTATGTTTGTCAGCCACCTGAGTTTGAGGATACTTCTCATCCTGATTGGGTGTACAAACTTGACAAGGCTCTATATGGGCTAAAACAGGCTCCTAGAGCTTGGTGTGAAACACTTTCAAACTTTTTACTCAAAAATCACTTCACAAGAGGCTCCATTGATAAAACTCTTTTCATAAAGCATGTTGGAAATCACATCCTACTTGTTCAAATTTATGTTGATGATATTATTTTTGGTTCAACAAATTCAAAACTGTGTGATGAATTTAAGAAACTCATGCAATCAAGATTTGAGATGAGTACCATGGGAGAACTGCAACACTTTTTGGGACTGCAGATCAAATAAACAACAAGTGGAACTTTTATACATCAATCAAAATATGTTAAAGAATTATTAAGCAAATTTTCTTTAAAAGACTGTAAATCAGCTTCCACTCCCAAGACACCAATCACACAAGTTGAACCAGATGATCGAGGGAAACAAATTGATCAAACCACGTATAGATGTATGATAGGTTCCCTACTTTATTTAACTGCATCTAGACCAGATATTATGTTTTCAACATGTGTTTGTGCTAGATATCAATCAGCCCCTAGGGAATCACACCTAATTGCAGTCAAAAGAATTTTAAGATATCTTAAAGGAACTCCTACACTTGGAATTTGGTATATTGCTTTAAGCAATACCAAGTTAACAACTTTTTCAGATAGTGACTATGTATGGTGCAAAATGTCAAGAAAATCAACATCTGGTGGTTGTCAATTCTTGGGAAACTGTCTGGTGTCTTGGCAATCAAGGAAGCAAACATCTGTGGCAACTTCAACTGCTGAAGCAGAATACATTGCAGCTGCAAGTTGTACATCACAGATTCAATGGCTTCAATATCAATTACTTGATTATGGAATCAAAGAGACCAAGACCCCATTGCTTGTAGACAGTAAATCTGCCATTAGCATAATTCAAAATCCTGTTCAGTTTTCAAAGACTAAACATATTGAAATCAAGTATCATTTCATAAGGGATTGCTATGAAAAAAGCAAGATAGAGGTGAAACATGTGACAACAGCTAATCAAATAGCTGACATATTCACCGAACCCCTTGACACATCAAGATTTCAAAAGCTAGTATCCATGCTTGGGATGCTAAATTTGGAATAAGTACTGTAAGTGTTTTTCATTTTCCTGCACATATTTTACTTTCACTTACATTGTTACTAATCTGTCACAAAAAATCTGAAAAACAAAAAGAGAGCAACGACTGATGTACAAAAACATCAGAATGGGATATTTTCAGAAAAATGATTAACTTCTGATAAAATAAAATTCAAAAGTTATGAATAAAATGTTTATAAATGTTCTCATCAGTTGTTACCAAACTACTGAAGAGAAAATGGGAACTACTGTTGAATATTGTTCTTCATCAGCAGTTTTGTCAATAAGGGTAAATAAGACATTTCCCATTTCAGAAGTTTGACCTAGGGTGGTTATAAACTTCTCATAAACACCTTTTCTCACTCTTATCCTTTCAAAAAAGAAAAATCCCCTCATTCTCTCTCAAAAACACTCACAAACCCTCCCCTGCAAACAACAAAAACACTGTTCAATCCACACACACACAAAACACCATGGCTCTTATACTAAAACAGGGACATAATCAACGTGGCTACTTTGTGAAAGATGAAGTCTGGTCCCAATACGAAGAAATCATTGATTTAGTCGTCCAATCCCAATACAACACTGCTTTCACCATTGATCCTCCAATTCACATTCAAACTCTTAATGAGTTCTGGGCGAACACCGAGGTGGTGAGAGTGAACAACAGAGTGATTTCCCTCAAATCAACTATCCAAGGGAACGTTATGGCAATCACACCGGCTACTTTCGGAATAAGACTTGTTCTGGATGATGCTGATGCACCAGAGAACATTCCCAATTTTGAAATTCACTTAACCATGACAGAGTGTGGTTACCAAGGTAATCTCTCACATGCAACAATCTATAAGAAATATTTTGAACAAAAATACAAACTTTTATTTCATTACATAATCATGTGTTTAAGTCCCAAAACTGGATCTTATGATCAGATGCCCACTACTTTTCAACCTATCTTTCATTCCATTGTAAATGAAACAAAATTCAGGGCATCAGCACTCTTCTTTAATGAGTTGGTGTTGCATCACCAAAATACCAAAAAGAAATTTTTGTTGTATTCAAGATTCATCATGCACTGCATAATTAAAGAGCATAGAAATGAGGTGCTTGTGGGTAAAACATCACTTTTAAACCCATTAACCTCACAAGCATACTCAAGGCATAATAAACCGGTAGCCTTGCCTGAAGATGACTGACGGGTGGTTCAAGGAACAACCCTTTATGATGCTAAAACGTGTGTTATGGATCTTAAAAAGAAGAAAACGCAGCTTTGGATGGATCGGAGCAGGATGGACCAAACATGGAAGGAAAGGAAGAAGAAAACAAAAAAATTAGGGGCTCCACCGTAAGCTATGGTGGCCACCGTAGCTTACGGTGGACCATGGGACCTTATTCTCCACCGTCCTCCAATACCTCCTCACCGTATGCATTTCCATTCCACCGTACCTTACGGTGCCTACCGTAAGGTACGGTGGCCTCTGCGTGTTTTTTGTAACTGCACCATTTAAACTGTTTTTGGAGGCCTTTTCACTTACTTTTTGATTGGAGACGTTTCTTGGCACTTTGGGGGCAATTTTTGGCTTAGGAAATCATGGAGAACAATTACAAACACTTTGATTATGTCTTTGATTTGTATGAACTCTATCATGGATGTTATGATGATTCACCAACTAATGTTCGGCTAAACTTTTGGTGATCACTCTAGGTGAATGTAACACCCCAACCGATGGCGGAAACATCGAGGTGTCACGTAGTGACGATTGTTCAATAGCTCATGGACTAAAGTGTAAATTTTTGAATACATTGATTAAATAATTTATTACATTGAAATGAAATACAACGATTCTAACTGCCAACTAAATTGTAATACAATGAATTAAAGTCTAAATATAAATCCGAAAGCTTAAAGGATGCATCTCAAAACAACCTGAAACATGTACGAAAACGATTTGGTCAATACAAAATGTATTGGTGAGCATACCCTGTTTAAATAAGTATAGTAGAAAAGTGTTTAGCAATTCATGTGTCGTATACTGTTTGCAATTATGTAATAAGTGGTATCCGGGTCAAATCAACCCTAAGAGAAGAAAGCAGATATATATAGTATGCGCTAGTAGTAATGTAATACATAGCAATGACGAGGACTCTCAACAGAGTCACAAGGGTATATACCATAGTACTATTCATTGAAATGCCAGGCCGCAACGGTTAATGATTTGACAGGTCATAGATACACAAAATGACACAAGCAAACACACATAAGAATTGCTATTTTAGTAAAAGGAATTATAAACTTGATAGTAAGTACATGAGTCACCCCGAAATAGTAAAACAGTAAAAAGGGGGAAAGATATACTCACAGTTTGCGAAAGCGAGAAAAATCCAACTTAAGCGGTCGTGAGCTAAGTAATGGGAATTCCGAGGAATTCAACCTATAATGTGTAAGAATACTAATAAGGAAATGTCTAAAAAGTCTAAGGTAACTAGGGTCTAAGGCATTAGGATTTGCTAAGTCGATTTGGGGAATTAGAGTTTTTATGATAAGTCGCGTTAATGTAAAAATTGTATATCACAAATAATATATGAAAGGTTGTAAATGTGATTTAAGTAATATAATTATTACCTATTGAATATTTAGATAAAATTATGTTTAAATAATTAAGACAAAATAATTTAGTTAATTACCTTAACTAAATTAAAATAAATACGATAATCATAAACGTATAACTAAATATTTATGAGTTTCACAATAATCCAACAAATGGTAATCAAGATTTTTAAATATAAAACATTTCTATTTTATAAGAAAAGTATTTATGAAATAGATGTTTAAATAGTGTAAATAAATAATTGTTTAATTATGTCTAATTAAACATAAATAATGCTAATAATACAAGACATGATACAAAAATACTATTTTTATAGAAAATGGATAATTTCTGATGTAAATTAGTGAAAATAATTTTCTCATAATTTTTATAAACTTATTTATATTTAAAACTGATTTAATGATATTAAATCATGTTTAAATGATTAAAAATAGGAAAATTAATAAAAATAAATGTTTTCTGAACCAATAATTTTTATATCAGTTCTTGATGATGAGAAATAATTACCCAAAAAGTTTGAGATTAAAATCATTAAAAAATGAATTTTTAATCAATTAATTATGATTAAAACAATTTAAATTAATAAAATCATGAAAATTGATATTTTTCAGAAAAATAAAAATATGACAATTTTCTATGAGGTATCAAGAAGCTACATCTAAATTTTCATGATTTTTGGAGTAAAAATGAATTTTCTATAAATATTTTAAGATTTATGTGTTTATATATTATTATAATATATCAAAAAAAAATCTGAAAATAAAGGGAAAGAAAAAGAAGGAGGAAAAGTGATGGGCATGAGGTTCGAACCCAGCCCTCCTCATTCCATAACACACACACACACACCACTAGGCCAGATCATGATTTGTTGATTTCTTTTGAAACGAATAATATTTATAACAATACTAATTATGTCATCTTCTTCCCCAATTCATACCTATGAACCCTAACCCTAACCTTGATTTCAATTGACCCGAAAATAACAAGATAACGCCTGAGATTATGGGGCTTTTGATCGGACAAGGTGAAGAAACAAAACGACACTTAAAATAAAGACTTACATGGTTGTTTTCAAGTCGAACGAGCAAAACTAAGGGCCGCAAGTCCAGTGTCAATTAGCGATCTTCTGGACATGGTTGGAACGTTTTTAAAGTGGGTTTGTGATGCTCAGAGGTTAGGAAACGAGATGGAATCAACAATTTAAGTGATTGTTAAGCAAAACGGATGATTTCGATTAACATTCAAGTCCGGTCGGTTATAACTTAAAACCCGATTAAAGACTCAATTTAAACGTGTTTAATGAATCATTACTGTCCGAAAATAATTATAAATGATTCAGAACAGTTTTGCAATAATAAAGGCGATGTTATACGCGTTAAAGGGCCGTTTTTTTTGTTGCCGGAATGTCGCCGGTGGCGGCATGGGCTGCCGGAAAAACGAGGATGGGCAGGAGGGTGGAAAAGAATTTTGAAACTTCCATTATTTGGCAGAATTGGTCCCTCAACCTTAACTTGGTTAGACATAATAGGTTTTTGATTAAGTTTTTCTTATAAAAAGTTAACTAACTTAACTTAACTTAAAGTTTTAAACTTCATAAAACTTTGGAATTTTTTTTTTTTTATAAAATCTATTCCGAATAGCGTTTCAACATACGCGTTTGCTTAAAACTTATACCCGATCCACACTAACTATATATGATAAACTTCTAGTTCGCTCTAAAATTAAATTTAAAAACGACGCAACTTACAGGGACTGTCATGGAAATATTTGAAGGCTATTATTGTCAATTAGGTGAAAGACGAAGGTGACGGATGTCACAGTCTCCCTACTTTAGAAAATTTCGTCTCGAAATTTCTTTCAAGCGGAGGTTTCTGTGAAATAAAAGGCGTTGTAAAGTCCACTAGGTTTTTAATAGAAAATTTCATCGTTTATGATTCGACACAATTTAAAATAGTTGTCTAATACCCAAAGTAAAAGTTCAAACTCTTTTGACAGGTAATCCAAAATTAGAATGTTGAGAGTTTAAATGAGAAAAGTTTTGGGAAAAAATGTAATGGGTGAGGGGCAGATGTACTAATGAAGCAGTCTCCCCTACTTTGGAAATGTTTTTGACCGAACTTTACTTAGGACATGCAACAGGATAGAGAGTGTAAGAATATACAAGGTTCGTGTTTTCTGTGTGGGTGGTCAAGAGAAAGACTCTAAGAAGGGGTATTGAAGCTCGTGTAAGAATGTTCTTATTGAAAATGTTATCTATAGTCAACAATCTAATGAAGAGGTAGTAATAGGTAGGTTCTTGGTCAAACTCCTAGTCCGTTCCCGCAGTATTGTTTGTGCTTATATATAGGGTGTACCGCAGCTGACCCACCACACTCCCGATACTTTGGATTCGTACTAATTGACTACCAATAGCCTAAGTAGAATCACACACCACCGTCATGTACCTGTAAGCCCATGATTGCGTTCCGGACCGTAATCATCGATTTACCTTACACTAGGGTGTTATGCTTTTCCATAACCCTAACATAAATAATACAAGAAACAAATGTGTGCAAATCTGTAATAGCCACTGTAATGAAATAATGTTTAATCACGACATGGTTAGAGGTCCTTCTCTTTCGGGTTTTCCCTTTAACCGTAATGAGAATAACATGTATGTATAAGACATGGTTAGAGGTTCTTCCCTTTCGGGTTCACCCTTAACCGGCAACTTTTGTTCATACCGTTGGCTCTAAACACTCATATTGATAGACCCTGAGGTTTACACCGTTCCCCTCGGATTGAAAAAAAAAATACTCTAATCCGAGTCGTACGTGGGCACCGGCTTAGATCTCATACGAGTTATCAACTAGTATGTTCGTTGGTCATGATGATGAACAAAATAATGTAAAGTATAACAGGGTTTTGCTCAAAACAGGAAAGAAAATATGCATACCAAATATGCGTTCAAGTAAGTATATAAGTATAGCATAACATTCCGACTGAAAGAATAGTATAACATAAATCGAATAAATCGCACAATTGCACCAAATGAAAGTAAACGAGTTGTATTAATGCAAATAGTCAATGTGAAAATAGTCACAAATAACGTGTTAGAAATAACTATGAATAAAAATGGTGCAAGAATAAAATAATGAAATTTACGGCAAATGAATGTGCACGGAACGGGTGTATAGCCTACTGGCATGTGAGTTAAAATCTAGTAATTTTACATATATGCGTTATACTATAAAAGGCATTTAACAACATTCTGATAAAAAGATATGTCCATTGTTTTGTTAAACCAAAAGTTTTGCAACTGAAAGAGTATAAGTGTAAAGGTAAATTTTCGCAATTTACTCGACTTTGTGATATTGTTGAAAGAATAGTAGTGATGCATGAGAATAAATTTTTAGAAATCAAAGTGTGTTTTAGATTCAAAACAGGTTTACTTGCAAAATCTTCGTAAATACACATTTTCACGTGTTTACGAGAAGTCGAGTTTGAAAAATGTTATAAGACTTATTATTAGTTGCAAGTTTCTTTCGAAAACATATATTGGTTACGTCATATGAAAACAAAAGGTTTACATTTTATTTGTAAAATATGCACTACAAGCTTATAAAATGCAAAATGAAACCATTTTATGAAGTATGTGTAAATCTAATGTGTTTTTTTTAAAAGACCAAGATTTAAAATGACGTGAATGATAAAATTATCGTATGTAATAGATTACCAATATTTAAGAAAATTCATAATCAACGAGATGTGAAAATAGATCCTTGATATGTGGATTTCACTCCTAACTCAAAGATGTATTTCAAAATTGAAAACGATTGTGGGATGAAACCAATCACTAAGTTAAGGATATCACTCCCAGCTTAGTGGTTAAGTTTCTTTTTGAAGGAAATACTCTTTGAGGTGTGGATGTCACTCCTATCTCAAAGACATATTCCTAAGATAAATAACATATAGAGGAGTGAAACTAATCACCAAGGTATGGATACCACTCTTAACTTGATGATATCGTTTCGTTTGTGAAATACGAGTGTCTTCTTCGCCAAGAAAAATATCGAAAGAATAACGAGAAATAATCATAACGAAAATATCTTGAAAGAAATTAATAGGAAATAAGAGAAATATAAACGAGAGGACTCGTGAAAATAAGCTTAGTTATAGACTAGGCTAAAAGGCATTCTAATAACCTAATTCCCTATAACCATGGCTCTGATACCAATCTGTAACACCCCAACCGATGGCGGAAACATCGAGGTGTCACGTAGTGACGATTGTTCAATAGCTCATGGACTAAAGTGTAAATTTTTGAATACATTGATTAAATAATTTATTACATTGAAATGAAATACAACGATTCTAACTACCAACTAAATTGTAATACAATGAATTAAAGTCTAAATATAAATCCAAAAGCTTAAAGGATGCATCTCAAAACAACCTGAAACATGTACGAAAACGATTTGGTCAATACAAAATGTATTGGTGAGCATACCCTGTTTAAATAAGTATAGTAGAAAAGTGTTTAGCAATTCATGTGTCGTATACTGTTTGCAATTATGTAATAAGTGGTATCCGGGTCAAATCAACCCTAAGAGAAGAAAGCAGATATATATAGTATGCGCTAGTAGTAATGTAATACATAGCAATGACGAGGACTCTCAACAGAGTCACAAGGGTATATACCATAGTACTATTCATTGAAATGCCAGGCCGCAACGGTTAATGATTTGACAGGTCATAGATACACAAAATGACACAAGCAAACACACATAAGAATTGCTATTTTAGTAAAAGGAATTATAAACTTGATAGTAAGTACATGAGTCACCCCAAAATAGTAAAACAGTAAAAAGGGGGAAAGATATACTCACAGTTTGCGAAAGCGAGCAAAATCCAACTTAAGCGGTCGTGAGCTAAGTAATGGGAATTCCGAGGAATTCAACCTATAATGTGTAAGAATACTAATAAGGAAATGTCTAAAAAGTCTAAGGTAACTAGGGTCTAAGGCATTATAGGGTTTGCTAAGTCGATTTGGGGAATTAGAGTTTTTATGATAAGTCGCGTTAATGTAAAAATTGTATATCACAAATAATATATGAAAGGTTGTAAATGTGATTTAAGTAATATAATTATTACCTATTGAATATTTAGATAAAATTATGTTTAAATAATTAAGACAAAATAATTTAGTTAATTACCTTAACTAAATTAAAATAAATACGATAATCATAAACGTATAACTAAATATTTATGAGTTTCAAAATAATCCAACAAATGGTAATCAAGATTTTTAAATATAAAACATTTCTATTTTATAAGAAAAGTATTTATGAAATAGATGTTTAAATAGTGTAAATAAATAATTGTTTAATTATGTCTAATTAAACATAAATAATGCTAATAATACAAGACATGATCCAAAAATACTATTTTTATAGAAAATGGATACTTTCTGATGTAAATTAGTGAAAATAATTTTCTCATAATTTTTATAAACTTATTTATATTTAAAACTGATTTAATGATATTAAATCTTGTTTAAATGATTAAAAATAGGAAAATTAATAAAAATAAATGTTTTCTGAACCAATAATTTTTATATCAGTTCTTGATGATGAGAAATAATTACCCAAAAAGTTTGAGATTAAAATCAATAAAAAATGATTTTTTAATCAATTAATTATGATTAAAACATTTTAAATTAATAAAATCATGAAAATAGATATTTTTCAGAAAACTAAAAATATGACAATTTTCTATGAGGTATCAAGAAGCTACATCTAAATTTT
This sequence comes from Ambrosia x helenae, assembly GCA_030844895.1. NCBI lineage: Eukaryota > Viridiplantae > Streptophyta > Magnoliopsida > Asterales > Asteraceae > Ambrosia > Ambrosia x helenae. The sequence goes on along the minus strand of CM061234.1, from coordinate 121,431,734 downwards.
CATGATTTTTGGAGTAAAAATGAATTTTCTATAAATATTTTAAGATTTATGTGTTTATATATTATTATAATATATCAAAAAAAAAAATCTGAAAATAAAGGGAAAGAAAAAGAAGGAGGAAAAGTGATGGGCATGAGGTTCGAACCCAGCCCTCCTCATTCCATAACACACACACACACCACTAGGCCAGATCATGATTTGTTGATTTCTTTGGAAACGAATAATATTTATAACAATACTAATTATGTCATCTTCTTCCCCAATTCATACCTATGAACCCTAACCCTAACCTTGATTTCAATTGACCCGAAAACAACAAGATAACGCCTGAGATTATGGGGCTTTTGATCGGACAAGGTGAAGAAACAAAACGACACTTAAAATAAAGACTTACATGGTTGTTTTCAAGTCGAACGAGCAAAACTAAGGGCCGCAAGTCCAGTGTCAATTAGCGATCTTCTGGACATGGTTGGAACGTTTTTAAAGTGGGTTTGTGATGCTCAGAGGTTAGGAAACGAGATGGAATCAACAATTTAAGTGATTGTTAAGCAAAACGGATGATTTCGATTAACATTCAAGTCCGGTCGGTTATAACTTAAAACCCGATTAAAGACTCAATTTAAACGTGTTTAATGAATCATTACTGTCCGAAAATAATTATAAATGATTCAGAACAGTTTTGCAATAATAAAGGCGATGTTATACGCGTTAAAGGGCCGTTTTTTTTGTTGCCGGAATGTCGCCGGCGGCGGCGGCATGGGCTGCCGGAAAAACGAGGATGGGCAGGAGGGTGGAAAAGAATTTTGAAACTTCCATTATTTGGCAGAATTGGTCCCTCAACCTTAACTTGGTTAGACATAATAGGTTTTTGATTAAGTTTTTCTTATAAAAAGTTAACTAACTTAACTTAACTTAAAGTTTTAAACTTCATAAAACTTTGGAATTTTTTTTTTTTATAAAATCTATTCCGAATAGCGTTTCAACATACGCGTTTGCTTAAAACTTATACCCGATCCACACTAACTAGATATGCTAAACTTCTAGTTCGCTCTAAAATTAAATTTAAAAACGACCAACTTACAGGGACTGTCATGGAAATATTTGAAGGCTATTATTGTCAATTAGGTGAAAGACGAAGGTGACGGATGTCACAGTCTCCCCTACTTTAGAAAATTTCGTCTCGAAATTTCTTTCAAGCGGAGGTTTCTGTGAAATAAAAGGCGTTGTAAAGTCCACTAGGTTTTTAATAGAAAATTTCATCGTTTATGATTTGACACAATTTAAAATAGTTGTCTAATACCCAAAGTAAAAGTTCAAACTCTTTTGACAGTTAATCCAAAATTAGAATGTTGAGAGTTTAAATGAGAAAAGTTTTGGGAAAAAATGTAATGGGTGAGGGGCAGATGTACTAATGAAGCAGTCTCCCCTACATTAGAAAGTTTTTGACCGAACTTTACTAAGGACATGCAACAGGATAGAGAGTGTAAGAATATACAAGGTTTGTGTTTTCTGTGTGGGTGGTCAAGAGAAAGACTCTAAGAAGGGGTATTGAAGCTCGTGTAAGAATGTTCTTATTGAAAATGTTATCTATAGTCAACAATCTAATGAAGGGGTAGTAATAGGTAGGTTCTTGGTCAAACTCCTAGTCCGTTCCCGCAGTATTGTTTGTGCTTATATATAGGGTATACCGCAGCTGACCCACCACACTCCCGATACTTTGGATTCGTACTAATTGACTACCAATAGCCTAAGTAGAATCACACACCACCCTCATGTACGTGTAAGCCCATGATTGCGTTCCGGACCGTAATCATCGATTTACCTTACACTAGGGTGTTATGCTTTTCCATAACCCTAACATAAATAATACAAGAAACAAATGTGTGCAAATCTGTAATAGCCACTGTAATGAAATAATGTTTAATCACGACATGGTTAGAGGTCCTTCCCTTTCGGGTTTTCCCTTTAACCATAATGAGAATAACATGTATGTATAAGACATGGTTAGAGGTTCTTCCCTTTCGGGTTCACCCTTAACCAGCAACTTTTGTTCATACCGTTGGCTCTAAACACTCATATTGATAGACCCTGAGGTTTACACCGTTCCCCTCGGATTGAAAAAAAAATACTCTAATCCGGGTCGTACGTGGGCACCGGCTTAGATCTCATACGAGTTATCAACTAGTATGTTCGTTGGTCATGATGATGAACAAAATAATGTAAAGTATAACAGGGTTTTGCTCAAAACAGGAAAGAAAATATGCATACCAAATATGCGTTCAAGTAAGTATATAAGTATAGCATAACATTCCGACTGAAAGAATAGTATAACATAAATCGAATAAATCGCACAATTGCACAAAATGAAAGTAAACGAGTTGTATTAATGCAAATAGTCAATGTGAAAATAGTCACAAATAACGTGTTAGAAATAACTATGAATAAAAATGGTGCAAGAATAAAATAATGAAATTTACGGCAAATGAATGTGCACGGAACGGGTGTATAGCCTACTGGCATGTGAGTTAAAATCTAGTAATTTTACATATATGCGTTATACTATAAAAGGCATTTAACAACATTCTGATAAAAAGATATGTCCATTGTTTTGTTAAACCAAAAGTTTTGCAACTGAAAGAGTATAAGTGTAAAGGTAAATTTTCGCAATTTACTCGACTTTGTGATATTGTTGAAAGAATAGTAGTGATGCATGAGAATAAATTTTTAGAAATCAAAGTGTGTTTTAGATTCAAAACAGGTTTACTTGCAAAATCTTCGTAAATACACATTTTCACGTGTTTACGAGAAGTCGAGTTTGAAAAATGTTATAAGACTTATTATTAGTTGCAAGTTTCTTTCGAAAACATATATTGGTTACGTCATATGAAAACAAAAGGTTTACATTTTATTTGTAAAATATGCACTACAAGCTTATAAAATGCAAAATGAAACCATTTTATGAAGTATGTGTAAATCTAATGTGTTTTTTTTTAAAAGACCAAGATTTAAAATGACGTGAATGATAAAATTATCGTATGTAATAGATTACCAATATTTAAGAAAATTCATAATCAACGAGATGTGAAAATAGATCCTTGAGATGTGGATTTCACTCCTAACTCAAAGATGTATTTCAAAATTGAAAACGATTGTGGGATGAAACCAATCACTAAGTTAAGGATATCACTCCCAGCTTAGTGGTTAAGTTTCTTTTTGAAGGAAATACTCTTTGAGGTGTGGATGTCACTCCTATCTCAAAGACATATTCCTAAGATAAATAACATATAGAGGAGTGAAACTAATCACCAAGGTATGGATACCACTCTTAACTTGATGATATCGTTTCGTTTGTGAAATACGAGTGTCTTCTTCGCCAAGAAAAATATCGAAAGAATAACGAGAAATAATCATAACGAAAATATCTTGAAAGAAATTAATAGGAAATAAGAGAAATATAAACGAGAGGACTCGTGAAAATAAGCTTAGTTATAGACTAGGCTAAAAGGCATTCTAATAACCTAATTCCCTATAACCATGGCTCTGATACCAATCTGTAACACCCCAACCGATGGCGGAAACATCGAGGTGTCACGTAGTGACGATTGTTCAATAGCTCATGGACTAAAGTGTAAATTTTTGAATACATTGATTAAATAATTTATTACATTGAAATGAAATACAACGATTCTAACTGCCAACTAAATTGTAATACAATGAATTAAAGTCTAAATATAAATCCGAAAGCTTAAAGGATGCATCTCAAAACAACCTGAAACATGTACGAAAACGATTTGGTCAATACAAAATGTATTGGTGAGCATACCCTGTTTAAATAAGTATAGTAGAAAAGTGTTTAGCAATTCATGTGTCGTATACTGTTTGCAATTATGTAATAAGTGGTATCCGGGTCAAATCAACCCTAAGAGAAGAAAGCAGATATATATAGTATGCGCTAGTAGTAATGTAATACATAGCAATGACGAGGACTCTCAACAGAGTCACAAGGGTATATACCATAGTACTATTCATTGAAATGCCAGGCCGCAACGGTTAATGATTTGACAGGTCATAGATACACAAAATGACACAAGCAAACACACATAAGAATTGCTATTTTAGTAAAAGGAATTATAAACTTGATAGTAAGTACATGAGTCACCCCAAAATAGTAAAACAGTAAAAAGGGGGAAAGATATACTCACAGTTTGCGAAAGCGAGCAAAATCCAACTTAAGCGGTCGTGAGCTAAGTAACGGGAATTCCGAGGAATTCAACCTATAATGTGTAAGAATACTAATAAGGAAATGTCTAAAAAGTCTAAGGTAACTAGGGTCTAAGGCATTAGGATTTGCTAAGTCGATTTGGGGAATTAGAGTTTTTATGATAAGTCGCGTTAATGTAAAAATTGTAAATGTGATTTAAGTAATATAATTATTACCTATTGAATATTTAGATAAAATTATGTTTAAATAATTAAGACAAATAATTTAGTTAATTACCTTAACTAAATTAAAATAAATACGATAATCATAAACGTATAACTAAATATTTATGAGTTTCACAATAATCCAACAAATGGTAATCAAGATTTTTAAATATAAAACATTTCTATTTTATAAGAAAAGTATTTATGAAATAGATGTTTAAATAGTGTAAATAAATAATTGTTTAATTATGTCTAATTAAACATAAATAATGCTAATAATACAAGACATGATCCAAAAATACTATTTTTATAGAAAATGGATACTTTCTGATGTAAATTAGTGAAAATAATTTTCTCATAATTTTTATAAACTTATTTATATTTAAAACTGATTTAATGATATTAAATCATGTTTAAATGATTAAAAATAGGAAAATTAATAAAAATAAATGTTTTCTGAACCAATAATTTTTATATCAGTTCTTGATGATGAGAAATAATTACCCAAAAAGTTTGAGATTAAAATCATTAAAAAATGAATTTTTAATCAATTAATTATGATTAAAACAATTTAAATTAATAAAATCATGAAAATAGATATTTTTCAGAAAACTAAAAATATGACAATTTTCTATGAGGTATCAAGAAGCTACATCTAAATTTTCATGATTTTTGGAGTAAAAATGAATTTTCTATAAATATTTTAAGATTTATGTGTTTATATATTATTATAATATATCAAAAAAAAAAAATCTGAAAATAAAGGGAAAGAAAAAGAAGGAGGAAAAGTGATGGGCATGAGGTTCGAACCCAGCCCTCCTCATTCCATAACACACACACACACACCACTAGGCCAGATCATGATTTGTTGATTTCTTTGGAAACGAATAATATTTATAACAATACTAATTATGTCATCTTCTTCCCCAATTCATACCTATGAACCCTAACCCTAACCTTGATTTCAATTGACCCGAAAACAACAAGATAACGCCTGAGATTATGGGGCTTTTGATCGGACAAGGTGAAGAAACAAAACGGCACTTAAAATAAAGACTTACATGGTTGTTTTTAAGTCGAACGAGCAAAACTAAGGGCCGCAAGTCCAGTGTCAATTAGCGATCTTCTGGACATGGTTGGAACGTTTTTAAAGTGGGTTTGTGATGCTCAGAGGTTAGGAAACGAGATGGAATCAACAATTTAAGTGATTGTTAAGCAAAACGGATGATTTCGATTAACATTCAAGTCCGGTCGGTTATAACTTAAAACCCGATTAAAGACTCAATTTAAACATGTTTAATGAATCATTACTGTCCGAAAATAATTATAAATGATTCAGAACAGTTTTGCAATAATAAAGGCGATGGTATACGCGTTAAAGGGCCGTTTTTTTTTGTTGCCGGAATGTCGCCGGCGGCGGCGGCATGGGCTGCCGGAAAAACGAGGATGGGCAGGAGGGTGGAAAAGAATTTTGAAACTTCCATTATTTGGCAGAATTGGTCCCTCAACCTTAACTTGGTTAGACATAATAGGTTTTTGATTAAGTTTTTCTTATAAAAAGTTAACTAACTTAACTTAACTTAACTTAAAGTTTTAAACTTCATAAAACTTTGGAATTTTTTTTTTTTTTATAAAATCTATTCCGAATAGCGTTTCAACATACGCGTTTGCTTAAAACTTATACCCGATCCACACTAACTATATATGATAAACTTCTAGTTCGCTCTAAAATTAAATTTAAAAACGACGCAACTTACAGGGACTGTCATGGAAATATTTGAAGGCTATTATTGTCAATTAGGTGAAAGACGAAGGTGACGGATGTCACAGTGAAGGTTTCTTTTAAACTCTTGTGTGTTTTTCCTCTTATTTCTAGAATAATAACTTAGTATCTTTGTCTTGTTATTATGATGTTTGAACATTTGAGTGTAGCGTGTTAATTAATGTTTCAATTTCAATTCTAATCGTACATTCTTGATGTTGTTAACAATTGAGATATCACGGGAAGGATTGGGGTAAGATAATTGATTGATTGATCATCGGGAAACAACCTCGCGTTGATATAATCCGAGTACTTTGTTCCCTTTTATCACAACAAATGTTTTTACATGAGTTATGTCTATGTAACTCTTTCTAGTTGGAAATTTTGCATAAGTGTTTAAAGAAACCGGAACCTAGGATGATCATTGCTCTCATAACTTGAAGTAACAATCCAATATTTATTAGTATTTAGTTGATAATTTAGTTTAAATCAAAACAATCAAAACTCTTGATCTTTAATTTTCTCATAGTAGTTTAATTGTAGTTAATTTACAAGACTATAAAATAAACACATTTTCCACAAACTCCCTGTGTTCGATACCTTGTTACTACTATCTATTGGCTGTAATTTGGATTAATTTTACGTGTACCACGACAGCACGTCAAATTTTAGCGCCGTTTCCGGGGAGTAGTGCGCAACGTGTGTTAATTTAGTAGTTTTGTTTGTTATTTCTGGGTTTACAAGTCATCACCGCTATTGTTTGATCCGGAAATTGTAAGAACATTGAGACGTAACCGAGTTTTGGTACGAGAAAACAGAATTATTGATTCACCCACTTCACCATTTACACCAAGAAACATCATGCAAGAAACTCAAACACAACCCACAACGGGTCAAATGACCTCATCATTCACCACTACCTCTACACAATTTTCACCAAACACTACCATTCCCACTTCACTTCATATTTCTACACCAACTCACACCATACAACCGAATTCTACTCAAGTTGAACCCAATCTCACAGTTAGTCCTTCTACCACAATCCCACCATTTTCACATTTCTTCCCTACTATGGGTTAATCATCTTCCACTTACCCATTACCACCACAAGGTTCAACCGTCATCCATACTAAATCTACATACCAACCACCGAATCAATCGGGTTTCCAATATTCATCCGTTCAAATTGGGCAATCTTCGTGAAGTCGAGGAGATAGATATGATGGTGTTTATGAAGACGAATTTCGTGGGTATGAAGATGAAGGTTTTTATCATGGGGGTGATGGAGGATATGTCACACCCTCAAATTTCCACATGCGGGGTTCTACCGCGAGGCGCGTGACACACCAGGATCCAAGTCAACGGTCACAATAAACGACAACTAAATGTAAGAAAATACGTAAGACATTCCATGCAACAACCAAATCATTATGCTTTGAGCCATAAACCAGCAGCGGAAGCATTTCTTGTTTACAACCAAAAGACATGTTACAGTTTATAAAACATTGTTTAATATGCAACAAGACTTCTAGACGTCGTGCAAGACTTCGTGCGCCTAGTCCATTAACCGCTACCTTAGCGACCTGAGAAAACATGCCAAAAATGTCAACATATAATGCTTGTGAGTTCACAGGTTTTTCTTTTTCAATAAGCGTTTCATTAATCCTTTAAAAACTGTTACCGTTACCGTTACTTTTATTGTTACTATTCATACTATGCTTGTTCATACGCTAGCTAGGCGTCAAGTGTGTTACTCATACGGGCAAAACCATTGCTGACTGTGTGATACCCTTGTTTACAGACTACCTCATCTTCGGTAAGCCTAGTGTGATTGAGACAATATGCACCCGCCCGGCCTCCATCCGTCGAGTGGGGTTTGTCAGGCCCAATAGCGCTATCCACATTTCCCCGCTACATCCCCGTATTAGTGGTTTCTAAAGGACTTAGATGAACCGTATAGCAATAAAGTGTGAGCCATAGTATAACATGAAAACGTGTGTTTATAATGTATAACATGTAAATGTGTGATCAAAATGCATAAGCATGTTTGTCACCCCGAAAACAAAACTAGTAAAGTGTGGGGCCGTGAACTCACCTTATATTGCGTTACTTGAAAACAGTTAAATCAGTATTCTATGATAGCCCCAAATAGCGGCAACCTATCATAAGATGTATGTAAGTACCTGAACTAATAACCCGCAGGTTAACTAGTCCCCGAATGTCCAGACCATAACCATAAACGTTTGAAAACACCTTTGACTGTTAAACCGACCGTACCAGACAAGACCTGACATCCCATTGGTGACCCGACATCCACGTGTTAGCCAAATACAAGATATCATGCAACATATGCAATTAAACACTTAGCATGCGCAAAAATTCACTAAGTCTAGCATAACGCTCAATTAACGCATAAACGAGTCCGAACACGTGTTACTAAGTCATTGGACGTATCCAGGGGTTCCTATCATGTTCCTAGGTGTTAAATTATGTTTCGGGATGTCAAAATACGCTTACAACAGCAGTACACGCGATTAGGAAACTAACATGCAATTAGGAAAAGTCAACTAGTGATTAGAGGGAGTCAACAGGCGAATAGAAGGCTAATCACCTAATACATCAGGCGATTAGGTCGCTAATCGCCCCTGCTGCAGGCGATTGCAGCTTCTAATCGCCTGTTGCAGGTTCTTGACGTGTTTTCGCGTGTTAAACCCTCCAAATCAGATCCGAAAAATGTAAAATCACCCAATATCAAACCTAAACTATTAACCAACCCATTTCAAGCAAAAACCCCCCAATTTATCTCTGCTCTAACCGCCTCGGTGCGATTATTTCCAAAAATGGCAAAGTCCCAAGTTTCATTAACTATGAGATCTTTCCTTAAATGGCAATAATCAGATTACACCTCCTACAACTTGCAAATCATCATCTCTTTGTTATAATATCATTCTAGTGTGATTCCTAACAAAAAACAAGCATTGAATCATATCATAACATCCTAATTTTTCAAGAATCATCCAAATGGGTCAAAATGCATACTTTCATCAAAACACTATAACAATAGCTCAAATTCTTAGATAATCATCCTAATAACTCCTACACATCAGAAGTACATCAATTTCATGGAAACATTCATGTTATAACCACCAAAAAATCATCATATGCATAAATACTTCACATATAGCAAGTATTATGGTGTAGACTTGTTTTAGAACTCATTTCAAAGGTTTTTAAAGACACATACTTAGCAAAACAAGGTCTGGACTTTTGGGGAACCAAAACAATAACATTACAAAGGTTTGGGATGAAGAACACACCTTGGATTTTATCAAAGAAAGGTGTGTTCGCTTGGAAATGGTGAGTTTTGAAGCAAAATGAGTTCCAGGAGTGTTTTGAGGTGTGTGGGAGGCTTAGGATCTGTTAGGGTTGCACAAATGGTGTTTGGAGAGTCAAGGGTTGTATTTATAGGTGTTTTTACTCGTGCAACACTCATCAGGCGATTACAGGAACAGATCAGGCGATTACAAGCCTAATCGCCTATACTATTGGCGATTAGAGCTCTAATCGCCTATAACTTTTTCCTAATTGCCTATTTGTCATGAAATTACGCGTAATCACCTATAATGTCATGCAATTACGCGTAATCACCTATGATGTCATGCAATTACGCGTAATCACCTATAATGTCATGCAATTACGCGTAATCACCTATAATGTCATGCAATTACGCGTAATCACCTATAAGGTCATGCAATTACGCGTAATCACCTATAACGTCATGCAATTACGCGTAATCACCTATAAGGTCATGAAATTACGCGTAATCACCTATAACGTCATGCAATTACGCGTAATCACCTATAACGTCATGCAATTACGCGAAATCACTATTTTAACACATATAAACGCGTATTCACATACCGACAAGTCACATATTGATTACAAACATATAATGCACGATAACTAACACGTTTACGTCTATTCACCAATTCCCGGGACTCGAGACTTGCGTGTGTGCGTTAAACCCGGCGATTCCACGAATCACCAATCCTTGTACACATGGTTATGGACCGACTCCCGATGATCCCGTGGATCATTGTAATGACTCCCGATGATTCCCAAAATCATCGTAACGACTCGACTGACCCAGTTAAGTACGTAATATGCATGACTCGCTATGGTAGACTTACTAGTTTAACGAAAGTTATTAACCGGAGTTTGCCGGGTGTCACATCATCCCCCCGTTGAAAGAATTTTTGTCCCGAAAATTGCCCGAAACCAAAACGGAAGCGATGAAAAGAAAGAAAATTTTTTCGGAGATTTTCCGGTTGTCACAGGATATTTGGGATCTCAAGGAGGAGCGGGTCAACAAAGTCAAGCATTACAACAATTTCAAGACCCGAGTAGATTACCGGTTGGGGTGCAACACATTAGACCACAAGGGCAACAATTTCAATGCCCTACACCACTACATCAAGTACCTCCTCAACATATGCCAAATCAAGTTCAAAGGTCGATTCAACAACAACAACAACCACCAATGCATCAATACCAATACCCACCAAATGCACCTCAAGTTCCTATGCAAGGGCAAATGGGTCAACCAAGAGCACCATTGGGTGCACCTCGAAGACATCACCGGAAGTTGTACGGGGAATTGAAGCTCACTTTTGGCGTATTATCACCAACAATCCTTCACCAATAGTGATTCCTCATCATGCGGATGGAAGAACTTTTGAAGTTAGAACATCTGCCTTTCAAACTCTACCAAAGTTCAAAGGGTTGGCATTGGAAGAACCTTACTTTCACTTAGAGACATATGACTGTATTTGCAACACTATTGGAGGTCAAGGTTTCTCGTCGAATGATGTCAAGTTGGTTCTATTTGAATTTTCATTGGAAGACAAGGCAAAGAGATGGTTTCACACTTTACCTTCCGCTTCAATTTTCACATGAGCCGACATGCAACAAATATTCTTGGATGAGTTTTACACGTCCCAAAAGACTAATGATGCAAGAAGGAGTTTAAGAAGCTTCCAACAACAATCGGGGGAGATGTTTCATGAGGCGTTCGAAAGGTTCAACATGATGTTAAGAAATTGCCCTCATCATGGAATCCAACTTTGGGAATTGTTGAACACTTTTCATGAAGGGTTGAGTTCGGAGGATGCACGGGATTTGATGTCGATTACTAATGGTACATTCGGTACAAACTTTGAACAAGATGATTGGGCATTTTTAGAACAAATGGCGGTGACTTCAAAAAGGAAAGCTCAATCTTCAAGACGGGCAAGACATGTGATACAAAGGCCCTAAGTGCATGGAGTAGAGAGTGGAAATGTGCAAACTTCTAATCAAGTGTACAATGTGTGCACTAATTGTCAAGAAATAGGCCATGCGGCGGATGTTTGCCTAGTAGGAGTGGAGGAAGGGCAAGTAGAATAAGTGAATGCTATTCAAGGGGGTGGTCGAAACTTCAACATGAACTCCAATGTATACCATCCCGGGTTACGAAACCATCCTAACTTTCGTTATGGAAATGCGGCGAACCAAGCAAACCCAAATTTTCAAGAAGCTCAAGGTAATTTTGCACCTCGCCCACAATACAATCAAGGAAACTATAGGGGTGGAAACAACAATGGGTACCAAGGGCAAGCTCAACAAATGGGTCAACGGAGTTCGGTTCAAAATCCATCAAGTGGGAATGAAGTCATGGACATGCTTCGGGCTATGCAACAAGACATGCAAAAACGAAATCAACTTGATGAAGTTCGGATGCAAAAAGATGAGGTTCGTGACAAGACCATTCAAGCATTAACAACTCAAATGGGTCAATTGGCAACCAATGTGGCGGAATTGAAAAAAAAGGCAAGGGTTAACTTCCTAGTGACACCAAGGTAAATCCGTCTCATAGTTCTTCACGAGGTAATGTTAATGTTCATAAAGTGAGTGTATTGAGAAGTGGTAAATAATTTAAAACCACTTCATCACCGGGTTTGGTTGATGGGATAGTTGAGGATGTCACGAGTAATGAAAGTGAAGATGATGAAGTTTCACCGGTCATTTCTAAAGAACCAAATGTTAAAAAACCGGAATTGGGTGAAAATGAGAAAAATGAAAAATATGAAAGTGAACCGAGTCAAATCCCTTCTCCATCGGCTCTACTTGACCCGGGAAAGAAAAATATCATTGCATCAAGAGGTCCCCAAAAAGAAGAAATGTGGGACATGTTTAAACAAGTAAAAAATAATCTTCCATTACTTGATGCAATAAAACAAGTGCCCGCGTATGCTAAATTTTTAAAAGAATTGTGAACACAAAAAAGGCAACAAAAGAAGAAAATGCGTAAGCGGGTAAGTGTAACCGGGCAAGTAAGTGCGGTGTTGAATGGGGAGCTTCCACCTAAGCTCCAAGATCCGGGCACGCCATTAATAAATATACAAGTTGGTAATTTTCAAATGGCAAAGGCATTGTTAGATCTTGGAACCGGGGTGAGTATTTTACCGGGGGGGTTTATATGACCAATATGACTTTGGTCTGTTAGCAAGGGTGGAGACTGTAACATTACGCATTTAAAACTTGTACGTTACACGTTCGTCATTAATAAAAACATCAAGTTTTATCTTATACATTCGCATTTATTATTTTTGTCGCATTTGTGGAACCCTAATACCTTATATATATTATATTATATAGGGTTGTGTGTTAAATAATATCAAAAAAAAATTATATGTCTTGGCCGGGAATCGAACCCGCGCCAAGACCGGGTCACACACACACAACCATCCAACCAACTGGGCTAGCCATTCACTTGGGATATATCCGGACGCGAATTAATTATATACGCGTTTTAAAAATCTGCAATTTGACTTAGAAAGTCAACTGTTTGGGACGCGTCTGATTATCAATCAAGATCAATGCTTGATTGATCTAAATTGGGCAAATTTATATGATTACCGGCCTCAAACAACCTCGATTACACGCTATTACAAATCAATCGTTGACCAATTTAATAATTATACGCGCATAACATTAACTCGTGAGTCAACCTTACCAATTAACCCAATCCATCGACCCTCTATATAAATTGAACCTTGGCACAGCATAACAACTCGCTCACATCTCTCTCTTAACCTCCAATTGTTCTGAAACACCTCTGTTGATTTCAATTTTGAACGCTGTTTGACTTTGGTCTTTGACCAGACAATTATCTACGAATCATCACTGTAAGTTGATGTTTTTATATGGGTTTTGATCACCGGCGTTCACTCATCAAAAGCCCTAACATCAATTGGGCCAATGATGAGTGAATCGCATTATTGCAGAAATTAGGGTTCGTGGGTTTGAAATGGGGATAAACTCAGATTCATATCATGCATATAATTATTATTAAACGGGTTTCATCACAACCACTGGCCTAGGCCAAGTGGTTGTGACCAAGGGTTGCAACATCAGTCACCCGGGTTCGAGTCCCGGCTCTGACTCTCTTTTCTTTTCTTTTTCTGTTTTTAAAACAATAAAGTATTTTATATATTTATTTCATTTAAAACTTACAAATTCATTTTTAAATGTTAAAACTATTTTATAAATTCTAAAAAAATTACATTTATTAAATCTGAGTTAAAAGTGTTATCCACAATTTTTATTTTTCAAAAATTCATTTATTTAATATGTATAAAAATTAAATCAATTTTATACTATTATATTTATAAAAAATCCATTAAAATATCAAAACAACTTTATTAAATTCTACAAAAATTATCCTGACTTTGTATAAAGTTAAACTTTACTGAAATAATTTTTAATTCAGAAAAATCAATTATTTTATATTTTTAATCAATTTTTGTTAGATTTAATCATAATTAAATCATAATAAATTCAATTTTCATTATTTTTGCACCAAAATTTTACACAATTTATTTTTATATATTTAGAACAGAAATATGATTTTTAAAATAGAAATTCTTTAATTTTAGTATTTTTGAATATTAATGTTAATTGTTGGCAATTTGTAATAAATAGATTTAAAAATCTATTTTAAATAAAATAATTTTATAAAAATTATTTTTATACTCCAAACACTTTAATGTGTACATTCAAAATTCAAATTTTATAAAAAGACTTTCTTTTATTAATTATCAAATTTTCCCCTTTATTTATTTAACATTTTATTTTAAATTCAACAATTGGTTATCCCCAAATCGAAACCCTAGGATATACTTATAAACTAGTTAGACTTAGACTTATTTGTTGCCTTATACATAGGGTAACACTTGGCAAACTATTGGGCTACATTTATACTATATCTCAATACCAAAAACTATACCAAGGTGAGTTTACGTAATCCTGTTTATGCGATTCTTTATACTTGCAACAATTTTAAGCAATTCAACATATATGTCTAGAAGTAAACTTTATTGCCTCATGTATTAGTCAACAGTTTCAACGAGTTTCAACAAGTTTCAACATTTACATAATCATTAGCTATGGCCAAGCCGGCGATACTCAATAATAGATCTATTGGATTGACAACCCCACCCGGATACGTGTACCTCCTACATAGGTCACGTGGGTGATTGTTATCGTTCAACATATTACTAAGGTGAACCGTAGATGACGGGATGGACCTAAACTAGTCGGAGGTTTGATTATGTCAACATATTATACTATGCATGTAGACTTAAATTTACGATAGACGTACGAATTGCTAGACTTTTATACTTAAACTATATGCTTAACATGGATTATGTATTCTCACCAACTTCTAGTTGACCCCCCCCCCCCCATTTTTACAACTCAACAGGTGATAATGATGCTTGAAGATTAGAGTACTTATGAAGAAAATAAGGAGTCTATGCATGCTTGATTCTTGTGTGATGTTATAGAATTCCACATTCAAAACTCTTATGTATTTCAATTTTTGGATATTTGCAATTTAATATTTATTTCAATTAAAATTTGGATTACCATGTGCTACTGTATACTCATCAATACGTGACACCTCGATGTTTCCGCCATCGGTTGGGGTGTTACAGATTGGTATCAGAGCCTTGGTTATAGGGAATTAGGTTATTAGAAATAATCTAGACTATAACCTTAGGAACTTAAACAGTACTTGCTTCTCCTACTTGTAACCCTAATTGCTTCCCTAACCCTATCCTTATCCTATGCCTTATAACCCTAAACCTACATGTGACTACTCTTATTCGTCTGCTGCAATCCTGATCCACCATTAGATTAATAGGACAAAATCCTCAGGTTTAACCTGAACCCCCTTGAGATCTCGTCGAAGTTCTAGATTTTAATAACGAACACGTGCAATCTGGAAGGGTGAACGCCTGTATTCTGAGTCTTCTGTCTAGGCTGGCATTGCGCATATATCCCAATCAGACGAGGGACCCGGATGCCTACCTGGGAATTCTCGGGATGAGTGTTCACTTATAGGCTAAAGCATGTCTTCATATGTTATTAGAATTTAGAATCTTTGATAAGTCAACGTTTTCGTTTATTCGTTTTAATTAATGAATAAATGATTACATTCCTTATATAAACTCTCATTCATTTCATTGTGTCTATTACAGATCATGCCTCCTCGTCGCAGCACTCGCAACAGCAATGGTGAGAACCACGAAGAAGGTGGTGACAACCACAACCATGACCAAGTTCCTAACCACAACAACAATGGGGTCGATGCTCAACTGGCTGCGATCATTTCTCAACAAATGGCGCAGCAAATTGCAACTCTGGTTCCCAATTTACTCGCTCAGGTCATCCAATTGAACGGCAACGGGAATGGTCACAACAACGGGAACGGGAACGGCAATGGCAATGGAAATGGACCCCAAGCCTGCACCCTTAAGCATTTCAACTCTTGTAACCCTCCAAAGTTTAGTGGTGAAGAAGGAGCTACTGGACTCCTCCAATGGTTTGAGGGTATTGAGAATACCTTCATCAACAGTGAGTGCCCCGACAACTTCAAGGTTCGTTACGCCATGAGTGTTCTCCATAAACGAGCACTCACTTGGTGGAATGAAGAAAAGCGTACTCGTGGGGCCGAAGTTGCTCTTGCTATGACATGGGACCAAGTCAAGGAGGTCATGAAGGAAGAGTTTTGTCCTCGCAATGAAGTTAAGAAGCTTGAGGATGAGTTCCACACCTTAGCTCAAGATAGTGGGGAAAACCTTGCCTACAACACCCGCTTTCATGAGCTTAGCTTATTGTTGCCTCAAAAAGTTACTCCTCTGCCGGTAGCCATCGAGAAGTACATCGGTGGTCTGCCCATGCAAATCCAGGACACCGTTTGGGGTAGAAATCCTGCAACTTTGGAAGAGGCCAAACGTCTAGCGGCCACTCTTACTGATAATCACGTGAAGAACGGTACTCTCTTCCGCAAAGGCACTAAGAAGACGGTTGCTAAAGACACTCCACAGCCTGCAATTGAAGTCAAGCCTGAGACCTCAAGCAACAAAAAGCGCAAGGCTAGAAACTATATGGTTGCTGCTACTCCACCTGCTACCCAAAACCCAGCCAAGAAACCCTATGGTGGAACACACCCTCTTTGCAACACCTGCCAGTTCCATCATCTTCCTGGTAGACCATGCCGCCAGTGTAATAACTGTAAACGGTATGGACACTACACCAATGCCTGTCAAGCCCCTGCTGCCCAAAACAACCAAAACAACCCTGCCAGAAACAACCCTGCTCCCAACCAACAAAACAACAGGCCTACTCGTGGTCAATGCTACGAGTGTGGCAGCCCCGATCACTACATCAACAACTGCCCTAATCGTAACCAGAACCAAAACCGAAACCAAAACCAAAACCAGAACCGCAACCAGAACCAAGGTGCTCGAGGTCGCGCCTACAATCTCAACGCTAATCAGGCTCGTGACAACAACGAAGTGGTGAATGGTACGTTCCTCATTAATAACCACTATGCATCCATATTATTTGATTCGGGAGCTGATAAGTCATTTGTGTCATTGAAGTTTGAACCTTTACTTAACTTACCCCACACTATTCTAGAGGAACCTTTAGTGGTAGAGGTAGCTAACGGGAAGTCTATTTCGATCGACTCTATTATTCGTAACTGCTTGTTGAACCTCGACGATCATACCTTCTCTATCGATCTCATCCCCATGCATCTTGGTAGTTTTGATGTTATAGTAGGCATGGACTGGTTGTCAACTCATCGTGCCGAAATTCTGTGCTTCGAGAAAGTCATACGCATTCCTCTCGAATCTGGTGAGATTTTGAAGATCTATGGTGAGAAACCCTGTGGCGAGCTTAAGCTTATGTCTTGTACTACTGCCCAAAAGTACTTACGAAGGGGGTATACAGCCTTCTTAGCTAACGTGATAGAGAAGAAGGACAAAGGCAAAAGTATCCAAGACATTCCTATTATTCGAGACTATCCTGAAGTTTTCCCAGAGGATTTACCTGGTTTGCCTCCTGCTCGACAAGTGGAATTTCGTATTGATCTTGTTCCTGGTGCTAATCCTGTCGCTAAAGCTCCTTATCGTCTTGCACCCTCTGAGATGCAAGAACTTGCTAGTCAATTACAGGAACTTTCTGATAAAGGGTTCATTCGCCCTAGTTCTTCTCCATGGGGAGCCCCTGTCTTATTCGTTAAAAAGAAGGATGGTTCTCTTAGGATGTGTATTGACTACCGTGAACTCAACAAACTCACCATCAAGAATCGTTATCCGCTTCCTAGGATTGACGATCTCTTCGATCAACTTCAAGGAGCAACCCACTTCTCGAAGATTGATCTCCGTTCTGGTTATCATCAGCTTAGAGTCCACGATGAAGATATTCCCAAGACAGCTTTTCGCACACGCTATGGTCACTATGAATTCATGGTTATGCCTTTTGGATTGACCAATGCTCCCGCAGTGTTTATGGATTTGATGAATCGGGTTTGTAGACCCTATCTCGACAAATTCGTGATCGTCTTCATCGATGATATTTTGATTTACTCTAAATCAAAATCCGATCACGAGCAACATCTTCACTCCATCTTGAGTCTCCTAAAGAAAGAACAACTGTACGCCAAGTTCTCGAAATGTGAATTTTGGCTTAAGGAAGTTCAATTTTTGGGACACGTCATTGATATGAACGGAATTCATGTTGATCCCGCAAAGATCGAAGCTGTGAAAAATTGGAGTGTTCCTAAAACTCCAACCGAAGTCCGTTCTTTCCTTGGTTTGGCTGGTTATTATCGTCGATTCATCGCCAATTTCTCCAAGATCGTTGTTCCTCTCACTACCCTAACTCACAAGGGTAAACCCTATGAGTGGGGACCTAAGCAAGAGGAAGCATTCGAAACTCTTAAGCTGAAACTCTGTGAAGCTCCTATTTTGTCTCTACCTGATGGTAATGATGATTTCGTGGTCTACTGTGATGCATCGAACCAGGGTCTTGGTTGTGTTCTCATGCAACGAGGAAAGGTTATTGCTTATGCGTCTCGACAACTCAAGACTCACGAAAAGAATTATACCACCCATGATCTTGAATTGGGCGCTGTTGTCTTTGCACTCAAGATTTGGAGACATTATCTTTATGGGACAAAATGTGTGGTGTTCACAGATCACAAAAGTCTCCAACATGTCTTCGATCAAAAGAATCTTAATATGAGGCAACGACGTTGGGTTGAGTTACTTAACGACTATGATTGCGAAATTCGCTACCATCCTGGCAAGGCGAATGTTGTTGCTGACGCACTTAGTCGTAAAGAGCGTGTCAAACTTCAATGTGCGAGAGTTCGTACTGATCTTCAAGATCGCATTCTTCAGGCTCAACACACATCAGTCACCCAAGGTAACATATACGATGAAATGTCTTGTGGTGCTGAAACTCAACTTGAAACCAAACCTGATGGTCTTCTTTATTTCCTTAATCGACTGTGGATTCCCGACCGTGATGATCTTCGTACTTTTCTCATGAACGAGGCTCATAAGTCTCGTTATTCTATTCATCCTGGAGCTGACAAGATGTACCAAGATCTTCGTTATTCTTATTGGTGGCCTGGTATAAAGAAAGATATTGCTCTTTTCGTTGCCAAATGCCTCACTTGTTCCAAGGTCAAGGCTGAACATCAACGACCATCTGGTATGCTTGAACAACCAGAGATTCCTGTCTGGAAATGGGAGAGCATAGCTATGGATTTCATCACCAAACTTCCTCGTACACCCAAAGGTTTTGACAGTATTTGGGTAATCGTCGATCGTTTGACCAAATCAGCTCACTTCCTACCTATTCGTGAGAAGTATTCTGTGGAAAGGTTGGCAAGGATGTACGTAAGTGAAATCGTATGTCGTCACGGTATACCTTTGGACATTATTTCTGATCGCGATGGTCGTTTCACCTCTCACTTTTGGGAGTCTCTACAAGATGCTTTGGGTACCAAGTTGAACCTGAGTACTGCTTATCACCCTCAAACAGATGGTCAGACTGAACGGACCATCCAAACACTTGAGGATATGCTCAGGGCATGTATCATCGATTTTGGTGGCGCATGGGATTCTCATCTTCCTTTGGTTGAGTTTTCATACAACAACAGTTATCACGCCAGCATTAACATGGCTCCTTTCGAAGCACTCTATGGTCGGAAATGTCGTTCACCTGTCTGTTGGACTGAGGTTGGTGAAGCTCGTATTACTGGGCCCGAACTAATCCAGGAAACCACAGACAAGATTCAGCTTATTCAGGATAATCTTCTCAAGGCTAGAAGTCTCCAGAAGAGTTATGCTGATAGACGTCGTAAACCCTTGGAATTTCAAGTTGGGGATCTTGTACTACTTAAGGTATCCCCTTGGAAAGGAGTAATTCGTTTCGGTAGAAAGGGAAAACTAGCTCCTCGATACGTAGGCCCCTTCAAAATTCTTGACAGAGTTGGAAAAGTGGCTTACAAACTTGAACTTCCACCTGAGCTAAGCAATGTTCATCCGACCTTCCATGTTTCGAATCTCAAGAAATGCTTAGCGGATGAGAACCTTCATGTTCCTCTTGAGGATGTGCAAATTGATGAAAGCATGCACATTATCAAGAAACCCGTCGAGATTGTTGATACTGGAGTCAAGAAACTCAAGCGCAGTCGCATTCCGATCGTTAAGGTTCGTTGGGAATCTAAACGAGGCCCAGAGTTCACTTGGGAACGCAAAGACCAGATGAAGTCGAAGTATCCACATCTTTTTCCACCAGACTCTCCAACTCCAACTTTGGGACGAAGTTCCTAAAAGTAGGGGAGACTGTAACATTACGCATTTAAAACTTGTACGTTACACGTTCGTCATTAATAAAAACGTCAAGTTTTATCTTATACATTCGCATTTATTATTTTTGTCGCATTTGTGGAACCCTAATACCTTATATATATTATATTATATAGGGTTGTGTGTTAAATAATATCAAAAAAAAATTATATGTCTTGGCCGGGAATCGAACCCGCGCCAAGACCGGGTCACACACACACACAACCATCCAACCAACTGGGCTAGCCATTCACTTGGGATATATCCGGACGCGAATTAATTATATACGCGTTTTAAAAATCTGCAATTTGACTTAGAAAGTCAACTGTTTGGGACGCGTCTGATTATCAATCAAGATCAATGCTTGATTGATCTAAATTGGCAAATTTATATGATTACCGGCCTCAAACAACCTCGATTACACGCTATTACAAATCAATCGTTGACCAATTTAATAATTATACGCGCATAACATTAACTCGTGAGTCAACCTTACCAATTAACCCAATCCATCGACCCTCTATATAAATTGAACCTTGGCACAGCATAACAACTCGCTCACATCTCTCTCTTAACCTCCAATTGTTCTGAAACACCTCTGTTGATTTCAATTTTGAACGCTGTTTGACTTTGGTCTTTGACCAGACAATTATCTACGAATCATCACTGTAAGTTGATGTTTTTATATGGGTTTTGATCACCGGCGTTCACTCATCAAAAGCCCTAACATCAATTGGGCCAATGATGAGTGAATCGCATTATTGCAGAAATTATGGTTCGTGGGTTTGAAATGGGGATAAACTCAGATTCATATCATGCATATAATTATTATTAAACGGGTTTCATCACAACCACTGGCCTAGGCCAAGTGGTTGTGACCAAGGGTTGCAACATCAGTCACCCGGGTTCGAGTCCCGGCTCTGACTCTCTTTTCTTTTCTTTTTCTGTTTTTAAAACAATAAAGTATTTTATATATTTATTTCATTTAAAACTTACAAATTCATTTTTAAATGTTAAAACTATTTTATAAATTCTAAAAAAATTACATTTATTAAATCTGAGTTAAAAGTGTTATCCACAATTTTTATTTTTCAAAAATTCATTTATTTAATATTTATAATAATTAAATCAATTTTATACTATTATATTTATAAAAAATCCATTAAAATATCAAAACAACTTTATTAAATTCTACAAAAATTATCCTGACTTTGTATAAAGTTAAACTTTACTGAAATAATTTTTAATTTAGAAAAATCAATTATTTTATATTTTTAATCAATTTTTGTTAGATTTAATCATAATTAAATCATAATAAATTCAATTTTCATTATTTTTGCACCAAAATTTTACACAATTTATTTTTATATATTTAGAACAGAAATATGATTTTTAAAATAGAAATTATTTAATTTTAGTATTTTTGAATATTAATGTTAATTGTTGGCAATTTGTAATAAATAGATTTAAAATCTATTTTAAATAAAATAATTTTATAAAAATTATTTTTATACTCCAAACACTTTAATGTGTACATTCAAAATTCAAATTTTATAAAAAGACTTTCTTTTATTAATTATCAAATTTTCCCCTTTATTTATTTAACATTTTATTTTAAATTCAACAATTGGTTATCCCCAAATCGAAACCCTAGGATATACTTATAAACTAGTTAGACTTAGACTTATTTGTTGCCTTATACATAGGGTAACACTTGGCAAACTATTGGGCTACATTTATACTATATCTCAATACCAAAAACTATACCAAGGTGAGTTTACGTAATCCTGTTTATGCGATTCTTTATACTTGCAACAATTTTAAGCAATTCAACATATATGTCTAGAAGTAAACTTTATTGCCTCATGTATTAGTCAACAGTTTCAACGAGTTTCAACGAGTTTCAACATTTACATAATCATTAGCTATGGCCAAGCCGGCGATACTCAATAATAGATCTATTGGATTGACAACCCCACCCGGATACGTGTACCTCCTACATAGGTCACGTGGGTGATTGTTATCGTTCAACATATTACTAAGGTGAACCGTAGATGACGGGATGGACCTAAACTAGTCGGAGGTTTGATTATGTCAACATATTATACTATGCATGTAGACTTAAATTTACGATAGACGTACGAATTGCTAGACTTTTATACTTAAACTATATGCTTAACATGGATTATGTATTCTCACCAACTTCTAGTTGACCCCCCCCCCATTTTTACAACTCAACAGGTGATAATGATGCTTGAAGATTAGAGTACTTATGAAGAAAATAAGGAGTCTATGCATGCTTGATTCTTGTGTGATGTTATAGAATTCCACATTCAAAACTCTTATGTATTTCAATTTTTGGATATTTGCAATTTAATATTTATTTCAATTAAAATTTGGATTACCATGTGCTACTGTATACTCATCAATACGTGACACCTCGATGTTTCCGCCATCGGTTGGGGTGTTACAGATTGGTATCAGAGCCTTGGTTATAGGGAATTAGGTTATTAGAAATAATCTAGACTATAACCTTAGGAACTTAAACAGTACTTGCTTCTCCTACTTGTAACCCTAATTGCTTCCCTAACCCTATCCTTATCCTATGCCTTATAACCCTAAACCTACATGTGACTACTCTTATTCGTCTGCTGCAATCCTGATCCACCATTAGATTAATAGGACAAAATCCTCAGGTTTAACCTGAACCCCCTTGAGATCTCGTCGAAGTTCTAGATTTTAATAACGAACACGTGCAATCTGGAAGGGTGAACGCCTGTATTCTGAGTCTTCTGTCTAGGCTGGCATTGCGCATATATCCCAATCAGACGAGGGACCCGGATGCCTACCTGGGAATTCTCGGGATGAGTGTTCACTTATAGGCTAAAGCATGTCTTCATATGTTATTAGAATTTAGAATCTTTGATAAGTCAACGTTTTCGTTTATTCGTTTTAATTAATGAATAAATGATTACATTCCTTATATAAACTCTCATTCATTTCATTGTGTCTATTACAGATCATGCCTCCTCGTCGCAGCACTCGCAACAGCAATGGTGAGAACCACGAAGAAGGTGGTGACAACCACAACCATGACCAAGTTCCTAACCACAACAACAATGGGGTCGATGCTCAACTGGCTGCGATCATTTCTCAACAAATGGCGCAGCAAATTGCAACTCTGGTTCCCAATTTACTCGCTCAGGTCATCCAATTGAACGGCAACGGGAATGGTCACAACAACGGGAACGGGAACGGCAATGGCAATGGAAATGGACCCCAAGCCTGCACCCTTAAGCATTTCAACTCTTGTAACCCTCCAAAGTTTAGTGGTGAAGAAGGAGCTACTGGACTCCTCCAATGGTTTGAGGGTATTGAGAATACCTTCATCAACAGTGAGTGCCCCGACAACTTCAAGGTTCGTTACGCCATGAGTGTTCTCCATAAACGAGCACTCACTTGGTGGAATGAAGAAAAGCGTACTCGTGGGGCCGAAGTTGCTCTTGCTATGACATGGGACCAAGTCAAGGAGGTCATGAAGGAAGAGTTTTGTCCTCGCAATGAAGTTAAGAAGCTTGAGGATGAGTTCCACACCTTAGCTCAAGATAGTGGGGAAAACCTTGCCTACAACACCCGCTTTCATGAGCTTAGCTTATTGTTGCCTCAAAAAGTTACTCCTCTGCCGGTAGCCATCGATAAGTACATCGGTGGTCTGCCCATGCAAATCCAGGATACCGTTTGGGGTAGAAATCCTGCAACTTTGGAAGAGGCCAAACGTCTAGCGGCCACTCTTACTGATAATCACGTGAAGAACGGTACTCTCTTCCGCAAAGGCACTAAGAAGACGGTTGCTAAAGACACTCCACAGCCTGCAATTGAAGTCAAGCCTGAGACCTCAAGCAACAAAAAGCGCAAGGCTAGAAACTATATGGTTGCTGCTACTCCACCTGCTACCCAAAACCCAGCCAAGAAACCCTATGGTGGAACACACCCTCTTTGCAACACCTGCCAGTTCCATCATCTTCCTGGTAGACCATGCCGCCAGTGTAATAACTGTAAACGGTATGGACACTACACCAATGCCTGTCAAGCCCCTGCTGCCCAAAACAACCAAAACAACCCTGCCAGAAACAACCCTGCTCCCAACCAACAAAACAACAGGCCTACTCGTGGTCAATGCTACGAGTGTGGCAGCCCCGATCACTACATCAACAACTGCCCTAATCGTAACCAGAACCAAAACCGAAACCAAAACCAAAACCTATACCAAGGTGAGTTTACGTAATCCTGTTTATGCGATTCTTTATACTTGCAACAATTTTAAGCAATTCAACATATATGTCTAGAAGTAAACTTTATTGCCTCATGTATTAGTCAACAGTTTCAACGAGTTTCAACGAGTTTCAACATTTACATAATCATTAGCTATGGCCAAGCCGGCGATACTCAATAATAGATCTATTGGATTGACAACCCCACCCGGATACGTGTACCTCCTACATAGGTCACGTGGGTGATTGTTATCGTTCAACATATTACTAAGGTGAACCGTAGATGACGGGATGGACCTAAACTACTCGGAGGTTTGATTATGTCAACATATTATACTATGCATGTAGACTTAAATTTACGATAGACGTACGAATTGCTAGACTTTTATACTTAAACTATATGCTTAACATGGATTATGTATTCTCACCAACTTCTAGTTGACCCCCCCCCCCATTTTTACAACTCAACAGGTGATAATGATGCTTGAAGATTAGAGTACTTATGAAGAAAATAAGGAGTCTATGCATGCTTGATTCTTGTGTGATGTTATAGAATTCCACATTCAAAACTCTTATGTATTTCAATTTTTGGATATTTGCAATTTAATATTTATTTCAATTAAAATTTGGATTACCATGTGCTACTGTATACTCATCAATACGTGACACCTCGATGTTTCCGCCATCGGTTGGGGTGTTACAGAGACAACGGTTGTTTTAGCCGATTTGTCTCATATACTACCTCGGGGGATGGTTCAAAATGTTATTGTAAAAATTGATGAGTTTTACTACCCGGTTGACTTTTTAGTCTTGGATTACTCATCCTCGGACTCAAAACAACAACAAAATGACATCTTGGGTCGACCATTTTTAAAACCGCGCATGCTGTGATTGATTGTAGATTCGGTACAGTCGATATGACATTTGGAAACCGAAAAATGCGTTTAAATGTTTTTACTAACAATCCTAATGCTTTTGGTGTTGTTGAGTGCTTTATGGCAGATTTAGTTGACGGATGCAACCCACATGAGTATGAGGAGGATGGAGTGGATTTGTGTGTTTGTGATTTTTCTGAACAGGTACATGCTTGTGCAATAAGGGTTGAAGAGGAGAAACAAGATGCCATGGCATTGAAGGAGGGTCGATCACCATGGACTCACCAATTTGAAAGTTTTCCGGTGGAAATAAATTTGGGTACCAAGCCATCTTTAGAAGAACCACCAAAGTTGGAGCTCAAAGACTTGCCAAGCCATTTGAAGTATGCTTTTCTAAGGGATAATGATACACTACCAGTCGTTATTGCCTATAATTTGGGGATGGCGCAAGAACAAGCATTGTTGGAAGTCTTGAAAGAAAACAAAGGAGATATTGGATGGACGATTGCCGATCTTAAAGGAATTAGTCCATCAATTGTTATGCACAAGATCATCACCACCGAAGATGCAAAACCAACAAAAGAAGCTCAAAGAAGGTGAATCCAAACCTAAGGGAGGTAGTAAAGAAAGAGGTAATCAAATGGTTGGATGCGGGAATTATCTATCCTATTTCGAATAGTGCTTGGGTAAGCCCTACCCAAGTGGTACCTAAGAAGTCCGGTATTCAAGTAGTCAAAGATGAAAAGTGGTGAACGAATAGCCACCTGACCCGTAACCGGGTGGCGTGTGTGTATTGACTACCGAAAATTGAATGCCGCCACTTCTAAGGACCATTTCCCACTCCCTTTTATTTACCAAATCATTGAAATATTATCGGGTCAAAAATACTATTTTTTCTTAGATGGGTATTCGGGTTACAACCAAATAGCAATACACCCGGATGACCAACACAAGACCACCTTCACTTGTCCATATGGTACTTTTGCCTTTAGGCGGATGCCATTTGGCTTGTGTAATGCACCGGCAACTTTTCAACGATGTATGATGAGTATCTTCTCGGACATGGTTGGAGAGTCGCTTGAAGTGTTTATGGATGATTTCTCAATTTTTGGCACTAGTTTTGAATCTTGTCTCAATGAATTACAAAAAGTTTTAAAAAGATGTGTTGAGAAACATTTAGTGCTTAGTTGGGAGAAAAGCCATTTCATGGTGCAAGAGGGAATTATGTTAGGCCATGTGATTTCTGAAAGGGGTATGGAGGTGGACAAGGCAAAAATTCGGGTAATATCATCATTATTTCCACCACCGAAAAATGTTAAAGGGATAAGATCATTTTTGGGACATGCGGGGTTTTATATACGTTTTATTAAACGTTTTAGTGTCATCACCAAACCTTTATGTAATTTGTTATTGAAAGATGTCCCATTTGATTTTACTAATGAATGTTTGCAAGCTTTCAATGTTTTGAAGGAACATTTGGTCAAAGCTCCCATATTGCAACCGTCGGATTGGTCAAAGCCATTTGAAATCATGTGTGACGCAAGTGACACAACAATTGGTGCAGTTTTGGGTCAAAGAGTTGACAAGAAGCCGGTGGTAATTTACTATTCAAGCAAAACTTTATCCGAAGTGCAACTGAATTACACCACGACCGAAAAAGAGTTACTAGCAGTGGTGTATGCTTTGGATAAGTTTCGTTCATACATTTGGGGGAGCAAAGTGGTTGTTTATTCGGATCATAGCGTAGTTCGATATTTGATGGAGAAGAAGGATGCAAAGCCACGCTTAATCCGGTGGGTGTTATTGTTAAAAGAATTCAACTTAGAGATTCGAGATAAAAAGGGAAGTGGGAACATAGTGGCGGATCACTTATCTCGAATACTGGTGGGAAAAGTTGATGATGTGGGTGAAATAAATGAACGGTTTTCCGTTGAGCAATTATTGGCAGTTTCCACTTGCATTGCACCATGGTATGCTCATTATGTCTATTATTTAGCCACGGGTGCCATTCCGGATCATTGGAACATGAAGAGAAGACAACAATTTATGGTCCAAGTCAAGCAATATATTTGGGATGAACGGACCTTTTCAAGATCGGGCCGATCAAGTCATTCGTAGGTGTGTGCCCAAAACGGAGGCGTCGGAGATTCTAACTCATGCCCATCCATCCGCTTGTGGAGAGCATTTTAGTGGGCATAAAACGGGCTACCGGGTTCTCTCATGTGGGTTTTATTGGCCCACAATTTTCAAAGATGCATGTGAATTTTCCCGGAATTGTGTAAATTGTCAAAAGATGGGAAGCATATCGAAGAAGGATGAGATGCCAATGCAACCTATCTTGGTCGTGGAGATATTTGATGTGTGGGGCATCGACTTTATGGGTCCCTTCCCAAACTCTAATGGGTTCCTATATATTTTGGTGGCGGTGGTTTATGTCTCAAAGTGGATTGAAGCTATTGCAACAAGAACGAATGACCATTCGGTTGTTTGTAAATTTGTCCAATCCAACATCTTTGCCCGTTTTGGTATCCCAAGAGTCATCATAAGTGATGGTGGCTCGCATTTCAAGAATTATAATTTCAGGAAGTTTTTGAAGAGATATAGTGTGAATCACCGAATTGCTACACCTTACCATACACAAATGAGTGGACAAGTTGAAGTGTCCAACCGTTAAATCAAAGAAATTCTCATGAAGACGGTCCGAACGGATAGGAAGGATTGGTCAAGTAAGTTAGATGATGCATTGTGGGCATACCGGACGGCGTACAAGACTCCAATTGGCATAACACCTTATCGGTTGGTGTATGGGAAGGGTTGTCACTTGCCAATGGAGTTAACACACCGAGCACAATGGGCAATCACAACAGTGAACGCGGATTATGATGAAGCGGGAAAGATAAGGAAGTTGCAACTAAGCGAGATTGAAGAAATTAGAGATGAAGCTTATGAATGTGCATCGGCATACAAAGACAAGCTTAAGAAGGTTCACGATGCAAAGTTGAGGAAGAAAACCTTTGAAGTGGGTCAAAAGGTTTGGTTATACAACTCCCGATTGAAGTTGTTCGCATGCAAATTGAAGAGTAAGTGGATGGGTCCATTTGTAATTCGTTAAGTCGGGAAATTTGGTGACGTTGATATCTATGATGAGCAAACTAACAAGCAACAAACGGTGAATGGTCATCGATTGAAGCCGTACTTAGAAGGAAACGAAATCAACAACTTGGAGCTTGACAAAGTGGGCTACATACTACGCCGGTGGTGGATGAACACCATGAGAGGCCTAGGTTTGGTAGTGTATATAGTTAGTTTTTGTTTTATTTTATTTTGTTTGATTACACAATTTTCGTTTTTGTTCGAAACCCGTGTTTGAAACAAGTGTGGGGACGTTCGGGTCACGAAATTGTTCTAGCATTGTGTTGAGGACAACACGGGCTTTTCGAGGGGGTAGGATAATTTCTATGTTTTTGAAATTACAAGTTTTTTTGCTAAAATTTTCAAGTTTTTTGAAAGATTTCTTAAAAAAAATAGAAAAAATGATGATAAAAAAAGAGAAAAAGAAGTGATGAAAAGAAAAGAAAACGAAAGAAGTATGTTTATGGTGTATATAGTAGTAATGTTTCATGTTTGTGTGTGTTTGTGGGTGTGTGTGTTCATTGTATAATAAAAGACCGGGAAAAGTCCTTCGCTACTTCATATATAATCCATTCCTACCCATTCACCTAGCCAAGTTACAACCTTTAAAGTCCCTTTGATTTGCACTCATGTTTGGCACGTGTAAGAGAGAGGACCGATTTAGGTACAAGCATATAGTTGTGCAACCACCCATTTGCCTTATGTGTGACTAGCTCATAAATGCTAGTGCTTACTTGTTGCCAAGAGGAGAGACATTGTGAAGGGTGTGTTGTCTTGGGTGTTGAGAATAGGTTAGTAAAAGGACAACATGTTAATGCTTGACTTATTAAGATCGCTCGTAAGTTGAATATGGTTTTTAATGGATTGCTTTGGACAAGCAATGGTTAAGTGTGGGGATGTGACGGGTGGTTCAAGGAATAACCCTTTATGATGCTAAAACGTGTGTTATACCCACATTTGATTATGTAATTGCTTGGAAATAGATTACTATGGTTACTTTGGTTGCAGGCACATTATGGAGCTTAAAATGAAGAAAACGTAGCTTTGGACGGATCGGAGCGGGATGGACCAAGCTTGGAAGGAAAAGAAGAAGAAAAGAAAAAAAGTAGGGGCTCCACCGTAAGCCACGGTGACCACCGTAGCTTACGGTGGCCCCTGGGACCTTATTCTCCACCGTCCTCCAGTACCTCCTCACCGTATGCATTTCCATTCCACCGTACCTTACGGTGGCTACCGTAAGGTATGGTGGCCTCTGCGTGTTTTTTGTAACTGCACCATTTAAACCGTTTTTGGAGGCCTTTGCACTTACTTTTCGATTGGAGACGTTTCTTGGCACTTTGGAGGCGATTTTTGGCTTAAGAAATCATGGAGAACAATTACAAACACTTTGATTATGTCTTTGATTTGTATGAACTCTATCATGGATGTTATGATGATTCACCAAGTAATGTTTGGCTAAACTTTTGGTGACCATTCTAGGTGAAGGTTTCTTTTAAACTCTTGTGTGTTTTTCCTCTTATTTCTAGAATAATAACTTAGTATCTTTGTCTTGTTATTATGATGTTTGAACATTTGATTGTAGCGTGTTATGATGTGTTGCAAAACACATCTCTTTTCCTATGTATTTTGTATATTATTTGGTCGAGTTTTTATTTGTTTCGTGTTGTTTTTATTATGTATTTATTTATTTCATTATTTTATAGGTGTTCGTAAGAAATGAGCATCCATCTCAAACCCCAAAAGAGCACCCATTACAATTTTATTTCATAGGAAGAAACTTAAAAAGGCCATAACTATTGATCCTTCCTTTGAAACTGCTAATCCCTTACCCAAAACTACTGAACTAGAAATATCTCACACCACAATATAAATTGCCAAACTTCTCTCTGGACTAAAAGAAACAATCCCATCTGAACATGTCATTCCCCAACGAACACATCAAACAGGGGATATACCTTCAGAAGTTGACATAGATGTGGATGTTAATAGCCCTATCCCAAGAGATGAGGATGAACCAATGTGTCAAAGCCCAAACTTAGATACTTTAGGTGCATTTGAGGCTGCTACTACTCATTTACCATCCAGTGGTGGATCTGAGGACAGAAGTAACATAGCTAAGACCTCAAATGTGGCAACTACTAATGAAGGCTTTATGCCTAAAGTAGGAAATCCTCAGTACCAAGACAAAGAGGTTCATGAGAAAATTAGGTTGGGCCTAGCTCATGATACAAATGATGATGTTTTCATTGAGGATATCAGCAGGGATTCAGATGATTCCATTGATTTGGATGATGATTCAAACTCTCCACAACATGAATTGACGGCTACTTGTGAAGGTCCTGAATCTGATGTCTCTAAGCTCAAAGAGTTGGTTCATACTGAAGATCACCCAAAAACACCCCCTCTACATCAAAAGCCTACCCAATTCACTAGGTCATCAAGCATAGACTTGAACCAACTATGCAGCCCAGCCGGTCCCCTATACCAGATGATGAACACCCTCATATCTCAACATCTCAAATAATTTACAACTGCTTTGGAGTCGAAGACCAACACTCAATTTGAGGTGATCAACAACAAAATTAGTGAGCTATCAAAGAAGATAGACAACAACACAAGACAACTTGCTAAATTATCTGGTGCAACTTCTTTACCTGTTTGGTTTCCAGAAGTGGATGAAGCCAAAAAAGGGGAGAAGATTAAGGAACCAACAGTGTCACTTGAAGCCAGTACAAAGGCAAAAGAGGCACAACAACAAAAGGATGCCCAAAAACAAAAAGAACATCAAGAAAGGCTCCTTAAAGAAGCTAAAGAAGCAGCTGAGAAATCCCAAGGCCAAATTGAAGAAAATGCTGAAGTCCAAGAAAGTACTGAAGACAATCCTTCAGTAGTTGATAGCCTGATCAACCCTTCAGTAGTTAACACTTCCTACATTCAAGCAGAACAGTTTTCTAAGGAAACTAAAGACATTCCAACTGACATTCCAAGGCCTGCACCCACTCAAACAACTGTCTTAAACCCTGCTCCTATATCAATGTCAAAATAACTTTTGGAGAAGAGTTTAAAAGCAGCTCATAAGAAGGCCAAGGAAGATAAGATTTGGAACAGCCTAGAAGCAACAGATGACTTGAGCTACAATGAAAAGCTTGAGAAATATGAAGAAAAGTTGAGTGAGTTAGAAAAGTTAGAAAGAGCTGTTGAGGAGGATAAAAGACACCAACTGATAACATACATCACCAAGAACAGCAAAACAAAGAAATACTCACTCAAAGGGCTCTCTGTGGATGAATTGACAAAAAGAGCTCAGATTGTATCTAACAAACTTGCTGCAGAAAAAGACAGAAATGCAAAGAGAGCTGATGTCATAGAAGAATTGGTAGTCAATGGATTTGGTTCAAAAGCTTCAGTGTCAAAATGGAGAAATGATACATTATATGACACTTATAAAAGATTCAAGGCTGATAAGGCTGCAAATCCAGAGAAGTTCAAAACTTCTGAAGTATCACAAACTTCAGTAGTTAGATCTTCTGGTGCAAGACAATCAACATCAAAGCCTGCTACCAAAAAGAAGCCAGAGGAGACCATAAAGACTGATTTCAAAATGGTATTGCTAGAATGCAATATAGTGGTACAAGGAGACTTTATGGTTGAAGAGAAGCCTCTACTGACACAATTCAGGGATCCTTCCACATTTGCTTACCAATTACAACATACAATAACAAACAAAAATCACACTAAGGTAATCACTGAACATCATCTCCCTACCTTTAACATACCTGATGTTGTGCATACTGAAGTAGGAAGAGAATCCCACCTGAAGGTCACTGAAGTAGAAAACATTCCATATTCAGGATCAACCCAGGAGACTAGCTTAGTCCCCTACACTTTAGACTTTGAGCAATCTAAAGTGAATATAGTGAAATGGTCATTTACTGATTCCAACTCAATATTGATCACAAGAAGAGATCGTTCAAGCAAGGTCTTCAAGTCCATAACTGAACTGAAGAAACTTTCTACAAAAGACCTGCTCACAATCCAACATCTTGAACCAGAACAAGGATCTCTCACTAATGAACAACTGCAACAACTCAAGACTTCCATGTTCAGAGAAATTTGGAAGATGCTTGATGATAGAAAAAGAGAATAAAGGATTAGATAAGGTTTTGGCCTCATCAATCCAGGGGGAGATTGTAAAGACAGAAAGGATTGAAGAAACCACTTTTGCAAGCCTTAGTCTAATTCCTATTTTGCCAAAAATGCTAAGTATGGAAACTGATGAAGAACAGGATTCAAAGTGCTAAAGAAGAAAAACATCAAGTGTTGAAGAGTAATGATCAGAAATTCTGAAGTCAAACCAGACAAGACAACTGATGAACTGCTGAAGACAAACTACTCATCAGTAGTTTGTCACTAATCAGATGTTTTGATAGAAGCTTCCCACCTCCTTCGAACTTCAGTAATTTAGTTAAATATTAGTATTCTTAGATCTTTTGTACAAGTACCAATGCTACAGCCTGTTGTAGTATTTCTACTTATTATATTGCTTCAATACTTCTCTTGTACGTTTACACTTAGTCTATAAATAGATGGGTTCATCTCACTATTATAGAAATTCCTTTCTGTAGTTATTATTTCAATTATATATGAGAATCATTGAAGTATTTACTGTTTTGTTCATTAACTGTTTTAGATTCTCACTTACTGCTTTAGTTTCATAACTCAAGGGGGAGTATTTATTACTGTTTAAAAGTACATCTTTAACTTGAACACTTAACTTATAATCCGATGTGCAAATCACTTTGATAGTTTAAATATACAAGTGTTCATGATAAGAACCTGTTAAAACAAGAAACTGATCCAACATATTACCATCTTGAAAAACTCCTTTTAGCTTTGATAATGGCTTCGACCAAATTAAGGCACTATTTTGAAACACATAGAATTCATGTCAAAACTAATTATCCTATTAAAAGTGTACTTAGAGAGCCGGAGATGTCTAGCTTATGATTTTGGTGTATGAGCCTAGGAATGCAATTACGTCACAAGCTTTAGCTGATTTTGTGACTGACTTCAGTAGTGATATCCAAAATGAAGTAGATTTAGAAGTTTAACAACTAAATGAAAGTTTAGAAAAATGGATCTTATACACGGATGGTGCTTCAAATAGATGTGAATTTCAAAGGGGATATAATACCCATGCAATTAGATGTGAATTTCAAACAACCAATAATGAGGCTGAGTATGAAGCTCTCATTGCTGGTCTACAACTTGCCAAAACCATGAATATTAATAATATACAAGTATATGTTGATTCTTTGTTGATAACTAACCATTTTAATGGCTCTTATGCAGTTAAAGGTGAAAAACTAGCTGTATATCTCAGAATAGTAAAAAAAATT
This sequence comes from Ambrosia x helenae, assembly GCA_030844895.1. Taxonomy (NCBI): domain Eukaryota; kingdom Viridiplantae; phylum Streptophyta; class Magnoliopsida; order Asterales; family Asteraceae; genus Ambrosia; species Ambrosia x helenae. The sequence continues at coordinate 121,397,615 of CM061234.1, read as the reverse complement.
AGCATTTTGTTTCGAAACTTTTACATTTAAACAGGTACCAAGGGAAGAGAATGTTGAGGCTGATGCACTAGCTAACTTAGGATCCTCACTGGAGATACCGGAGAGATCCAACATCCCGATCATTCACATCTTGAAACCTGCAATTTAAGTGTAGCATCCCGAGAATGCCATTGTTCTTAACACACTGGTTCAGGATGACTCATCTTGGATGGCTCCTATCGTGAAGTATCTTTGTAACACCCCAACCGATGGAGGAAACAACGTGGTTCCACGTAGTGACGATTGTTCATAAGCTCATGGAACTAATAAAGTTGAAATATTATTAAATACCAAATTAAAGTTTCTCAAACAAGGTTACAAGTGAAATTAAACAATACAAGATTCTGATTTTATTAACTAAGTCCAAAGCCTTATGTGATCAGTAAGCAAACTTATCCTGAAACATGCACGAAAATAATTTAGTCAACAATAATGTAGGTGAGCATTACATAGTTTAGTACATATAGTATAAGTTTTAAAAATTGTACAATTCATGTGTCATGTGATATCAATGCGTTATGTAAACATGTAAGTAACCAATAAGATTCAAGAATATTGTTCACAAATGTATATCGAGCACCTTAACACGTGTAAGTCTAATAGAGCACCACGACCGAAGTCATGTCTGATAGAGCACCATAACCGAAGTTATGTCTGATAGAGCACCATAACCGAAGTTATGTCTTATAGAGCACCATAACCGAAGTTATGTCTAATAGAGCACCATAACCGCAGTTATGTCTATGTTTAAGTATAAGCATGTAAGTTACGTTCACGTTCAAACACAAGCATGAAGATAAACAAGACACGTATATGAATTGTGATTGTTCAAAAGTATGTGTATGTGAATGTGCAAGTTTAAATACATGTGCATGAATCACCAAAAAGTGTGAAAAACGAAAAAGGGGAAAAGTAATACTCACAGCTTGCTCAGCAAAGAAATATCCAATAAGCAACGTACAGCTAACATGTGATTCACAAATAATCGTCCTAGATTCACGTAGACAAAAGTCTAAGAATAACAAGTCTAAAGTCTAAAATTTCTAGGTCGATCGATTAGGGCTCTCTAGTTTGGGGAAAGACACTTAAATGTTAATGGTTTAGTTAAAATATAATAAATTTTTACATAGTCTAAAAGATATAACTTTTAAAAGTATGAAAAATATTTTTCTATAAATTTTTCTATTTATTTTGTATTTAAAACAATTTAATTTATATAAAAGATTCAAATAAAATAATAGGATAAATATAAAAGTATATATATTCTTTTCGAAAAGTTTATATCTTTAATCCATTAGATTAGAAATAATTTTAGAAAATTTTTGGTTTTTGAATCGTTTAAAAACGGAATTTTTATGAATTAGTTATGAATAAAACAAGGTTTATATTATTATTTTATTATTAAATAATAAGTAATATATAATTAAGTTTTTTTTAAAAAAATATTGGATTGAACCGGTTTTGTAAAGACTCGAACCCGGGACTTTTGTTTGAAAACGCAACGAACATACCATCTGATCAGTTGTTTGTTAAACCAGTTAGAAGCTTTTTACACTATCTTTAAAGATTCAGTTTTTATTTGAAAAAAAAAAACAAAACCCGGTTCTTATAAGGATCGAACCTGGGTCCTTTTATTGTTAAACAGAAAGACTATCCAGCTGGTCTATGCAACTAATTGGCTAAAACTCAGATCAGAATCATTATAAACAAAGTCATTGCAGGTCATCTTCCCCAAATCAAATCTAAACAAAACCCTAACCCACGACACATATCAATTGACCTCAAAATGTAATCTATAACTGACAAAAGGTTAGGGCTTTTAATCAATGATCAAATTCGACCTAGCAATAGGAATTAATTGGGTTAAACCTTACCAGACACGAAGGAAAAGCGATGAACAATAAAACGCAGAAAGAAGGCTCGATTCCGGACTTGTAGGCGACGATTAGAGATTATTTGTTTGTGGTTTTGTTGGTATGAATGAAAAAGGGTAATGTGTAGGGGTATTTATAGGGGATTTACAGATAATGAGAACGAATTGATAATGTTTATCTTTGGTTTTAACCCGGTTTATGTTTATCTCGAAAATTCAGAGAATTAGCCAACTTAATGATGTTGTTATCGATTAATTTACTGCAGCTAAAGTCGTTTTAAGGGATCGATCAAGATCTAATAAGTAGATTTGCATTATCCCAACGAAAATCACATGAATTTTGATCGGTTTAAATGTGGATAAGGCCAAATTGAAATATTATAAATAAGAATTAGATTATGGATAACTTACATGATTAAAATTTTAAAACGACACGATAGTTCAACCTAAAAAATAAAGAATACAAATGTACAATCTGAACGATAGAAAATTAAAGAGAAATAGGAAATACACGAGGTTACAGTCTCCCCTACTTTTGGGAATTTCGTTCCGAAATTGACGCAGAAGAGACTATGGGAAAGTTTATGACTGAAACTATGGCTGGTAATTTTCAAAGAAAAGTAAGGTGTTTAAAGAGAATAGCAAGTAGATTTCAAAGAATAAAGGTGATATGATAAATACTTAAGTTTTAACAGATGATGAGATTTGGATTATATGGTGTAGGAATTTAAGTTTCAAGAGGACACAATCAAAGAGTTTTAAATGGAACAATTATGTTGATCGAATCTAGATAACAGTAAGACTTACTACGAAAACAAGGGTTAGTCCTGAGTTCGATTCCCAGTCTCATTTTCGATGCACCATTAGCGTTTATATATAGGGTGTACCGCAGCTAACCCACCACGCCTTTGGTGTTTCGAAAGCGTACTGAACATCTCCCCAGTTAACCTAAATAGAATTCCACACCACCGTAACGTACCTGTAAATTAATGATTACCTTCCGGACCGCAATCACTAATTTACCTTACATTAGGGTTTTATGTCCTTCCATGATCCTAATCTACAACAACATAACAAAGCAAAAATAAGTTTCAAAAGAATGATGCGTCTATGTGGTTGTGAAGACAAACACATTGGGTCACAATGGTTTGTTATCACAGTGATGAGACTAATGTGGCTGTGAAAACCAACACGTTGGGTTACGATGTGTCACTTAACACAGAAATGAGATTATGTAATAATGAAAACAAACATGTTTGGTTACAACGGCTTGCAAGCATAAGAAAAGTTTAAGTATGAGCTACAACCCAAACGGGGAGCCCACTGAGTAAGATGTTTGCACATAGCATACAAAAATGAGTCCAACTGATGAGCATGCAAGAAAAACCTCTATCAGACGTGGAGTAGGAACCTCTACCGATTGTTGAGCAGGTAATTCATCAGTTACCAGTTATTGAGTGGATAAATGCAGCAAATGTAATAAGTTTTTTTTTTTTTTTTTTTTTGTAGTTCCACACGTATGTTGCAAATCGATAATACACACATACAAGCAAGTTTGTAAATGCGACAAGTATCAAGTATTGAATGCGACTTGTAATTGAGTTGCCCTAGACAAGGTTAATGATCCTAGGTGTGGTTTCACTAGCTGATGATTATAGCAAACAGTTCATATTAACTACCCATGTTTTCAAGTATCACGAATATTCAAATGTGCAAATAGAATAGGTAATCAAATTCTCATGTATCAAGAAGAATCAAGTTTCACGCAACAAACAATAATTGTAGGATAAGGAATCATGGATCAAGTTTTCAATAGTTTGGATATCATGGAAATCAAATCTATGTTCGAAAAGGCGAAGAAATATGTGCCTAATCATTTAGAGAATGATGAAAACCCTTAGTATAATCAAGGTTGTAAAGAATAGTGAATGTAAAAATAGTTGATGAATGGTTTAGTTTATAGGTCAAGAAAAGAAATAAAGTAGTCATGTTTGTAATAAAGTAGGGGCGTGGATACCGAATGGTGTGATCCGAAGAGGGTTTCGTTCTTTGTTTAAAGTTGATTTTTTAAATGCAATTTTTGTTTTCAAAATTTAACTGAGCATCTGCTATCGGAACCTTTATAATTTATTTGGAAAACATTTTGGTTAATATCTTTATGGGAATAAGTCAATTTAAAACATCAAATTCATTTGAAAAGGGGTAGGTTTGTAAAACTGGATGATATCTTTGTTAAAATAATGGTTGCTTACAGAACTGGTGAAGATTTCAATGATAGCATTAATTGGTGATTTTGAAATCAAGGTATATACGATACAAAGATTATGGTAGGAATATTAGTAGTCAAATAAATAGATTTTCAAAACAATAGGGTTAAAACATTTGCAGTTTAAATCAATAAGTTTTCAAACAAGAGGACACAAGAAGTAATAAGGTTGTAATGTTTATGAGACAGGGAGATTCTTGAGGCTTGGAGTAAGGCTGGAAATAGTAAAACACATGTGACGTAGGGGATCCTTGCACAGGTTTATGATAGACACAAGGATCATGAAACTCAGTCTGGGTGATATCAACAAGCAGGGGAATGGATTTTGTAACTAGGGAATTAACACAAAGTATGTAGTTAGGATAAAGCTTCGTAAAATAATATGGAGCTCACCAAGCCTAGGAATAAAGTCTTCAGTAGATTCCTCTTCGGGATGATGCATTGTAGTTCCACCGTGGATGAGGTTGGAGATTCTTACTAAGAGGAAAGAGAGTCAACGAAGGAGAAAGAAGCAAGATAAGAAGACACAAGATTAATCAGGGAAATGCAAACAAATAACAAGCAAGAAGTAGGTCACTCATGTTGGATTCTTAAGGTTATAGTCTAGGTCATGTTTCTAATAACCTAATTCCCTATAACCATGGCTCCAATACCAATCTGTAACACCCCAACCGATGGCGGAAACATCGGGGTGCCACGTAGTGACGATTGTTCATAAGCTCATGGAACTAATAAAGTTGAAATATTATTAAATACCAAATTAAAGTTTCTCAAACAAGGTTACAAGTGAAATCAACCAATACAAGATTCTGATTTTATTAACTAAGTCCAAAGCCTTATGTGATCAGCAAGCAAGCTTATCCTGAAACATGCACGAAAATAATTTTGTCAACAATAATGTTGGTGAGCATTACATAGTTTAGTACATATAGTATAAGTTTTAAAAAATTTACAATTCATGTGTCATGTGATATCAATGCGTTATGTAAACATGTAAGTAACCAATAAGATTCAAGAATATTGTTCACAAATGTATATCGAGCACCTTAACACGTGTAAATCGAATAGAGCACCACGACCGAAGTCATGTCTGATAGAGAACCATAACCGAAGTTATGTCTTATAGAGCACCATAACCGAAGTTATGTCTTATAGAGCACCATAACCGAAGTTATGTCTAATAGAGCACCATAACCGCAGTTATGTCTATGTTTAAGTATATGCATGTAAGTTACGTTCACGTTCAAACACAAGCATGAAGATAAACAAGACACGTATATGAATTGTGATTGTTCAAAAGTATATGTATGTGAATGTGCAAGTTTAAATACATGTGCATGAATCACCCCAAAAGTGTGAAAAACGAAAAACGGGGAAAAGTAATACTCACAGGTTGCTCAGCAAAGAAATATCCAATAAGCAGCGTATAGCTAACATGTGATTCACAAATAATCGTCCTAGATTCACGTAGACAAAAGTCTAAGAATAACAAGTCTAATGTCTAAAATTTCTAGGTCGATCGACTAGGGCTCTCTAGTTTGGGGAAAGACACTTAAATGTTAATGGTTTAGTTAAAATATAATAAAATTTACATAGTCTAAAAGATATAACTTTTAAAAGTATGATATTTTTCTATAAATTATTTTCTATTTATTTTGTATCTAAAACAATTTAATTTATATAAAAGATTCAAATAAAATAATAGGATAAATATAAAAGTATATATATTCTTTTCAAAAAGTTTATATCTTTAATTCTTTGGATTAGAAATAATTTTAGAAAATTTTTGGCTTTTGAATCGTTAAAAACGGAATTTTTATGAGTTAGTTATGAATAAAACAAGGTTTATATTATTATTTTATTATTAAGTAATAAGTAATATATAATTCAGTTTTTTTTTAAATATTGAATTGAACCGGTTCTGTAAAGACTCGAACCCGGGACCTTTGTTTGAAAACGCAACGAACATACCATCTGATCTATCTGATCAGTTGTTTGTTAAACCAGTTAGAAGCTTTTTACACTATCTTTAAAGATTCAGTTTTTATTTGAAAAAAAAAAAACAAAACCCGGTTCTTATAAGGATCGAACCTCGGTCCTTTTATTGTTAAACAGAAAGACTATCCAGCTGGTCTATGCAACTAGTTGGCTAAAACTCAGATCAGAATCATTATAAACAAAGTCAGTGAGGTCATCTTCCCCAAATCAAATCTAAACAAAACCCTAACCCATGACACATATCAATTGACCTCAAAACCGTAATCTATAACTGGCAAAAGGTTAGGGCTTTTAATCAATGATCAAATTCGACCTAGCAATAGGAATTAATTGGGTTAAACCTTACCAGACACGAAGGAAAAGCGATGAACAATAAAACGCAGAAAGAAGGCTCGATTCCGGACTTGTAGGCGACGAATAGAGATTATTTGTTTGTGGTTTTGTTAGTATGAATGAAAAAGGGTAATGTGTAGGGGGATTTATAGGGGATTTACATATAATGAGAACGAATTGATAATGTTTATCTTTGGTTTTAACCCGGTTTATGTTTATCTCAAAAATTCAGACAATTAGCCAACTTAATGATATTGTTATTGATTAATTTACAGCAGCTAAAGTCGTTTTAAGGGATCGATCAAGATCTAATAAGTAGATTTGCATTATCCCAACGAAAATCACACGAATTTGATCAGTTTAAATGCGGATAAGGCCAAATTGAAATATTATAAATAAGAATTAGATTATGGATAACTTACATGATTAAAATTTTAAAACGGCACGATATTTCAACCTAAAAAAATAAAGAATACAAATGTACAATCTGAACGATAGAAAATTAAAGAGGAATAGGAAATACGCGAGGTTAAAATCTTGAGGATGGCAACATCTCGAATAACGAAAATGCTAGAACATTCAAGAAGAAAGTATCTAAGTTCATCATGTTAGATAATATTTTGTACAGGAAATCTCTTGCAGGTCCCTATCTGCGTTGTCTCAATGAGGATGAAGCTGAGTCTTCAAACAAGATCATTGTCAACAATTAGAAGAAGCTAGGAAGATGGGCAGAAGAACTCCCATTCATTCTATAGGCTGATAGAACAACTTCCAAGAATGCAACTGGCCAAACACCATTTTCTTTAGTATTTGGTATAGAAGCCATGATTCCAACTGAAATGGTTATGCCAACAGCAAGGAAGCATCTTCAGGATGCAAGTATGAATTCAGAAACTTTGCTACAAGATCTTGAAGCAATAGACGAGCTTAGGGATGGTGCTCATCAGTTCCAAGGCGTATAACAAGAGCATAAAGATCCACATATTCCAGGTGGGAGACTTAGTTCTGAGAAAGAATTTTCAAAATACAACAAAGCCAAATGATGGCAAGTTGGCACCCATATGGAAAGGGTCATACCTTATAGATTCTGAGGCTGGAAAAAGGAGCATATTGGCTATCTACCTTAGAGGGAGAAATCCTACCCAGGTCTTGGAATGTCGTCCATGTGAAATATTATCACATGTGTGTCTACCCTGAAGTTTTTCACGTACATCCTGAAGATGAACATTTAAATACTAGAGGGTTGGCCACCCTCTCATACGTTAAGGTATCTAATACCTTCATATGGTTTAAAGCTTTTCACGTTTCTCACGAATTGGGTTTACATACCCCGCCTGTAGCGCACGTTATTCATGTATATCTTCGGGATGGTGGGACCAGTACACACTTTAGTGGCTGCTAATTTCATCATTCGGGATATACCTTCAAACCTAAGGTTTGAAGGTTTTCACTTTTATCATGAATTGGGTTTACACACCCCGCCTGTAGCGCACGTTATTCATGTATATCTTCGGGATGGTGTGACCAGTACACGATGCAGTGGCTGACAATTTCATCATCTTTGGGATATACATTGAATCCTCAAGGTTTAGACATTTTTCAATGTCTCTTATGTATTTGACCCAGACGCCAGTAGGCCTTGTCGCCAGTTATAATCAGGCTGTAACGCCAGTTGGGCTTGTCCCCAGTACAAAAATAGGCCTTGTCGCCAGTTGGGTTTATCCCCAGAATATCACTATCTTTTGCTTGTGTTTCATAGGTTGAAGTTATACTAAGTCTTTTTAAGGCTACCTACATTTTTAAGCTAGGCTTTTGATATGATATTAAGTCTTTAGAAGTTAACTGTACTTGTGATTTTTATCAAGGATTTAGATGGTCTATTTTGTGGATAGATCAACAATGTTGCACTAGGGAGATGCTCAAGATGGTTATGAATGTTTATTCTGAGGATGTGTCGGGAGCTTTGCACTGGGGACATCCTTAGGATGATTAAGTTTTTTCCAAGACTAAGGTATAACCCTAATGTTTAACAGGTTATTTTGAAGATTATTTGGTGACTTGTTTGAATATCGAAGGTATATATCTTTTATTATCTTTTCTTTTTTATTCAATGATTTATATGTTGGCAACTCGTCATAACGGGGATGAAAGAAAATGTACATAAGATATAAAACCAAAAGTTGTTGTTTTATTTATTTATAAGAATGTCAACCCCTGGCTTTATCCTATACCAGGATCCATCCACCAAGGGTCAACATTTCCAGGTGTATTACAGGTTGAGGATAATCGAGGTTTTGTCCTAAAAACACAGGATCCCTCCACCCCGATCATCAATATTGTTCAAACATTTTTCTTAAACCTTTAGATTTCTTGGTATAGTCCAAGTACTTGTGTTCAAGATGCTGGAAACACTGGCGCGACGAGATATTCACAAAATATCGAAGTAATTACGCACTGGGGATATCCTCGGGATGTTAAAAGGAATCTGATATTGCGAAGCTCAAGATAACAAGGAGTTATTATACTCGGACATCCCCATTATACCAAGTTAGAAATATTCTAAGTAATATCGTCAAACAACTAGGTCTAACTGCTTGACAATCGTCATTCCTAAGGATATTTGGTATGTAAACTTTCTTAATACTTATCGACTTTTATAACTGATAGTTTTTGAAATGATATTTTCAAACCTAAGGTTTATTGAGAATTCCTAATATTTTAGTTTTCTAATAAAGAAACATAAACTTCTTTTCATAAATGATCCTAAAATCTGGGAATCAAATTATTTGGTTGGTCAACCACAAGCAAAAGGTAATAAGCTTGTTTTTGAAACACCACCATCATGAAACCACCAAAAGGAACTATTTAAACCACACAATTGCGAGGCCTTGGTCTAGGTACCGTTCTCTTGTTCTCAGAGGTTTTTGGAGCAATGGTTAGTAACAAGTAACTTTAGGATCACAAGGATAGTTTTCTCTTTCTTGATAACAGGGTCTCAAAAGATTAGTTTATCAATGTCGAACAGGGCGAAGCCGAAGCTTGATTTAAGATCTTTAAAAGGATTCCAACAGGTTGGAATTGCATGTGTTTGATGAGTAAGTATATAATTGGACATCAAGGCTCTCCTTATGAATGGAAGAATATTCATTCACACGGCAAGGAATTTCCAGCATCCTAAGGATGTTATGTGATTAGCATTCTGAGAATGTTACGTGATTAGCATTCTGAGGATGTTACGTGATTAGCATTATGAGGATGTTACCTGATTAGCATTCTGAATATGTTACATGATTAATATCCTGAAGATATTTCAAGTCAACATCCTGAGGATGTTCCAGCTTAACATCCTGATGATATGTTGACTCATGATACTGAATACTAACGTTTTTTGCTCTCTTACCTTTGACTAAGTCATGTAGGTCTTCCCTAACGGTTCTATTGACTTGCTCTAGTTAAAAGAGGAGAAAATGGAGGAATAAAACATGTGAAAGAGGTATCTTGATGAAGAAAAGGTCAGGACGTAGTTAATATCCCCAGGATATCAGGATATCAGGTGGGAATCTCATAATTAGTTAATATAACGGCTATATTGACTAATTCTACTCTAAATAAGTGTGAACAATAAGGGAATAATGTCAAGGAAGGCCTATGACCATTTTAAATGAAGACTTATGACTGTTATAAATGAAGATTTATGCAGTAGTTGAGCTGAAATAATCAACAACTGTTAGAGATCATCCCGAGGATGGCGGATTTCTCAAAATTCTTGTTATTTACTTACACTATAAATAGGAGGCAAGGTAGATCGAGTGGAAACACTTCTTCCACTGAACTCACACACTCTATTAGCTCCTCTCTGCTATTTAATCACTCAAAAATACCCACAATCACTTTTTAACACTTAGCTTCGATCAACACCTGCTCTCAAGTTGTATTTACTCTTTTCTATCAATAGAATAACAAGGCAGGTGTTTATTGACCGCTCCCGAGGTTTTATGCCAGCGATATAGATAGATCAAGGGCTTACCTCGTATATTGTGTGTCCTTTATTACTTTGATTCATTCATACTTGACTTTTTCTTTCTGTTGCACATCCTGAGGATGTCACTGTTTAATTTCCAGTTCTTTTAAGTGACATCCTGAACATAGTTGTTACTTTTTAATTAGTATATCCATCCCGAGAATAAAACTATCATAATTACTATTTTTACCTTGTCATTCTGAGCATAGTTGTTATATTTTTGTCTTTTATATTCTAAACGATTACATTCTCATAATACAACTGATTTTACACAAAACAAACAATCTTAGCTTGCAAGGTTCGAGCATCATCAGGAAACACTGCGGATATGATGCGACTTTTGTTGGGCTACGAAATTAGGGTTATGGATTCTTTGAAGATGTCTATAGAGTCTACCTAAGAAGCCTAATTTATAACTGGAGGCATCACCTATCCTACAAACCGAATTGAAGATTATTCACATACGTAGTTGTCTTTGTAATTTTTTGATTCACTACCTTGTATTGGAAACATCTTAGTGAATGTAAATACAACGATTTAGGTTATTGTTGTATTCCGTTGTGTAACTTTGTTAAAAATATGGTTAAAAATGTCTACACCCCCTGGCTGAGGTATGACACATATCGTTGGTAGTAGCTTGAAGATTGCACAAGCATACCCATGTGGAGTACAAGACTTTCTCTCCATCAAGGTTGTGCACCTTCTGTTAAATATGATTCTTAGAATTCACCAGGTGTAGGAGATGAACTTTGGGAGTGGGATCTATATTAGCGATCGAATGGGTCACAAGTAGGAGTCCCGCTAGAGAGAAAAGATCGGAAATAAAAGGTTGTCTATGGCTATGTGACCGAAGTCAGATTGAAGAACGACAACTAAGGTTTTAGGCTTGTTACCATGAAAGTCATTTAAACGTGTGATCTGCGTATTAATATTCCACACAATAAATATTACAAAATAATTACGAGAGATAAGAAATAAAGGAAACTAACTAACGCGATTTACAAGGGAAGACGCATCCTAAACTAAGAGATACGGATGCTAAACATACAGAGAATTTTCTAGATAATATGCTTCTCTAACAATATGTTCAAGTGAAATACGTTTCTTACTCCCTTAGTGAAACCCGAGTGTGTTTAGATAATTAGATCAACATATCTAAAAATCCAGAACCATTAATGTTAACCAAAGACAAACATATCGAATCCTTAACCAAAGACAAATATACCAAATCCACATATACATGAAGAAATTTGATGATATATTATCTTAAGCTAACTCTTCAAAACAGATCATGATATAGTGAATGCAATTGAGATGGTACATACAACTTAAAATTTGCAAACATTTAGACTTGAAGGATATGAGTCACTCATAAAAAAATCACTTCAATCTATAGGGAAAAAAAGTGTGATAAAAATGGTTAATATGGAGAATGATTGCCTTAGCCCAAAGGTGAAAGAAAAAAATATATTAACTTCACCTTATCACCAATCCTCATTATTATGAGGTTGATAATTTAACACAGTGTTAGATATGAAAATCCAACATTGAACAACCATTTTAACGAGGTAACCACCAACTTTCTTGCATGTATGTGTATTTTGAGCCAAATGATAATTTTAATAAATTTGATATTTTAAACTTATTAAGATTGGTTGAGATATATCCGTAAGTTTACATTATGAAGAAAGAGAAACACTTAGGCATGAGCTCGACAACAACATTGCTAATATGGAGGAGAAAAAAGGTTTGCCAACATGAATTGTATATTTAATTTTGTAAAAAAAAAAACATATTTTAAACTAAGGTTTGCCAAGATGAATTGTATATTTGTTGGTGTTCGCTTATTGAAGTTAACATTAATTTTAAGCTTCGATGACAATTCTTGAAAAATGTTTTTCCTCAATAAGGTATCTGAATTCGGATTCACCCGACCTTCTTGCAATTATTATAATACTAGATTATACCCCGGGAGCGTCCCGGGTTGACAAATCTAATATGACACATCAACTTTACATATGAAATAGACTGATGCACTTCACATTTACATGCAGGAAAGATTCGGATAGCACCTAACCTAAAACAATTAACAATGTATAACTCCTATGTTAACAGCTAACTTAAAATAGTGTATAACTCCATTGTTAACACTTAACCTTAAACAATGTATAATTCTAATGTTAACATCTAACCTAAAACAATGTATAACTCTAATATAAATATCTAACCTAAAACAGTGTGCAACTCCAATGCTAACACCTAACCTAAAACAATGTATAACTCCAATGTAACTCTAATATCAATACATATTCTAAAGGCTAAAAAAATGTAAAACTCTAACATAGTAATATTGATACTTAACCTAAAACAATGTATAACTCTAATATTAACATATCTCTCCATGATCAATAATATTCAGAAATAAGCAGTAGACACAAATAATCGTAGCCTTTCTCCATGATCAATAGCTTATACCCCGGGAGCGTCCCGGGGTTGAAAAATCTAATGTGACGTAATCAAATTTCTAGTTAAAAGAGAAAAAAATATTATAGGTACTACATTTTCAATTTTCAAGTATACTACAACAATCTTTTATAAGGTTCTAGCTTATATCGCGCCTTGAGAAAATCAGCATATTTTAGAAGGTACGTAACCTGTCTAAATGAGTTCTGTTCCGGGCTCTTAAGAAGAAGATACACACGAAGTATGTCAACCGATAATATATGCTAGATTATGGCAAGTGAAACTTTATACAACTAAATTAAAACCAAACGGTGAGTACTTTTTAAAACTTTTAGGCTCATGTTCATAGAAAATTAGTTGTAGTTGTTCGCCTATTCTGGTGGTGGCTGTTAGATATGGGTTCATGTAGCCGGACTTGTACCTTTTTTAGATGCTATGGTTTACAATCAAAGATGAAGAAAGAATTAAAAAAACAATATCTAAACCAAACGTAAACACAAACCAAGCATAATGCAGTCTTATTAGAAGCAGGTGCAGGGTAGCTAGCCCTAGTACATGTTGATGCAGGATATTAACAGTTGCTGCAGAATATTGAAATATGTCCAGCATGCCATTAACTTAATGTGAGAATGTTTAGTTAAATATTTAATTAGCAAAATGGCTATATTGTTTTTATATTAATAAAATAACATAGAATATTATTAAAACGTAACCACTATTATGTTAAGTATATAACAAAGCAGATTTGGTGTTAATCAAAGCTTAAGCATCATCCTTTTTTATATTAGCCAATACCTTAGCTTTAATGATATTTGTAGTGAGAGTGGGCGTGCTCTTGTTTCACATCATTCTGTGTTGATATTTGAGGCGGTTTCTGTGAGTAAGTACACTGTTCGTGCTATGTCTTCGTTTACACAGACATCTTTGAATCAACTGCTTTCTTTGATCCAAACTCTTCAATCGATCATCACCAAATTCCTGAACTTAACCCTCCGGTATGATAATCAACAATTAATAATTGAATATATAACATATTAACAAAAATTACAAGAAACGGTGTCATATCACATACCTTTGCTTCCAACAATGATAACCATGACTTTTAGATCTACTACCGTTCAACGAAACCGAAGGACGATCGAAACGAAACCGTTTCCGGTGAGACGACGGAAGCGGAGGTTTTTTATTAGTAAACGCCGGCGTCGGAGTAACAATACCTAATCCAGTAACTATTTACCATTCGAAACACTATATTCTTCTCCTACACCTAACGAATCGATCCTCGTATTTGGCAGCGGTGGATACAGAGGAGGAGGATGTAGAGAGGGTGGTGGAATAGTGGAGAGGAGGTGAGGGTTGAGAGAGATGTGGCAGAAAGTTTGGGAAAGGAGTTGAATGGTTTAAGGTTTGGGTGGAAGAGATAGTGTGAATGGTTTTTGGGAAAGAGAAACAATATAATTAGGGTTAAAAAAAATTTCTAAAATTACCTATTGTCATATGGGATGGCACATGGCACACTCAAGGGGGATAATGCCTCTTTGAGTGCAATGTCATTAAAATGGATTTGGTTTATTATATATACTAGGTGGAATCCCGTGTGAAACACATGTGAAGAATAAATCCAAACTTAAGCACTGTTTACTAAACACAACATTAAGAAGCCAATCGTCTGCTGCGAAGAAGACCTGTTTAGTACCATCTGTTTCTTTCTTTATAATAATTTTTATTACAACCCAAAATATAAAAAACATAGACAGACCAAATGTCATGGTCTATTTATTAAACCCCAAATTAAAGAGTCGACTAACTGTTAAAAGAAAAACTGCATTTCGTAACATGTATTCCTTCCACGATACCAGTTAATAATACTGATCAGATGTTTAATAACTGAAACTGTTACATCCAATGAATAAAAAATCTATAGACGGATTAAAGCTATGGTGAGATAACACGTATTAAAACAGAAAAGCGGATCAACAAATTAAAAACTCAATCAAATGTTGAAAGGAAAAATGTATTTGGTAACGTCGGTTCAAAAGTAGTGCGTCAATTAAGTAGATTTTTTAAAACACCTGTTTGTAAATCACTGTTGATTCAAACAGTTGTTAATTCAACGGTTTCTTTCAAACAGTTGTTGCATTAAATAGTTCCTACTAACAATGACATCACATACATTTTTAATGTTTTTTTTTTTTTTTTGCTAAAGACCAATCATCTGTTGACTTTAACAGTAGACTATTGATATACTCAAATTGGTATTTTTCATCATATAAGTATAAACCATTATATAAAAATGACATAATATATAAAATAAAAAATTCAATACATTTAGAGCGATAATAATATAAAATACATTTAAATAACTAATCTGTGGTATTCAACAATTCCTTCAATCTCTTGTTCTTCTCTTTAAGAAAGTTTCTGTAGGACATACATATCTATACTATATTAATAAGCATATAGGAAGGGCAAGAATGGTCATTTGCCACTTTTAAGAGATGTACAACTCTTAAAGCCATATGCACAATCATTTAAAGCATGGACTAATGTTATCTCACCAAACCCTAAACCACCCTTCAACATACATCCGGCCACTTTCTTTTTCATTTTGTCAAAACCCTAAAACCCCATCTTCTATATCATATCGCCCCCCTCTTTCTCACACACAAAAGCACTAAAATTTTCCCATTCGCTACAACAAATCTAAATCAAAACACCTATTTTTATGTCATGATAGAGGTTTGATTGGAGATCGGGGTGTGGCATCATCCATGGTGGCCAAGTTTGCTTTTATTCCTTCCACTCCGCTGTTGTGAAGGGTCGTTTACTAAATCTAGAAAGCTTAAGATGGATGTCCCTAAGAGAGGAAACACCGACGTTTTGAAGTTGAAGACGAAGAGGGGACATAGATTGTCGCGGTGAATGTTAAAAATCCGGTTGCGTCACTGATTTGGGCCAGATGTACGAGTTGTTATGTGAACTCGGTCTTCACGTCGGAGTCCACTTGACGAGGTGGGTTTCACATTTCAGTTTCCTCAAATTTATAATTTTTAAATCTAATTTGGAATCTGGGTTTCACATTTCAGTTTCCTCAAATTTATAATTTTAAATCTAATTATAGATTCTTATTGTCTATTGAACTCATTTGTATGATTGTTTTACTGTTTGTATGTATTTATTATAATAAGTATCGTGGATGTTGCAGGTGGTACGTATTTGATGTTCAATGTTCCCATTCTCGAAATATGCAGCAGCAATGTTTTTGCAGGTTTGTTTAAAAGTTTAAACCCTAACCAAGTTTTGATTTATTAGGTTCTAACTTTTATTGAATATTTTCTTTGATAGTGGCTGGGTATGGAAATTCAAGTTCTTGCGAGTTACAAGTAACAGGTTTGTGTTTACACCCCCAAAACAAGCTATCCAAGAGTTAGAAATAACAAAAGAATAGTTCACTATGCAACTTTAACCGGAGGAAATAACAAAAGAATAGACTCCAATAATGCTAATAAAGTTAAACTGGACCAGTTATAAAACACAAAGCATCAAAACCATTATAATTTTCAACAATATGATAACTATCTGTTTAATGTGTGCGTCCATCATTATTTGATTATGGATAATATGGTTTTATCGGATTTCACTTGCACTCTAGCAGGTGAGTAATGCGATGAGCTCACCGAGACTCGAAATTTAAATGAGCCAACTTGGATAAGCTCATTTAATTGCGAGCTGATTTTAAGCCAGCTTTAAGCAGGGTCAGTAATTTGGTTATAGAGAAATATGATAATAATTTTGTCGCCCGTTCTGTTTACATTTGCAGCACCAGTGGCAAGGCCAAACCCGTATATGAAGACGTTATTTGCATACCATACTTGCACATTTGCACACTGTGCCTACGCGGTCTACCTTCCACCTGGTACACTTACTAACACATAGCTTTTACATTATTTGGATCACATGTATGTTACTTTTTTTAATCAATAATCACATTACTTCCATGCAATCCCTATTTTTCTATTCAAAATAAGTAGTAATGTAATTGATTTTTTTAATGATATTTTGTTGCAGCCCTTTTCACCCACTGCAAAGGATGATGCTTTAGAATGGCGGACGAAAAATGGTGCAGTTTATTTAACCAGGCAGGAGTTGTTTCTGCATCATCGATAGCAGGTCCATCAAATCAAGTATAGGGTTGCTTATCCAACTTAATAGGGCTCTATAAGTTTACATATAAGGTAAATAGCATGTGTTTAATATTATGTAACTCTGAATTTTTCTTAAGCCATCCAGTATCCTATTTAAAACGTCCTGCGATGCCTCTTTCTGCACTTGGTATGGTCGGCACTCCAAGTGAAGAGTCCGGTCGGGTTGGGTCGGGTTAGATACTTCATCAGAATGTGAATATTGGATCCTCAAGGTTTATTTAATAAAATCTAATTTCTTAGTTAATTAAGTCCATGAACTATATATTTTTTGCAATGGTAAATATACACACAAAAGGAAGGATCCTTTACTCCGTTGGCTACAAGGATCCTTTGACTCAAAACAAGGATCTTTTGACTCAAAAACAACCTCTTACCTGGTACAATGTAGTCTTTTATTCAACATTTTATGGGGTATGTGAGATTTCCTTATCCAAATATCTCATCTTTTCTACTGGTTGTTTCAAGAAATAAAAAAGCGTAACGAGAAACCCCAATTTTGATGTAATATCAATGGTTCGGTTTTTCTGCAAGTTCTAATCTTTGTTTTAACTCAGGGTTCTGACAAAAGCATACTATATATGGATATTGGAGTGTCTATATCTCCAAGCTTTGTATCAGACTCACTAATTTAAATATTCTCTTTTATAAATGTTATTTTTATATTTATATTTACTTTCTTCTTAGGCTTGAGGGAATCAATATATAGTTTACAGGGTCACATCCAGTTTCTCTAGACACCTAAAATGTCATTAGTCTTCCTCATGCTATATAATATCATTTTAGGCGTATTCATATTGACTATATTATTTGTCGAATTTTGTGCAGGGAGAACTTGCAGCTTCCTTGGCAATGTTACTATTATGCAACATGAAAATGAATATTTTGCAAGGTCTTAGCCGAGAAGGTTCACCACTATGCACCGCTTGATGATGAGATGATAATTGATATTGTACCAGACACTAGGAAACAAGAAAGACGCTATCTGAGTTAATGTTTTTTTTGTGTTTCATTTCTTAAAGACGATTGTGTTATGGTGTAGATGAAGACAAAGGACTGAAGACTGATGAGCTCGAGAGCTAGATCGAGGTAAATTAATAATTGTTTTATCTGCCCAAATTTTAAGGTTTTTAAGTTTATTTGTTCTTGATAATTTTTGTTATGAAGTCGTTGCAGCCCTGTTTTAGATTTTCATCTTTTCTTGGTTGCTAATTTTAGTTTTATCTTATTGATTTGAGGTTCTATGGTTTATGGATGCTTGTATTGGCCGATCTCATATAATAAAACACTCTCAACTTTGGAATTTGTTGGTTCGTGCTCCTACTTTAAATTATGAACAATAAATTTGGATGTGAAAATTGATTGAACACAGTCTTATAGTTCATTTGATTTGGTTTTGTTTTTTACCAATAAAGCATTCAAGTTCAAAGCAAAATTAATAAAATTTAACTGTACATGTGATGTGCGTATGTATGTTTTGTTGGCTAAAATGAAACCTTATGATCTAAGCATAACTAATATGATTAATTATGAATTAGTTATGTATAACCTGAAATCAAATTAAGGATTTAACATAAATGATTTTGGTAGACTACTTGAAACAAATACGTAGGCGGTATGACTACTTAAATCTTCTTGTTAATGCATTTGATATTCTTACTATACCAAATATATTACAACCTTGTATGTATATTTGTGTCCAATATTCATCAACGATTCGTAGTATTTTAGCCAATTTTATTGAGCATACTTGACTTTATATTATCTTGCACACAAACACTGACTAAAATGAAGAGATCATCAATGTTCCTTGCTTATGATGTTAGCGTAGTTGGTCCTATTTTGCTGACCAAGGTAACATCAGACCGATTTGAAGCTTTGTTTTAAAAAGCGCACCTCTGGCATGCTTAAGCACGAGGCGACATGAGGCGCAAAGGCCTGCGCCTTGTGTGACATAAGGCACGTCGTGTACAAGAAGTGCAAGAAAAGCGAAATTCTTTATTTATTTTCAAGTTATTTTATTACCCATATAGCCTATTAAAAGATAAAATTTAAATGTATTTTAGGTATTTCCACCCCAACTTTTGCTTTACCAATTTATCCAGATCTATTTTAGGCTTTTAAACCTGTGTTTTGTTTTGCTCTTTACTATTTCACAGGGACCCAAATGCCTCTACAAACTGCACGAGTTACTAAAATGGGTGATAAAAAAAGTCAAACAAGAGAGAAAGGGTCTGCTCCCCCTTTGCAGACAACAGGCTTTACCGAAATGGGTGATAATAAAGTCACAACATCCCTTCTCTTTTACTTACCATGCTCGGTAATCCAAAGCTTTGCTAAGGTTCATTTCTCCTTTTATTTTCAGTTACTATTACCAACAAATGAAAATATATAGGTGACGCTACCCATGTTTTTACAACATATAAAATTGCTTCTTAAACTGAACCTAGAATTGGTTAAAGATTTTGTCCATACAAATTCCTCAGTACCTTGTTATAATGCAGGTCACTACACCTGGATATGAAATTTTAGATTTGATTACTTTCACTTATTATTTTTAGGCTATAAAAGATTTATCAAAGTCTTAGCACATGAATCAGTTGGAAAGAAGTGAAATTCAGTTACAAGTGGCAACGAAAATAATATATAAAAGTAGGAGGATAAAATTTACATAATTAATTCTTATGGTTGGTCCTGGTAGTACTTTTTGGGTGTTTGACCCGTGTTTTCTGATCCATCTGACCCGTTCGAAGATTCATTTTTTTAGTGACGTTATTATGTTTGTATCTAAAATGTTGTAATGTAAAACTTTCTGACTATTTGAACAAGTAACGCATGTAGCGTGATATGCCACAATGTGCGAGTAGCAATTGTTAGTTTTCATTTGTAGACCATGATTTGATTTAAAACATGATTCTTGGTGCTTTGATCGTGATGTTGAATGCATTATCATGTTTTTTTAGCAAGAGGTTTTAGTAATAAATTCAAACTTTTATTACATACCGTTCGTTATGCATATGTGATTTGAAATTCTTTGTTACTATTTTAACTCCATAGAAAGACCCAGGTGACTTTAGTTGGATCCCTGATTTGTACAATCAACTCATGTTATCTAGAATAATCATTAAAGGTTCAAAATATGTTCCAAGTTGGTCAAAGTTATTGACGTGTCAGCATTTTGACATGGTAACCAGGTCAAAAATTTCATACTTTGGTAACGAATACAGTTATGGTATTATGAGTAAGATCAAATACAAAGTATTTTTTTTGGTAAGAACTGTGAGAATCAAATGGGGTAAAAAAAATTTATTTTTTTTTAATTTTTTTTCCCATGTGCTTAAACATACTTTCTAGATAAATAATACAAAAAAAAATAAATATTTTTTTTGTGTAATTACGTCATTAAAGTAAATACATTAGTTTACACTAAAGTAATTATGTAACTACTCCTACACGTAATTACTTTACACCAATTTTTTTTTTTTTTTAGTTTTCAATACTATAATACATGTTTAACAATATGGGAAAAAAATTTCGGAAAAAAAAATAAAAAAAAACCCTTATTTGATTTTCACAGTTTTTACCAAAAAAACACTTTGTACAGGATCTTTCCACGTGGTATTATAATTAAGATATGTTATTTTTTGTAACAAATTTTGCATATTTTAATCCCTCATTCATAAAGTATAAGCGTACAATTTAAATTAACCTTTTCAACAAATTGGTCAAGATGGATATCGGTCACGATAAAAATACAATGGCATTAGTGCATGTTGTCAAAGATTTTAGACAAGATGAAGTATACACCTCAAACGTTGTTTATCCAGAAGATTGATAACCTAACAGAAAACAAGTACCGCGTTCTAAATTGTCGTCGCCGCCGCATCGCGCGGGTTCCCTACTAGTTTTTTGTATGTCTTCACTGAACTTTTCATTTGACCTTATGTTTTCCGGTAGAAATGAAGAGGCCATCCAATTTTTTCACTTGAAACATCGGTAGCAATGACCTAATTAAATTTGAGGTTGGTCTTCCATATGTAATGTTCAAACAGGCGTGTAGCACCTTCAATAACTTGAAGAATCTCCAATTCTTCATCTTCTTTAAAACATTCCAAAACAACTTTCTGAACCTCTGACATTTTAGACCACTGGCTGCTCCTGGAATCCATGTTAATAATATTTTTAGAAGATTGATAAACCTATGGAGATGTAGAAGATATGTTTGAATAGTGTGCTATACAAAAAATGAAAATCAAGATTTATAATAAAAACAATGCATTAACTATAATGAATCTATAAACTCCAATGAATTAACTATAATGAATCTATTAACTACAATGAACTTTTATTAATCTTGAATACATACTGTATTAACTCCAATGAATTAACTATAATGAATCTATTAATTTGTTTATTTTCCCATTGAAACAACTCTTCAAATTCTTTTTTTATTTTTTTTTAAATTCAAATTTCAAGACAACTACAAATACTATTTACCAATATTTGTAGAAATATGAACATGTGATATTTTACGTTTTTTTTATATTATAAATAATCTTTTAACTTCTGTCTTATCTAAATTGGACATGAAAAGGTTGTTTGATTTTTTGTTTATATAAGTAAAGATAATCAATACAAGTATATTATCTGTCAATACAAATTATTAATCTTAGTTTGATTGCAAAATACTGAATTCTTACACTTGAGTTTATTTCCAATATACGAATTAAAAAAACAAGATGTATTAGAACATCATTTGATAAAAAGACATTGTGAGTAAAAATGGTTATCTAAAAATCGTTACTTAATAACTGTCCATCAGTATTTCTTAAATGTCTGGTAATTTATATTTAAATTAATTTTAAATTTAAATTAAGTTGTTATGATTTTAAATTATTACTCTTACGTCTAATTGCAAAATACACTAACCTCAAAATCATAATCATTAAATTTGGAATTCAACCCACTAAGGCTGTTACAAGCACGAAGAGAAAAATCAACAGACGAATGAAAATATCTGTTGGAACAACATATATTAAAAACAAACAATTAATCCTAACCTTCAACGGAAGTTTCATTACACTGTTTACCAAAATTTGTTGACTAATGAACAAATTTGTCAAACAACAGTTATACAATTCAACCTTATTATCACAATTCCATAATTGGAGTTAAATATTTAATTTAACAAAAATAAATACAAAATGGAAAGACTTGTAAAAGAAAACAAATACAAAAATATCTAGAAAACTACTTTAAGGACATCAGAATTACAATGTGTGAGTTTACAAACTACATAAAAATACAACGAAACATAAATAAAAGTCTTCTAACAACCAAATCCTAAAGAATGATCTTTCTTGCTCGTATGAACTGAATATATTCAGTTCATATTTGCAATCGTTAGGGTTTTTAGAACTGGATGATATTTGTGGAAACACATTTGAAAGTATAATATCATTATGCATATGGGATGGAGAGATGTAAAGCGAGAACAATTAAACGAATATATAAAGATGGAAAATGAATATTGGAAATTCCTCCCCTTTTATAGGATGAATATACTAACTATTCGTAAAGTTGGTTTTCAACTTTATCAGTTGGATTTCAAGTAAATATAAAGTTGCAAATTACTTTTGGTACTTTTTATATATTTTTAATAGAATGAAAGACAATTACAACCCAACAATAATAATAAAATAATATTATTAATAAAGTAACTTCAAAACCGTAATCATTATTTTTGGGCCTTTTATAACATTTGTTGAGTTTAAAACAATGTGAACGAGAATGAATACGAGCATAACGAGGATCAAGAAAAGAATACTCACCAGTAACAGTGTCAGGATCCTCCTGGTTCTCCCTAGCGCCAATGACATAAACATGACCACGAGTAGTTCGGCCGCCACCTTCGTTCCCTGCACCACCTGCAGTCCCTTGGTTCAGTTTAGGACAATCACGTTTGAAGTGCCTAGTCTCCCCACAGTTATAACACCCTTGGTTCCCCTGAGGAACAGGGGCAGGGACAACCGCTTGGCCTGGAACTGTCTGTAGATTGACTCTACAGTTTTTAGCAACATGGCCCACACGCTTACAGCGGTTGCAACGAAACTTCTCACAGCTGCCATAATGATGGAACCCACATTGATTGCACTCCGGCAGTTTCCCCGTGTACCCGTCTTGCCTCTGACCCGAAGACGACCCCAAAGCCTCAGTCTTCCTCACCTGTTGCTGCGGTTGACCCGAACTTGCACTCTTCCCAGTACCATTCCACTTTCGCTTGTTGTCCGCAGGGGCTTTCACAGCAGCACCCCTCGGAGGTAGAACGCCCTCAGCAACCTTCATGTTGGTCAGCTTGTGAGCTGCCCGAACAGTGGCCAACATAGTAGTGTGATCAGCAGCGGCAACAAGTCCAGCAACCTCCGGCACTAACCCAGCAACGTAGTGCTCAATCCTCCGGTACTCCGGTGTAGCCAAACCGGGGCACATCACAGCCAACTCGTTGTGCCTAGCAGTAAACTCCTCGATCTCCGACCCAACCATCTTCAGATTCCAAAACTCATGCTCCAACTTCATAATCTCGTCTCTTGGGCAATACTCTGCCCTCAACATCTGAACAAACTCGGACCACGGCATAGCATTGGCCTCACCCAGACCAAGGTTCGCAGTGGTGGAGTTCCACCAGGTCAACGCATGTCCCTCCAGTGTAGCAGAAGCATACTTGACGCGATCAGCGTCGGGACAGTTACAAATAGCAAACACCGATTCAATCTTCTCCAACTAGGGATGGCAATCAAACCCGAACCCGATGGGTAAACCCGAAACCCGACACATTTGGGACGGGTTTGGGGTCAGGTAATCGGGTATGGGTTCGGGTATGGGATTGGTTTTTATTTTTTTCGCGGGTTTGGGACGGGTTTGGGATTTGATGATATACCCATTTACCCGACCCGATTACCCAATAAAGTATACCTGTTTACCCGATTAGATACTCGATGTAATTTCCTATATATCTTTTAAAATATGTATTCATAATATATCTAATTGTCCATCTAGATAGTCATCTTCTTCAAAAAAAACACCAATTATATGTGTATAATATGTGTTATCTATGTCTTTTAGTGTTTTTATATGATTTAACTATTTTATATTTATACATTGTAATCATTTACATGCATATTTGATAATGCTAAATGTATTGGTTAGTAGTCACGCAATAGATATCAACAAGTTTTTAGTAAGATATACCCATTGAATAAATTTTTAAAATTAATGGGTTTACCCGAAACCCGCGGGTATACCCGATACCCGACGGGTAATTACCCGATATAAACCCGACGGGTTTTGGGACGGGTTTGGGACAAGCATACATAATCGGGTATGGGGTTGGGATTACCTAAACCCGTCCCAAACCCGACCCATTGCCATCCCTATCTCCAACCACCTAAGTAGTCCCACCGCTCCTTCAGTCCCATTGAAGAAATGGGGCTTAAAGTCCATGAACTTCTTGTACGTGCACCCAGACTGCATCTGATTAGTATTTCCCAGGGTCTGATGAGCAGCCTGGAAAGCAGCCAACGCAACGTTCAATTGTTGCTGCAACATGTGCTCCAACTCCGCCTGAGTCATGGTGATGTTCCCATCACCTCGTCCACCGCCATTGCGACCCCGCCGCCACCACGGCGTCCACCAGCACATCCACCAGCGCGACCAGACATGTTCTGCCACACATGAGACAAGACACTCAAAACCACTAACAGATCGAGCTACAAGTGACCAAACGAATTTAGAACGTGGTCCCAGCATGACCATTAGTCCGAACACGAAGTCCACCAAGATTTTCATGCATTTCGATTTATGATTTCGTGTGCACCCGAAATAACAAATCGCTCTACATGGTCCTCTAGGCGTGCTCCTAGCTAGAACTTCAAATCACCCGATACACACATTCCTAAAAGAAACTGTTATCACACGAGGATCCCAAAGTGAACAGTCACTCAGGAGTGTACTATGACAAGTACTAGCGCATGATAGTGTGTGTGTAAGCAAGTATGTACATTAGAGCATAGAGGGGAGATATCCAAATCTCGGAAAAATCTCAAGAATGTGCCGAAGCCACCCCAATGTACACTACTGCCAAGTATAAGCGAATAGCCACCCCTTCATCTTCAAACCCGAAGAAGAAGATAGAACCAAGGTAGGGATAACAAAAGATAGATAATGTGATACTGTGTGATGAGGACACCGACACCCCGACAAGGTTAGTATGTTTACCAAATGACACGACTCGTAACTATGTGTGACCGTCTAACGTGTGTGATACTCGGCTATAGACTAGACTCTACATGCAGTCCTAGTTCACTATAACCATTGGCTCTGATACCAATCTGTCACACCCTCAAATTTCCATGTGCGGGGTTTTACCGCGAGGCGCGTGACACACCAGGATCCAAGTCAACGGTCACAATAAACAACACTATATGATACGTAAAAATGACATAATTAAACCATTAAGTTCTCATAAATGATTCAACGCTGCGGAAGCGTAAAACTTTATTACAACATGAAATCAAAAGTACGAAAGTCTGAAAATACTAAGTGAGATGCACATGAACCCTAGACGCCGTGAGACTCCGTGCGCCTATCGACAGCTGCTACCTTAGCGACCCGAGACAAACATGCTAAAGAACGTCAGCAATTAATGCTGGTGAGTTCACAGGTTTTTAAGTAAAACGTTTCACGAACTTTTGAAAGACCATCATGATACTACCGACCGATGAAAACACTCGTTAAATGTTTGAACTCCATAACGAACCTCCCAAAACGAACTATGGCCCACCGCAGTTAACGAACTACCATCCCATGGTCAACGAACTACTTTACCATAGCTAACGAACTACCATCCCATGGTCAACGAACTACTATAACATAGCTAACGAACTACCATCCCATGGTCAACGAACTACTATAACATAGCTAACGAACTACCACATAGAGGCTAACGAACTACCGCGCCACGGCTAACGAACTGCCACAACATAGGCCATATAATACAGAACATAAATGAATATCTCGAACCCAAATGAACACTCCCAAAACGTAGTGAATACATGAGTACCCAACAACATAGTTGTCACGCCTTTTAGGAAAACACATTTGACACACGTTAAAGAACACAGCATGTTTTCTCCCCCGAAAATGTAAAACCAGTAAAAGAGTGGGGCCGTGAAACTCACCTTAGAGTGCGTCTTCCGATAACTAGAATTCCAACACGTGTATGATAATCCCGACTAATGACAACCTATCAATGAGTTTACATAAGTGTGATGACTATTAACCCGAAGGCTAACTAGTCCCCGATTATCCAGATCTTGACTACGTGTGTTAAAAAGTGTGTTTAAACGTTAACCGGACATCCCAGACCGACCCGACATCCCGTGGGTGACCCATTACATCAATTAGTCATGCACATAAGTTTAACACATAAGTTTCAAGCACAAAACACTTAGTTTGCATAAAAAATCTCATTTTAGAAATCGTAGGGTCGAATGTAGCTCTAAGTGGTCGAATGAGGCTTTAAACGGTCGAATGTGGCTACCTTCGCCCCTTTTCTCCCTCCTTCGCCCATTTGTAATACGTTCGACCATTTAGTAACCAGGTTCGACCCTGGAGTCCCTCCTTCGCACCATCGACCGGTCGAAGGAGGCCAGGTTCGCCCCTGTTGTGCAATTTTCCCTAAAAACGCTTCAAACACATTCAAAACGACTTGAAACATCATCAAACACAGCAGTCAAGCATGGATAACTTATCCCTACAAAACCCTACCGGTTTTACACCAAAATCTAGTCGTTTTACAAGTTTCCCAAAATAGTAAATTATGGAGATGTCACATCATCATGCATGCAATCTTTACCCAATTAGGAAACTTTATGAAATCAATCAATAATCAACTTAATATACTCAGATTACCATGAACAATAAATCCCCCAATCATATCCTTATCACTATCATCATGAACAAGCCCTAGATCTAACCCAAAATCCCCAAAATGGATAAAACATCATCAATAATCAATTGTAACCTATCTCAATCATAAAACATCATCAATAACAGTCCCAGATCATTGTTATAACATCTATACAGCAATCAATCATCAAACAATACATAACATCACATAAAACACCATTAACACATGTTAGTTTGTATGAAAACTCATTGTTTATGAATATGTTTTGTTTAGAAAGACCTTAGGAAGGTTTTTATCCCTGAAAACATGTTTGTATCAGATCTGGACTCTTGGGGTTTAATAAAAACGAATTGAAATGCTTTAAAAATGATTTAGAATGAAGAACACACCTTTGATCTTTGTGTAGAAGATGTTTGTAGGTTAGATTATAGAAAACAAGGGCAAAAACTCCTTCCCCAATGTTTAAAGTTGCTAGAGAGTGTTTTGAGACGGTTAGGGTTTGTGAAATGGTGAAAAATGACAAAGTGTGGTATTTATACTATGTCCACATTCGCCCCTTTTTAATGAGCGAATGAGCCCTCCTTCGACCCTTTCACAGGGTCGAACGTACCCTGACTTGGTCGAATGAAATTCTTTAAATTTCACATCCCAGGTTCGCCCCTTTTACAAAGGGTCGAACCAACCAAAATCCCTCCTTCGACCACTCGAAGTGGTCGAACCAGAACCCTTTTATCTAGTTTTCCAGTTTGTCGTGTTTAACGCATTCTAACACATCTTAACACATGAGCATGCAACCTTAGTCTATGTTTATCATATTTAAGCATGGATAATTATCTACACATCATTTAAACACATCTATGTATATAATCCACCATACGACAATTAGTCTACTCATACACTTAATTAGTTTATGTAATGTCACCAACAACGGAACCCGGTACTAGTGTATTCCCCAAAACGACTCCCAATGATCCTACAGATCATTGAACCCTGGACAATACGGACTGTGTTCCGACTCTACTGACCCCGTCAAGTATGTTTAATAAACGTTTTTCGCTAAGGTAGACTTATGTGTTTATAAAATGTTGACCCAAACATGCCGGGTGTCACATCATCCCCCTGTTGAAAGAATTTTCGTCCCGAAAATTTCCCGAAGTCAAAGAGAACGAAGCGACAAAAAGAAAATTTTCCCGGTCGTCACATCATCCCCCTGTTGAAAGGAATCTCGCCCCGAGATTCACTCTTCGACAGTAATGAGTGTCGACCCAACCCAAGTAACGTTTTCCCCATAAGATAAACGAAATGATAACCACGAACGAGAGATAATATCAACAGATACCCTATGCCGGGGAACCGCCCTCCCCAAAGTGAATAGAAAACAATGAATTCCCCTGATCGAAGGCCTACTAGAGACTACTATGATCGGTATAAATGATACACCGGTACCGTCCAAGTAGCATCTCCAAAGGACCCACATCAGACCCATGAATGCAAAACAATGACCAACTACCAGACTGAATGCACACAATGAATACGAATCGCCAAACAATGTGAACGAGAATGAATACGAGCATAACGAGGATCAAGAAAAGAATACTCACCAGTAACAGTGTCAGGATCCTCCTGGTTCTCCCTAGCGCCAATGACATAAACATGACCACGAGTAGTTCGGCCGCCACCTTCGTTCCCTGCACCACCTGCAGTCCCTTGGTTCAGTTTAGGACAATCACGTTTGAAGTGCCTAGTCTCCCCACAGTTATAACACCCTTGGTTCCCCTGAGGAACAGGGGCAGGGACAACCGCTTGGCCTGGAACTGTCTGTAGATTGACTCTACAGTTTTTAGCAACATGGCCCACACGCTTACAGCGGTTGCAACGAAACTTCTCACAGCTGCCATAATGATGGAACCCACATTGATTGCACTCCGGCAGTTTCCCCGTGTACCCGTCTTGCCTCTGACCCGAAGACGACCCCAAAGCCTCAGTCTTCCTCACCTGTTGCTGCGGTTGACCCGAACTTGCACTCTTCCCAGTACCATTCCACTTTCGCTTGTTGTCCGCAGGGGCTTTCACAGCAGCACCCCTCGGAGGTAGAACGCCCTCAGCAACCTTCATGTTGGTCAGCTTGTGAGCTGCCCGAACAGTGGCCAACATAGTAGTGTGATCAGCAGCGGCAACAAGTCCAGCAACCTCCGGCACTAACCCAGCAACGTAGTGCTCAATCCTCCGGTACTTCGGTGTAGCCAAACCGGGGCACATCACAGCCAACTCGTTGTGCCTAGCAGTAAACTCCTCGATCTCCGACCCAACCATCTTCAGATTCCAAAACTCATGCTCCAACTTCATAATCTCGTCTCTTGGGCAATACTCTGCCCTCAACATCTGAACAAACTCGGACCACGGCATAGCATTGGCCTCACCCAGACCAAGGTTCGCAGTGGTAGAGTTCCACCAGGTCAACGCATGTCCATCCAGTGTAGCAGAAGCATACTTGACGCGATCAGCGTCGGGACAGTTACACATAGCAAACACCGATTCAATCTTCTCCAACCACCTAAGTAGTCCCACCGCTCCTTCAGTCCCATTGAAGAAATGGGGCTTAAAGTCCATGAACTTCTTGTACGTGCACCCAGACTGCATCTGATTAGTATTTCCCAGGGTCTGATGAGCAGCCTGGAAAGCAGCCAACGCAACGTTCAATTGTTGCTGCAACATGTGCTCCAACTCCGCCTGAGTCATGGTGATGTTCCCATCACCTCGTCCACCGCCATTGCGACCCCCGCCGCCACCACGGCGTCCACCAGCACGTCCACCAGCGCGACCAGACATGTTCTGCCACACATGAGACAAGACACTCAAAACCACTAACAGATCGAGCTACAAGTGACCAAACGAATTTAGAACGTGGTCCCAGCATGACCATTAGTCCGAACACGAAGTCCACCAAGATTTTCATGCATTTCGATTTATGATTTCGTGTGCACCCGAAATAACAAATCGCTCTACATGGTCCTCTAGGCATGCTCCTAGCTAGAACTTCAAATCACCCGATACACACATTCCTAAAAGAAACTGTTATCACACGAGGATCCCAAAGTGAACAGTCACTCAGGAGTGTACTATGACAAGTACTAGCGCATGATAGTGTGTGTGTAAGCAAGTATGTACATTAGAGCTTAGAGGGGAGATATCCAAATCCCGGAAAAATCTCAAGAATGTGCCGAAGCCACCCCAATGTACACTACTGCCAAGTATAAGCGAATAGCCCCCCCTTCATCTTCAAACCCGAAGAAGAAGATAGAACCAAGGTAGGGATAACAAAAGATAGATAATGTGATACTGTGTGATGAGGACACCGACACCCCGACAAGGTTAGTATGTTTACCAAATGACACGACTCGTAACTATGTGTGACCGTCTAACGTGTGTGATACTCGGCTATAGACTAGACTCTACATGCAGTCCTAGTTCACTATAACCATTGGCTCTGATACCAATCTGTCACACCCTCAAATTTCCATGTGCGGGGTTTTACCGCGAGGCGCGTGACACACCAGGATCCAAGTCAACGGTCACAATAAACAACACTATATGATACGTAAAAATGACATAATTAAACCATTAAGTTCTCATAAATGATTCAACGCTGCGGAAGCGTAAAACTTTATTACAACATGAAATCAAAAGTACGAAAGTCTGAAAATACTAAGTGAGATGCACATGAACCCTAGACGCCGTGAGACTCCGTGCGCCTATCGACAGCTGCTACCTTAGCGACCTGAGACAAACATGCTAAAGAACGTCAGCAATTAATGCTGGTGAGTTCACAGGTTTTTAAGTAAAACGTTTCACGAACTTTTGAAACACCATCATGATACTACCGACCGATGAAAACACTCGTTAAATGTTTGAACTCCATAACGAACCTCCCAAAACGAACTATGGCCCACCGCAGTTAACGAACTACCATCCCATGGTCAACGAACTACTTTACCATAGCTAACGAACTACCATCCCATGGTCAACGAACTACTATAACATAGCTAACGAACTACCATCCCATGGTCAACGAACTACTATAACATAGCTAACGAACTACCACATAGAGGCTAACGAACTACCGCGCCACGGCTAACGAACTGCCACAACATAGGCCATATAATACAGAACATAAATGAATATCTCGAACCCAAATGAACACTCCCAAAACGTAGTGAATACATGAGTACCCAAAAACATAGTTGTCACGCCTTTTAGGAAAACACATTTGACACACGTTAAAGAACACAGCATGTTTTCTCCCCCGAAAATGTAAAACCAGTAAAAGAGTGGGGCCGTGAAACTCACCTTAGAGTGCGTCTTCCGATAACTAGAATTCCAACACGTGTATGATAATCCCGACTAATGACAACCTATCAATGAGTTTACATAAGTGTGATGACTATTAACCCGAAGGCTAACTAGTCCCCGATTATCCAGATCTTGACTACGTGTGTTAAAAAGTGTGTTTAAACGTTAACCGGACATCCCAGACCGACCCGACATCCCGTGGGTGACCCATTACATCAATTAGTCATGAACATAAGTTTAACACATAAGTTTCAAGCACAAAACACTTAGTTTGCATCAAAAATCTCATTTTAGAAATCGTAGGGTCGAATGTAGCTCTAAGTGGTTGAATGACGCTTTAAACGGTCGAATGTGGCTACCTTCGCCCCTTTTCTCCCTCCTTCGCCCATTTGTAATACGTTCGACCATTTAGTAACCAGGTTCGACCCTGGAGTCCCTCCTTCGCACCATCGACCGGTCGAAGGAGGCCAGGTTCGCCCCTATTGTGCAATTTTCCCTAAAAACGCTTCAAACACATTCAAAACGACTCGAAACATCATCAAACACAGCAGTCAAGCATGGATAACTTATACCTACAAAACCCTACCGGTTTTACACCAAAATCTAGTCGTTTTACAAGTTTCCCAAAATAGTAAATTATGGAGATGTCACATCATCATGCATGCAATCTTTACCCAATTAGGAAACTTTATGAAATCAATCAATAATCAACTTAATATACTCAGATTACCATGAACAATAAATCCCCCAATCATATCCTTATCACTATCATCATGAACAAGCCCTAGATCTAACCCAAAATCCCCAAAATGGATAAAACATCATCAATAATCAATTGTAACCTATCTCAATCATAAAACATCATCAATAACAGTCCCAGATCATTGTTATAGCATCTATACAGCAATCAATCATCAAACAATACATAACATCACATAAAACACCATTAACACATGTTAGTTTGTATGAAAACTCATTGTTTATGAATAGGTTTTGTTTAGAAAGACCTTAGGAAGGTTTTTATCCCTGAAAACATGTTTGTATCAGATCTGGACTCTTGGGGTTTAATAAAAACGAATTGAAATGCTTTAAAAATGATTTAGAATGAAGAACACACCTTTGATCTTTGTGTAGAAGATGTTTGTAGGTTAGATTATAGAAAACAAGGGCAAAAACTCCTTCCCCAATGTTTAAAGTTGCTAGAGAGTGTTTTGAGACGGTTAGGGTTTGTGAAATGGTGAAAAATGACAAAGTGTGGTATTTATACTATGTCCACATTCGCCCCTTTTTAATGGGCGAATGAGCCCTCCTTCGACCCTTTCACAGGGTCGAACGTACCCTGACTTGGTCGAATGAAATTCTTTAAATTTCACATCCCAGGTTCGCCCCTTTTACAAAGGGTCGAACCAACCAAAATCCCTCCTTCGACCACTCGAAGTGGTCGAACCAGAACCCTTTTATCTAGTTTTCCAGTTTGTCGTGTTTAACGCATTCTAACACATCTTAACACATGAGCATGCAACCTTAGTCTATGTTTATCATATTTATGCATGGATAATTATCTACACATCATTTAAACACATCTATGTATATAATCCACCATACGACAATTAGTCTACTCATACACTTAATTAGTTTATGTAATGTCACCAACAACGGAACCCGGTACTAGTGTATTCCCCAAAACGACTCCCAATGATCCTACAGATCATTGAACCCTGGACAATACGGACTGTGTTCCGACTCTACTGACCCCGTCAAGTATGTTTAATAAACGTTTTTCGCTAAGGTAGACTTATGTGTTTATAAAATGTTGACCCAAACATTCCGGGTGTCACACAGTCCGTATTGTCCAAGGTTCAATGATTTGGAGGATCATTGGGTTAGTCACACACACACACACACACGTTATGAGTCCCGTTGTTAGTGAATTACATAAACTAAATTAGGTTTTACGCGTAGATTGATTCTTATATGGTGGATTATATGCAAATATGTGCTTAAATGATGTGTAGATGATTATCCATGCTTATATATGTTAAACATAGATTAAGATTGCATGTTCATGTGTTAGGATGCGTTAAAATGCGTTAAACACGACAAACTGGAAAAACTAGAAAACACAGGTCCAGGTTCGACCCATAACGTGGGGGCGAATGTGGGTACATTCGACCAGTAAGGGTACATTCGACCCTGAGCAAGGGGCGAATGTGGGTACATTCGACTATGCAAAAGGGGCGAATGTGGACTAGTATAAATACCACACTTTGTCATTTTTTCACCATTTCACAAACCCTAAACGCCTCTAAACACTCTCTAGCAACTTTAATCACTGGGGAAGGAGTTTTTGCCCTTGTTTTCTATAATCTAACCTACAAACATCTTCTAAACAAAGATCTAAGGTGTGTTCTTCATTCTAAATCATTTTTAAAGCATTTTAATTCGTTTTCATTAAAACCCAAGTGTCTAGATCTGATTCAAACATGTTTTCATGGATGAAAACCTTCCTAATATATTTCTAAACAAAACCTATTCATAAACAATGAGTTTTCATACAAATTAACATGTGTTAATAGTGTTTATCTGGTGTTATGTATTGTTTGATGATTGATTGATGTATAGATGTTATAACAATGATCTAGGATTGTTATTGATGATGATTTATGATTGAGATAGGTTACAATTGATTATTGATGATGTTTTGCTCATTTTGGGGATTTTGGGTTAGATCTAGGGCTTGTTCATGATGATAGTGATAAGGATATGATTGGGGGTTTCTTGTTCATGATAATCTGAGTATATTAAGTTGATTATTAATTGATTTCAGAAATTTTCCTAATTGGGTAAAGATTGCATGTGTTTGATGTGACATCTCCATAATTTACTATTTTGGGTAACTTGTAAAACGGGCGGATTTCGGGATAAAATTGGTAGGGTTTTGTAGGAATATGTTAATGATAGTTGACTGCTGTGATTGGTGATGTTTCGTGATGTTTTCGGACCGTTTAGATGCGTTTTGGTGCGTTTTATGAAGTTCTGCAGCAAAGGGTCGAACGTGGAACTCATTCGACCCCCCTTCGTGGGGTCGAATGTGGCTCAAAAGGGTCGAACGTGGCTCAAAAGGGTCGAACGTGGCTCAAAAGGGTCGAACGTGGCTCAAAAGGGTCGAATGTGGCTCAAATGGGTCGAAGGTCGCTCAAATGGGTCGAATGTGGGTGTCTGAGGGTCGAATGTGGGTGCCTAGGGTCGAATCTCGGTGACCGGGGGCGAATAAACACGTGTTAGGGTCGAATTAACATACGTTAAAGTCGAATAAACATATGTTAGGGTCAAATTAACATGTGCTAGGTCAAATGAACTTGTGAATTGGTTGAATGAACATCATGAGGGTTGAACCAAGGGTCCATGGGTCGAACCAGAAGCCCTTGGGGGCGAACCAAACACAGGAAACTCCCGATTCGACCTTACGACTTCGTATATGCGATTTTTTATGCAAACTAAGTGCTTTATGCTTGAAACTTATGTGTTAACCTTATGTGCATGACTAATTGATGTAATGGGTCACCAGCGGGAATGTCGGGTCTGTCTGGTATGTCCGGTTAACGTTTAAACGCACTTTTTTAACACACGTAGTCAAGATCTTGACAATCGGGGACTAGTTAACCTTCGGGTTAGTAGTCAATACACTTATTCAAACTCATTGATAGGTTGTCACTAAGTTGGGTCATCATACACGTGTTGGAATTCTAAGTATCTTAAGGCGCACTCTAAGGTGAGTTTCACGGCCCCACTCTTTTACTGGTTTTACGTTTTCGGGGGAGAAAACATGTTGTATTCTTTAAACGTGTGTCAACTATGTTTTCATAAAAAGCGTTTGAACTATGTTTTCATGAAAGGTGTGTCAGCTATGTTTTCATAAAAGGCGTTTCAACTATGTTTTCAGGAAAGGTGTGTCAACTATGTTTTGATATTCACGAATTCATTGGGTTTTGGAGTATTCATTATGTTTTCGAGTATTCATTATGTTTTGGAGTATTCATTGTATTACTATGCGATCTTTGGAAGTCCCGGGGAGAACCATGAATGTGCGGGGATGCAAAACGGGGGAAATGTGGATAGATCTATTTGGGCTTGACCCGCCCCACTCGTCGACTGGAGGTCGAACGGGTGCATATTGTCTCTTAGGTATTCAGTATTCAGTATTCAGTATGCAGTATTCAGTATTCATTCGGGCACGTATTCAGTATACACAGTATTCGAGTCCAGTAATGGTTTTCCAATCGCAGTGGTAACAGGTATTCATATGTTTTGCATGCATGTGGTCTGGATTGACCATGGGTATTCATTTGGGAGTTAGTATTCATTGGAATCGGTATTCATTAAAAACCTGTGAACTCACCGGCATTATTTGCTGACGTTTTTAGCATGTTTGTCTCAGGTCGCTAAGGTAGCAGCTGTCAATAGGCGCACGGAGTCTCACGGCGTCTAGGAATCATAAGCATGTTTTGTTAAACATTTCAGACTTTGAGTATTACTTTTGAGTTGTAATAATACATTTTGCCTCTGCTGTGTTAGAACGGTTTTGAAACTCAGTGGCAGTTTACGTTGTTTTCATATCATATAGTGTCGTTTATTGTGACCGTTGACTTGGATCCTGGTTTGTCACGCGCCTCGCGGTAAAACTCCGCAAATGGAAATTTGAGGGTGTGACATATACTTTTCAATCACAAACCATAAACATAATAAGCAAACTAACTACATTACAAAAATATTCATATTTGAAAATGCAAGCATATAAACACATTTAAATTTGATCATCTTCATCAGTTGAACTCCAATAAGAGATTGATTCTTCAATAACTTGTTCCACCTTCTCCTTTAAATACACTATCCTTGCCCTGATCATTTGTTCCAGATTAAGATGAAATGTATTCCGATTAATGTTGCTCATTGTTTTCTGGTCAAGTTCTTCAAGAAACTCAATTCATCGGAATACTCTATTTTCTCTCGAAGGAATAATTTTTCAAAACCATTTTCAAAGTTAACTATTACTATATCAAAGTCATGAGAGTAAAACTAACTTACAACATGAAGTGACTTAAACCATTTTTCATCAACGACAGTTTGACTCAAATTTTCCATTAAGAAGATTTCATTTGAATACCGTAATTCATTATTCTTGAAAGCTTTATACGTATGTGTATACAAATGTAAATCCATCTGGACTATTGTTTGAATTGACAATTACTACTGATATCATACATTATTTAAATACAAAATATATAAAAAAAAAATAAAACATCATTTTCAACACTAAGTTCAAAAGTGGTAATTATTATTTGCAGTAATGACAGCTAAGAGTCTATAACACTGACTATAGAAATGAAGAATCTAGATTATTTTTACAAAATCACACTAATTTATTGTGTATAATACTTATTTTTAATATTAAAGAACTAAAATAATAATAACTTTGACCCATCCTATAGTACTCATAGTTATAGATATCTTCACCTTGTTGTATACTCTGTTTTATAACGACTGTTGACTTGTCATGTTGACTTGTCAACAGATGTTTTTATACAAAGTCTATCATAGTTTAGAGTATGTTTAATTTATTCTAAATACTGCTTACCACATGTGTTTACTTACAAGTCTGTGAAACAACTTTTATGTCATTCAAACTTATTATTGCAATAACATAATTTCATTAAAATATTGACTTAAAAACTAAATAAAGAATAGAAATATTTTAAAACAACAAATCTAAATAACTGTAAAACACTGCATTAATATCAAGTAACAAATTAACAATTTTCGAATACAGTTGTTCACATAAAAAAAGTTTTCTAACAAAACACAAAACAAACAAAATAGGGAATTCAACATCTAATGCACTTGCATTAAATATAATCACAACAAAGGTTGACAACCACTAATTGCCATTCCATATATAGATCGAAACATATGGTTTTGCTATATATATGTCTTGTCTCTTTATAACCAAGGCCTGAACATACAACATTGGTTGTAAAAAATTTCCAAAAATACCAATTCCAACATCTTTACAACAAAATTATTGGTAAATGATTTTTCTTTGATTGTAACAATCTTTAAGAATACTTCTTGAAACGAATTTGAACAACATGACATTATGCATCTGAGATAGACGTGTGGAAACTGACAGTGTTTCAATGAAAATAAAGTTGAAAAAGACTGTTCAAATTCCCTCGTCTTAAATAGAGTAAAAAACAACTGTTAAGATTTCATCATTTTATATAGAGTGAAACAAAATAGGAACACAAAAATAAGAAAATAAGATTTTGTATAATTTCAAATTTTGGTAACCATTATCTTAATCATTAAGTTGCATCCTCTATTTTACAACGTATGTTGACTTATCAACAGATGTTGTCACACAAAGTTTGTAAGGCCTGTTTTGAAATCTCATTATAATTTATATATTGTTTTTCAACATCTGATCACTTGTAAACAATTGTTCTCACACAACTGCCATGAATTAAGAAATTTCCGATAATACTTAACCATATGAAACAGATCTTTAAAACAGTTGTTGACTTATGAACATATGTTCACATACAACTTTTGGACACATCAGCATCACTTTTGATACGTCACCCACAATTTTTCATACACAAAACCCCTCTTACATCCAACCAGATATTCCACTAACTTATTGTATTCAAAAACCAGAAAAGCGCTTCAGTATCAATTACGACCTAAATCCATTCGAGTAGGAAATTTTAAATTTCCGGTCTTATTAGATCCCTAAGTTGAATTCAATTGGTTTGTTTCAATCATTAGTTTGGATCTTCAATTAAAAACCCGTCATAACTATCTACCATATCTGGTTAAAACCCAACATAACCATCAATTTCACTCTATAATCGATATGCTCTGCAAATCAAAATACCTACCAATCCTCACTGCTGATGCACCGATATATGTGGATACTCTGAAAGAATTCTGGAATAAAGCCGAGTGCCGGGAGAAAAACAAAAAGCCTTATGCAGTTGACTCCAAGATTGGAAATACAGATATCGAGTTAACACCGGAATTCATCTGCAACACATTCTCCCTAAACGATTTGCAAGGTAATAATTCTTTGAGAAAAACGAAGTTCAGACAGAGTTAATTGAGAGAGGGTATGAAGGTCAATTGACTACATCAACAATGTTTAAACCAAATTTTCCCCCACCAATGAAGTTTTTTTTTTTTTTTCATACCCTTCTTATATGCTTGTCTGCAAAAACAACATCATTTAATGAGATACCATTGAAAACACAGTATCTTGGATTTGCAATTTTAACGGACAGTGATTTCAACTTGTATCAAAAAGAAGAAAAAACATTGTATCTCTGGAGCTTCAGAAGCCAAAGGAAACTACTACAGCCACAAAAGAGCACCAAACAACAACAGTTGATGCTTCCTCTGAACCAATGGAAATAACAGCAATGATAGATATTGTCAATGTATGCTCTCGACCTGATCATCCTATAAATGAAGAACATATACAACATGACCTAGACGATTCAGTTGTACATTTGTTTAAAAGTCCTTCTCCGGGAGCTGGATCTCTTTTAACTCCACCGTCCCCCTCACATACACCAACAAAAATTCCACCTACCTTTAATCCATTGTTTGAGGCAATTGAAAAATCTCAAATTGAAAACAGTCCCTCTCAATCACCCATCACTGAGAATACACAGCCATAAAAAGAGTGTTCATGAAAAAAAATCAATCATCTAGCCCACACGTAGAGAAAACCACACTCTCTGACTTGCAAGTTGTCACACCCTCAAATTTCTATTGCGGGGTTTATACCACGAGGCGCATGGCATACCAGGATCCCATAGCCATAAGTCATATAACTGAACTCTAAATGCCCAAACCATTTAGTTCGTTTTCAAAAATCAAGTTTAGTTAAGTTGCGGAAGCGTAAACTAAATTTAAACTTTTTAAAAAAACATGCCTAAAACAACGCGCCCAAATTAAAACCATATGAAAGAAAACGTAAAAGCATGATATGTAATTTAGGTGTATGCCCAAGACCCCAAATGCAGTGAAACGTGATGTGCTTCCTAATCGTGACATCGGAAGCTAACTACCTGCAAAAGCATGTATTTCGTGTGTCAACATAAAGTTGGTGAGTTCACAAAGTAAAGAAGGTGAGTAAGTAAACGCGCGGGTTACCAAAACGACGTAACCAAGTAAATGCGTAGGCCTCCAAGACCACGTAACAACAAGTAAATGCGTAGGCCTCCAAAACCACGTAACAAGTAAATGTGTAGGCCTCTAAGACCACGTAACAACAAGTAAATGTGTAGGCCTCCAAGACCACATAACAGCTAATTCACATGCCAGAGGTAGCTAACCCACTCATTGTAACTAAACAGCTGATTATTGGGAATATACAGTGTGTTAACTTACGTTATGCTGCCTTAATACTTGTGTCTATCAACACTAGTCAGATCCTCAAGAGCGTGGTCAAAAGTTCATGCACATGCTCCCAGCACCGCAACCATTAGGTTGCTGCACAACCTAATAGCGCTATCAACTAATACCCCGTTCGCCTCCAGCGATTAACCCAATAATATAATAAGGACTTTAGAGTGATAGAGTGTGTTTAGTTTACAAAGGACATAAAACATGAATTAGTAAAATCAGATTCACCCCGTGAACCATAGCACCCCAAAACCCGGGATGTGTAAAAGTAGTCCCAAACTGGACTATGAAAAAGTAAGTAAGTTGTCTCCCGAGACGCATGCTTTTGAGAAAAGAGTAGTGAAACTCACCTTATGTTGCAAGCTTAAAATCCAAACTTCGCAAATAAGGACGTGCTACCGAATCCCAATTACATGTGTCACTAAGTCAGTATATGTGCATAATCAATACACCATATAACCCGTTAGTCCAAGACGTTTTAAAATATAAAACCGTGTAAGTGACACCTAATGTTTCAATATGCACAAGTAACCCCACGAACCCATTGGTGATCGTTGTGATTAACATTAGTCATACACTCCAATTACGTCTCATACAACTGTTCAAACAATTACACGTTAATACCAAGTCATACAACACTCCAATTAGGAACATAAGCGTACATAACATAATCTGCATTTTTAGGACAGATTATGCGCTGTGAAAAACAATTTATTAAAACAATTTATTCAATGAATTAGACTCCTAAACTTTTACTAAAGATTCCAGAGAGTCTAGCGGTCAAGTCTATATTTTTATTTCGTGAAAAAACCATACACAAAAATCATGAAAAATCATACGATACAGCTAGGTCCAGAAAATACTCACAACATATCAGATTAGTAGAAAAATTCCAAAAAATTGTGTATTCATCCAAACTGGATGAATCCACTTGGAAAGCCAAGTTTTACCAATTTCGACCTACTGTCCAAATTTCATAACCTAACTCTTTGTAAAACTCAAGTTATGGTCGTTTAAAGTTGACCCAAAATACAAATCCGAAAATCTGATATGACCTTTAATCAAAGAAAATTCCAAAAACATATCAACCGATGTCCAAATCAGATGATTTTGCCCATTCTAAAAAGCTAAGACCTTGTACAACATGTTCATGCAAAGAATTATCAAACCAAACACTTTAATGCCACGTTACAGGCTCTGCAAGTCGACCTAAACATTCTGTCCAGATTTTAAACATGTAATAATCTTAACTATAACAAACCCTATATGCATATTATCTATCAAGAACATCATATAAACATCATACAAGACTTCCCAGGCAATCATCTGATCAAATCATGCAGATTCATTATAAATATTATCACTTAGAAACCCTAGACGCTCAATAATCACTAATCATGCAATAACATAACACATATCACATAATAACACACATATACCTTGATTAATTCCATTAAACCTTTATAAAAACCATGTTTCAATCTTTATAAGTATATATCAGATCTTGGACAACTTGTTTATGGTGTTTTATAACATAATAAAGAAGATAAAACACAAAAGGTTTGATAATATACCTAAAGCTCTTCATTCGGGTGATAAAAACTCAACTAGAGCTCCAAAACTTGATTAATTATGGTTATGGAAGAGGTTAGAAGGTAAGATTTTCGTATGGTGGCTGTTAAGAGTGACTAGGGTTGTGTTATAATGAAAAATTAGGTTAAAAATCAATTTTTATAACAAAACTAACTTGGGTCGATCTGGGCCTGGCCTGGTCTTTTGGGCTGGTCCAAGTCCTAAGGTTTTATTATATGTATTTTATTTTTTTTTTGTTTATAATTGGGCTTTACATATAACACCTAGTCCATAAAATACTTTACTCAATATTTTACAACTAAAATACGTTCCCGGTTCGTCAGGTGTCAGTTACCGGTTTGGTAACACGTTTCGCTTAAATACACAGAATTGTACATTAGTTCACAAATAAATTCAATTAAGAACATAATTGCAAATAATATCAAATGAGTTATTCTACAATTATT
Organism: Ambrosia x helenae; assembly: GCA_030844895.1. Taxonomy (NCBI): domain Eukaryota; kingdom Viridiplantae; phylum Streptophyta; class Magnoliopsida; order Asterales; family Asteraceae; genus Ambrosia; species Ambrosia x helenae. The sequence goes on along the minus strand of CM061234.1, from coordinate 121,355,598 downwards.
TGCTTTATTGTTTCACCAACGTTCAGGGTTCAAGACTCGTGTATGCAGTTGTTCACCTATAACCATGTATCGTGTGACTCAGTTAACTAACCCTAGTTAAGTAAAATGCTATGAATGTAAGTACAAGTTAACTAGAGTTTGGTCAAAGTATGAACCTGAATTTGCGGGGTATCACATCATCCCCAAGTTGAAAAGAATTTTGTGCCGAAATTCAGTATGTAAACAGTGAAGCAAGTGTAAACATGTGTGCTTGGTTCCCGGATATAACATCATCCCCAAGTTGAAAGGAATTTCTCCCCGAAATTCACTTTGAGTGAGCCGCTTCACGTTTAGAGTTAGGTCCGTGTACAAGTTCAGCTTCAGTAAAGAGATGTGGGTATTTGAGCCGCATTTGATCCATGCGTTCCCACGTGTATTCCGGTCCTAGACGGGAATTCCAACGTACCTTGACAATAGGTATGGTACTCTGCCTGAGCTTCTTGACGCCCTACTCAAGAATCTCCACCGGTTCTTCCACGAACCATAACTGATCGTCCACCTAGATTTCCTCCAGTGGAACCACTAATGTCGCATCAGACAGACATTTCTTAAGGTTTGATACATGGAATATGTTGTGCAATCCACTGAGTTCATCATGTAGGTTTAGCATGTAAGCCACCGGACCGATTATTCCACAGTTTCAAATGGTCCGACATATCGCGGGTTTAACTCTCCCCGCTTCCCAAATCGAATCACACCTTTCCAAGGCGACACCTTAATAGTACCTTGTCCCTAACCTGGAACTCCAAAGGTTTCCTACGCTTATCAGCGTAGCTTTTCCATTGATCACGAGCAGCGGCCATACGGTTTCTGATTTGCACAATCTTCTCAGAAGTTTCATGAACCTCCTCCTTAATTGGTTAACTTCATCAATTTCTACATTCAGAAATAGTCGACTTCCATACTTGTTGCTTTGTATGGTAATTTGTTCTATATATAATAATATAAATATACTTAGTGACTTTGTTTCACGTTAACAATTATTTTAAAATACGCAAAACTAACACAAAGTTACCTTTCGAGTCCTTAATTTACCATGCTGTATAACAACCATCACATGCTCATTAGCAGGGTTATTAGAAATGAGGTTCTTAAACAGTACTGCATAATCATTCCACATTGTACATCTTAAAATGATACTTCTACATGCAAACAAAAATTATAAGATTGTAAATACATATAAAAAAAGGGGGACTCAACATTTGATATACAACATTTATTACATCACTAAATAACATACAAGTCGGTTAATTTAAGAGAATATTTTTCATTACATTTACTACACCACTTCATTAATTCTTACCATTTATTACACAAATGATTGTATGTATTAAGTTTTTGAAACATTACAACAAACTAAATTTATAAAATTACAAGTCAATGCTTACTCCAAATCTTGAAGATCAAAGTTCATCCGTTGCGTTAATTTTTGAGCTTTTCCAAACACATCCAAATCGCCATACCAAATAAGACTACCAGCAACATCTGCAGCAAAAATATAAAATACAACTATATCAAAAATCTATACAAATTAAACCATAAAAAACCTCAGTAACATAAAATATAATAATAGACCAACCAACTGTCAATAGTTTATTTGCTGCTCTACTCAGAATATCTTTAAATGGAATGAACCTGAACCCATACTCAACACCTTCCCATCCGACATTATGCTTCACAGTAGTACAACGATAAAAAACGATTTTAAAAACATGCGCAACAACAGTTTATGGGTCCTTGTTTTCACCAACGCCGAATTTAGAGAGAAAAACAACATCATCCTCATGAACTTTAGTTTCAAAATATTGCACCAAATGACCTTTAATAGAAGCCTGAATCTTATCACCCTGCGAATAATCATAAACAAAAGATAAACAACCAACAATAAATATTTTTTCAAAATACAGATACAAGTATATAACATTGACGTAAGACAACAACATTAACCTAAAACAAAATAAAAAAAAAAAACATAAACAATCATATCCATGACCATACCTTCTCATCGATCAATATGAGCTCCATCTTAAAATTTTGTTTCCATTTTTGTATAACACATCCCTTCATACTCCACATATCTTTCTCTGGGTTCAAATCAGAAATAAAACTGAGACTATTGTTGACAGCTTCCATTGATATAGTTTTGATATATTGATTTATTTATACCAAGATGAGACAAGGGTTAGAAGACACTATGCAGAAATTTAGAAGGTTTGTATTGTTATGTGCTAATAGGATATATTTATAAAGGAAACTTATTGCTTTGTTTACCACTGCAACATAACTAAGTACTACACTCCCCTACGTTAATTTAAAAATTCCCACTTAAAAGTTCAAAACTTAGGGACTCAACACATACTTTTAAAATTTTATTATTATTATTTATTATTTATGTGGACAAAATGAAACTACGAATAAAGTCTATAGTTATAAATCACAAATTTTGAAGAAAAAAAAAGTTATAAATCACAAAATCTGCTTTACAACATCTGTTGGCTTGTCAAACAAATGTTCTGAAATAACGGACATCCAATACAATTTTCCAATTACAAATTACCAATTGAAGCGTAAATAAAGTAACTTTCAAAATTGTAATCACTAAATTTGGACTTTTGGGCCTCTATATAACCTGATACAGTATTTGATGGTACGAACAAACTCTAAAGAAATTTAAAAACAGATTTTATAGTGGGTTGTAATATTATTTATTTATTTATTAATATTAATCAGAAGATCTATTTGACCAACACTACAATATTGATCGAACAGACAAACTTTTATATATTTTACAAGTGATTTTATAATTTATTAATCGAAAGATCTGTTTTAAAACAACTGTTGACTTCTCAACATATCTTCGCAAAACAACAGTCATCTAATACAACTTCAGATATAATGAAAAAACTGTCATCCAATACAATTTTCCAATAGAATTTACAATGTGTAACGTAAATAAGTCAATTAATTAATAATAATAATAAAATAATAGTAATAATAATAATATAATATTTCCACGCAAAACTCGTAATATTTACATTCAACCCTGTTAATGTTAAAATCGTAAACACGCTTCTCTATGATAATTTAACACTTTCCCTCTTAAAAATTCAATTTGAATATTACAAAATAGGTTCTCAATTTGAATATTATTGATCAATACAACCAAGTATATATAATGATACAATGTTATATCTTATATAAGTCAATTAATTAATAATAATAACAATAACAATATTAGCTCTCAAAACTCTTATTATTTGACACTAAACACTGTTAATGTTCAAATCCGTAAAGACGCTTCCATAAGATAATTTAAAACTTTCCCTTTTACAAATTCAAAACTTAGGGCTTATTTGTATTATTTATTATTAATCGGAAGATGTGTTTTACAACATCTGTTGACTTGTCAACAGATGTTCTCAGTAAAGCTATCATCCAATACAACTTCAGATGAAATGAAAATAACTGTCATCCAAAAAAGAGTTTCACTTAGAATTTGTAATATGCCACGTAAATGAATTAATTAATTAATAATAATAACAATAACAATATTTGCTCTCACAACTCTTATTATTTACAACTCGACCCTTTTAATGTTCAAATTCGTAAACATTCTTCCCTATGATAATTTAAAACTTTCTCTCTTAAAAATTCAAAACTTAGGGCTTATTTATTAAAGATGGTTTTAAAATATTTATCAATGTTATTTATTTATCAAAATGAAATGATGCTACATACAAAATCTTTAGAAATAACAAACTGATTTTGAACAGGGTTCTTATAAGATAAGTTCTCAATTTGAATGCTATTTATCAATACAACCAAGTATATATAATAATAAAATGTTATATCTTATATGAATCAATTAATTAATAATAATAACAATAACAATATTTGCTCTCAAAACTCTCATTATTTGCCACTCAACAATGTTAATGTACAAAATCGTAAACACGCTTCCCTATCATAATTTAAAACTTTCCGTCTTAAAAATTCAAAACTTAGAGCTTATTTATTAAAAGATGGTTTTAAAATAATTACTATTATTATTTATTTATCAAAATGAAATGATGCTACATACAAAATTTTAGAAAATAACCAACTGATTTTAAACAGGTTTCTTATAAAATAACCTCTCAACTTGAATATTATTGAACAAGGCAACCAAGTATATATAATAATACAATGTTATATCTTATATAAATCAATTAATTAATAATAAGAACAATAACAATATTTTCTCTCAAAACACTTATTATTTGCCACTCAACACTATTAATGTTCAAAATCTAATCACGCTTCCCTATAATAATTTAAAACTTTCCCTCTTAAACATTCAAAACTTGGGGTTTATTTGTATTATTTATTATTAATCGGAAGATCTGTTTGACAACATCTGTTTACTTGTCCACAGATGTTCACAATACAGCTGTCAACCAATACAAATTCAGATGAAATGACAAAACTGTCAATTCAAAAAAGAGTTTCACTTAAAATTTTTAATATGCCACGTAAATGAATTAATTAATTAACAATAATAACAATAGCAATATTTGCTCCCAAAACTCTTATTATTTGCAACTCAACCATGTTAATGTTCAAATTCGTAAACACGCTTCCTTATGATAATTTAAAACTTAAACTCTTAAAAATTCAAAACATAAGGCTTATTTATTAAAGATGGTTTTAAAATATTTATTAATGTTATTTATTTATCAAAATGAAATGATGCTACGTACAAAATCTTTCGAAAACAACAAAGTGATTTTGAACAGGGTTCTTATAAAATAGGTGCTCAATTTGAATATTATTGATCAATACGACTAAGTATATATAATGATACAATGTTATATCTTATATAAATTAATTAATTAATAATAATAACAATAAAAGTATTAGCTCTCAAAACTCTTATTATTTGACACTAAACATTGTTAATGTTCAAAATCGTAGAGACGGTTCCCTATGATAATTTAAAACTTTCCCTCTTAAAAATTAAAAACTTAGGGCTTATTTGCATTATTTATTATTAATCGGAAGATCTATTTTACAACATATGTTGACTTGTCAACAGAAGTTCTCAATAAAGCGGTCATACAATACAACTTCAGATGAAATGAAAAAACCGTCATCCAAAAAAGAGTTTTCACTTAGAATTGTAATATGCCACGTAAATGAATTAATTAGTTAATAATAATAACAATAACAATATTTGCTCTCACAACTCTTATTATTTACAACTCGACCCTGTTAATGTTCAAATTCGTAAACACGTTTCCCTATGATAATTTAAAACTTTCCCTTTTAAAAATTCAAAACTTAGGGCTTATTTATTAAAGATGGTTTTAAAATATTTATTAATGTTATTTATTTATCAAAATGATATGATGCTACATACAAAATCTTTAGAAATAAAAAACTGATTTTGAACAGGGTTCTTACAAGATAGGTTCTCAATTTGAATGTTATTGATCAATACAACCAAATATATATAATAATAAGATGTTATATCTTATATGAATCAAATAATTAATAACAATAACAATATTTGCTCTCAAAACTCTCGTTATTTGCCACTCAACAATGTTAATGTTCAAAATCGTAAACACGCTTCCCTACCATAATTTAAAACTTAGGGCTTATTTATTAAAGATGGTTTTAAAATATTTAATAATGTAATCTATTTATCAAAATGAAATGATGCTACATACAAAATTTTAGAAAATAATCAACTGATTTTAAACAGGTTTCTTATAAAATAACCTCTCAACTTGAATACTTTTGAACAATGCAACCAAGTATATATAATGATACAATGTTATATCTTATATAAATCAATTAATTAATAATAATAACAATAAAAATATTAGCTTTCAAAACTCTTATTATTTGACACTAAACACTGTTAATGTTCAAAATCGTAGAGACGATTCCCTATGATAATTTAAAACTTTCCCTCTTAAAAATTAAAAACTTAAGGCTTATTTGTATTATTTATTATTAATCGGAAGATCTGTTTTACAACATCTGTTGACTTGTCAATAGAAGTTCTAAATAAAGCTGTCATACAATACAACTTCAGATGAAATGAAAAAACTGTCATCCAAAAAAGAGTTTCACTTAGAATTGTAATATGCCACATAAATGAATTAATTAATTAATTAATTAATAATAATAACAATAACAATATTTGCTCCCACAACTCTTATTATTTACAACTCGACCCTGTTAATGTTCAAATTCGTAAACACGCTTCCCTATGATAATTTAAAACTTTCCCTCTTAAAAATTCAAAACTTAGGGATTATTTATTAAAGATGGTTTTAAAATATTTATTAATGTTATTTATTTATCAAAATGAAATGATGCTACATACAAAATCTTTAGAAATAAAAAATTGATTTTGAATAGGGTTCTTATAAGATAGGTTCTCAATTTGTATGTTATTGATCAATACAACCAAGTATATATAATAATAAAATGTTATATCTTATATGAATCAAATAATTAATAATAATAACAATAACAATATTTGCTCTCAAAACTCTCGTTATTTGCCACTCAACAATGTTAATGTTCAAAATTGTAAACACGCTTCCCTATCATAATTTAAAACTTAGGGCTTATTTATTAAAGATGGTTTTAAAATATTTAATAATGTTATCTATTTATCAAAATGAAATGATGCTACATACAAAATTTTAGAAAATAATCCACTGATTTTAAATAGGTTTCTTATAAAATAACCTCTCAACTTGAATATTATTGAACAATGCAACCAAGTATATATAATGATACAATGTTATATCTTATATAAATCAATTAATTAATAATAATAATAACAATAACAATATTTGCTCTCAAAACACTTATTATTTGCCACTCAACACTATTAATGTTCAAAATCTAAACACGCTTCCCTATCATAATTTAAAACTTTTCCTCTTAAACATTCAAAACTTGGGGCTTATTTGTATTATTTATTATTAATCGGAAGATCTGTTTTACAACATCTGTTGACTTGTCAACAGATGTTCTCAATAGAGGTGTCGTCCAATACAACTTCAGATGAAATGAAAAAACTGTCATCCAATAGAATTTCACTTAGAATTTGCAATATGCCGCGTAAATGAATTTAAAACTTTCCCTCTTAAAAATTCAAAACTTAGGGCTTATTTGTATTATTTATTATTAATCGGAAGATCTGTTTTACCACAACTACTGACTTTTCAACAGATGTTCTCAAAACAGCTGTCATCAAACACAACTTCAGTTTATACTATACAATATTTAGAAACATGTCTTGACTATAAGCAGATGTTACAAAAAAGTACCAATAGATTGAAGAGAATTCTTCTACTTATAAATTACAACATTTATTTTAAAAGAAACATCTGTTCGTAAGTCAACAAATGTAATGAAACAACTGTAATACAATCTTTAGAAAAGTTGGACATATCTTCACAAAACAACTGTCATCGAATACAACTTCAATTTATACTATAGACCATTTACAAACATGTCATGACCGTAACTGTAATACAATCTTCAGAAAAGTTGGACAGATCTTCACAAAACAACTGTCATCGAATACAACTTCAATTTATACTGTAGACTATTTACAAACATGTCTTGACCGTAGAAAGACGTTACAAAAAACTACTAACAGAATGAAAATAATTCTTTTACTAATCTTTAGAAAACTTCAAACTAATGTTGCTAATACATTCAAATCAACTTTGAATATAACATGTCTTTATACACCCATCAGTCTTTACCACATATATTTGTTTCTTTGACAGGAAAGAATCTCCAAAAGATTAACCTTGAATACTCAACATACGCAAGGTGCTTCCTCACATACTCTGCTTGCTAACAGAACAGAAAAAAAAAACATTCACGGTTATACTTCAACTACAGGCCTTGAAAAACAAACTAAAGAAATAAGATATTCAACAAACATACCTGTTGACAAGCACAACAGCGGGAACCACAAAAGCGGAAGTAGACGCAGACGACCTCCTCAAAAGATAAGCATAGTGGCGTAAAAGCATAATCGCAATCAATGTCTTGCAATGTCTTGCCTAATTGTAACATCCCGTTTCATAGAAATATATATAATACTAAGTGAAATCCTGTGTTAAAACACGGGAAAACTAAATCCAACTAAAGCTGGAAATCCATTTATTGGTGGTTGTGCTTCTGCCTTTGGTAACCACTGATAAATGAAAGAGCTGATTGGAAAATACTGATGAATGAAACAACTGATGATTATCCACGGATGAAGCAAGCAACAGATGATGAAACAAACTTCTGATGACAGCAGTGGTTTGCACTCAACAGATGTTGTCATTAGAAGTTTGCTTCAGAGCAGACCCAGTAGTAATAAAACGCTCGTTTTTTTTCATTTTTGTATAGCACTATGGTACTCGTTGGAAAGATAATAAAACGATTGTTAATTTGGTGTAATCTTTTTTCAAAAAAAAAAAATGTCGTTTAAAAAAGTTATTAACGTTTAAAAATCATGTGGAAAAGTGCATGTGCCATGCACATGAGAGAAAAAAAAATTTAATAGTAGATGGAGTATCCATGACTCATTTAATTGACCCGGTAAAATGAGCGGGAAAATTTTAAAGAAAGCCCCCATAAGGTGTCATGTGTCCCTCATTAGCTTTCATTTATATATTATAGAAGATTCGAAACTTATATGCGAATACTATTAAATGAGTAAGTAACACATAAAACTGTCGATTAAAATATGTGTGTGGTTCTTAATAATAAATAGATAGTTATAATATGTAATTTTTATATCTAAATAAGTTAAATCTAAAGGGCCGCAAGACCCATATAAGTAGTTAAACAAAATATTACATTACATATGGACATGTTAAATTATTTCATATGTATTATTTTGTAAAACATTTATATGAACTGTGTAAAAAGATATATACATACGTGTATATATATTAAATAAAGAATGATATGAGGATAATATCATTATATGGCGGCTACACTAGATCAATTATAAAGAGGACACGTCGCCTTAGAAAATGAGATTTGGTAAATAGGATGGAACGACACCTGGGCATATATGGTCCTCTCTTCTAAGCATAAAACATATAAAAAGAAAAGAGAGATTGTCTACGGAAGAAAAGAAAGCAGAGAATCAAGAGAGCAATGAAACACTAAAAGAGAGGGTCTCTAAGTTATAGATGGTCATCAACAAGCTGATTCACGAGCAGCTTGGTCTCAAATAATTTTATTACTGATTACTAGTTGTGATTCAGTATATGAATGATTATATCATTATGTACTTGATATTAGTTTGAAACAAATAAAGTCTAGGGGTCTTAAAAGTAGATATGGTTGTTAGTGGTGATATGTAGGGCTGCAAACGAACCGAACGAATACGAACAAGGCCTTGTTCGTTTTCGTTTGTTAAGGAAATCATGTGTTCACGAACAGTTCATGAACACTTGCCGAACGAAATTTTTTGTTCATATTCGTTCGTTAAGAAAACACTTGTGTTCATCGTGTTCGTTTATGTTCGTTTGTTAATTTTGTTTATGAACGCACACGAACACAAACAAACATTAATGAACACAAACAGGTGTTCATGAACAGAAACAAACACAAACGAACATATATTGACTGTGGAATAAGATATAACTCTTAAGATATCAGCTAGATCCACTCAAAATATAACTAAATTATCAAACATATTTACCTCACATATATTATTTATTTGGGTAAATAAAAGAAAATAAAAATTATAAACCCTATTAAACAATCGAACATAAGCGAACACGTTACCGAACGTTTACAAACATAAACGAACGAACGCGGCCTCTGTTCATGTTCGTTCGTTTAACTAAACGAACAAAGTGTTTTGTTCGTGTTCATTCCTTTATTAAACGAACGAACACAAACGAACTTCCCGCCGAACGGTTCATGAACTGTTCGCTGAAAGTTCAGTTCGTTTGCAGCCCTAGTGATATGAGATTTGAGTAATTTTTATTACTACTTGTTTGATATATATTTGAAATGAATATATACAAGAAAGAGTTTAGAGACTGGTGGTCTCAGAAAATAAACTAGAGACCGGTGGCCTCAGACAATAATATAGACACTGGTGGTCTTGGACAATAATTATAGAGACCGGTGGTCTTGGACAATAAAGTAGAGACCGGTGGTCTCGGGAAAGTAAATAGAGACCGGTGGTCTCAAAGAATAAAAAAGAGACCGGCGGTCTCAAGGAATAAAATAGAGACAGGTAGTCTCATGGTATAAAAATAGTGATCGGTGGTCTCAAGAAATAAAATAGAGACAAGTAGTCTCAGAGTATAAAATAGGAGGCATGTGGTCTCGGAGAATAAAAGGGGGAACAGTGTTCCTTGAAAATATATTAAAGACTTGTCATGTGTACTTACTTAGCTATGAATAATATGATATTCATGTATACTTTCAGGAATGAAAGTGGACGAGGACTAGAGACCGGAATCGGATCGAATAATGAACATCACCTTTGTATAATTAGTAGTTGTGTAATTTCTTTTGTAAAAGATATATTATAATATAAAAGTTCGCTTGAGCGACTAGTTTTGAATGTAAACTGGGACCGATTCTGATATATATGGTGAAAGTTTTATATAAAAAAAGAATAAGAAAATTAGCATGTTTCAAATTGGTATCAGAGCATGTTTCAAATGGATACTTAGACTCAAACTTCTAGTGCTCTAGATGAACAAAGGTGAAATTCGATCCGAAGATGGTCCAAGGCTTGTCTAAGTAAGTACCAAAAGTGGGGAAATTTTAAAGGTTTCATTATAAGAAGCCTATATAAAAAGGGGGTTACGGATAATGTAATGGACCGAAACTTGTTATTTGAAGTACGATATGATAATTGTAAGAAAACATGGGTTTCGTATGTATAAGATTACACCTGGCCAATGTAATGTTATACATATGGTGCCAGTGTGTTCTTATAATGATCATGTTGGTATTAGATAATTACAAAGGAGTAGGAGGAATGAGAAAATATGCATCAACCTATATACGTGCATGTAGCATGTAGGATAAGAATGCATATAAGTGTGCGTGGAAATATATATGTAGATCGGAAAACCCTAGCTATGCCATAGGGTAAAACCCACACTAAGAAAAGTCTATGTTTTAGTATAAGTTATGACTAATCAAGAAGATCGAAGCCACAACTCTGGTGATGAAAAGTCTGATAGTAACGAAGAAAGAGCATAGTCCTCTACGAGACGTGAACGTGAGACAAGTCCTTTGTCTGAAAGGATAAGGGATCAAATAGCGATTGAAGTGGGGAAGGCTTTTCAAGTCAATATTCCGTTTCTTCTTATAGAAATGCAAAGTTCTGTGAGGAATTTGATTCAAGATGAATTATCAAAATTTAAGACGCCTCGCAAGCAATGTACCCCTGAGAAAGAGAATTAATATGATGAATCATGTAAAGAAAAAAAAGTACCGGTGTACTTATAAAGATTTTATGGCGTGTAAGCCTTTAAAATACAAAGGTGAAATTGACCCACTGATTAGTCATAGATGGATCATCAAGATGGAAAGTATATTCGACAGAAGTCACTGTGTTAAAAGTGACGAGGTGATCTTTGCTATAAGCCAACTCCGTGAGAGGGCAAAGGACTGGTGGGATATGGTTGAAGTGGAAAAAGGGCAAAGAGGTCATACGAAAAATGGACGTGGAGTGAGTTCAAAGTGATATTCTTAGAGTATTTTAGTCCATATTCGGCTATGGATAGAATTGCTGAAGAATTCCTCCATATGCGCCAAATGCACCAGACCGTAGATGAAATTACAGCAGAATTTTTTGATAAAGCTAAATTTTGTCCTTTATTGGTAGCCACAGAATGTATGTGGTTGAATTGCTACCATCTGATTTTGAAGGCAGAAATAAGAGAGTTTGTATCTCCTTCAAAGTGTGAAAAGTTATCCGAGCTTATTAATTGGGCTCGTGAAAGAGAAATGGAGATAAAGAGGCAGCTAGAGAATGGCAAGAAAAGAAAGGCTGAGACCCCAGCAGTGGCTGCACCATCAAAGAAGCCAAAGATATCATGAAAGATGACAAATATGGGGTCAAGGAATGAAATACATAATTGTGGCATTTGTGGCAAAGGACATTCAGGGGAATGTCGTTATCAGAGTTTAGCTTGTTACAAGTGTGGAAGGATTGGGCATGCGACATCCCAATGCCCTAGTCCGGTCAGTTTATGCTTTAATTGCTATAAGTCAGGGCACGTTGAGAGTGATTGCCCAGAGTTAAGAGCAAGTGTGTATTTATGGAGAAAGAAGGAACAATATTATTGTTTGCTCAATGGCGAAGGATAAGAGTTACTTGAGATATGGGCATCAAGCGTTTTTAGCCTATGTGTCTGATAAGGAAACAAAAGGAAAGGAACCTGTTCAAGTCCCTATAGTTAATGAATTCCCTGATGAGTTACCAGGCATTCCACCTGAAAGAGAAGTAGAATTTAAGATTGATCTAGTTCATGGAGCTAAACCAATGGCCAAATCTCCATATCGGTTTGGCACCAAATGAAATAAAGGAGTTGATGTCTCAACTCCAAGATTTATTGGATAGAGGTATTATTCTCCCAAGTGTTTCACCTTGGGGAGCGCTTATCCTTTTTGTTAAAAAGAAATACGGTAGCTTGCGGATGTGTATTGATTACCATGAATTAAATAAGTTAAGCATTAAGAATAGGTACCCTCTGCTTAGGATCGATGATCTTTTTGATCAGCTACAAGGTGCTAGTTGGTTCTCAAAGATCGATCTAAGGTCAGGATATCATTAAGTAAAGGTACGAGAAGAGGATATACCTAAAATGGCTTTCCGTACTCGATATGGGCATTATGAATTTGTGGTGATACCATTTGGTTTAACAAACGTTGCAACGGTTTTCATGGATCTCAATCGGATATGTAAGCCTATGCTAGACCATTTTGCCATCGTCTTCATTGATGATATTCTTATCTATTCTCGAACCGAAGAAGATCATGCCCAACATCTTCGTGAGGTTCTTGCCACGTTAAGAAAAGAGAAATTGTATGCAAAATTTTCTAAGTGTGAATTATGGTTGCGGGAAGTACAAATTTTGGGCCACGTGGTGAATGCACAAGGCATTCTAATAGATCCTGCTAAAATAGAGACTATTATGCGGTGGTCAGCTCTGAAAAGTCCCACTGAAGTCGGAAGATTTTTGGGTTTAGCGGGTTATTATTGACGGTTCATTCAAGATTTCTCAAAGATAGCTACTCCATGGACTAAGCTAACTCATAAGAATTCAAAATTTTAATGGAAGTCAGAACAAGAAGAGTCGTTTGAACTATTAAAGGAAAAATTGACAAAAGCTCTGCCAGAAGGGACAGAAGATTTTGTAGTCTATTCTGACGCCTCAAGTGTTGGATTGGGTTGTGTTCTTATGTAGAGAGGGAAGGTAATAGCCTATGTCTCACGACACCTAAAGGCACATGAAGCGAACTACCCGACCCATGATCTTGAGCTAACGGTAGTAGTATTTGCGCTAAAGATTTGGAGGCATTATTTATATGGAACAAAGTGCACTATCTATAATGATCATAAAAGTCTGAAGTATTTCTTTGATTAGAAAGAATTGAATATGAGGCAACAACGATGGTTGGAGCGAAGATTATGACTGTGAAATACTCTCCTATCCAGGTAAGGCCAATGTTGTGGCAGATGCTCTAAGTCTGAAGGGAAATTACGCTTCAATCAAAGTGAAGTCATATAAACAAATTATAAATTCAGACTTGCTTGATCAAATCAAAACTACGCAAGTAGAGGCGTTGAAAAATGAGAATCTGAGAAGCGAAAGAATCATCGGGCAAATCCATCAACTTGAAGAGAATGATGAAGGAATGAAAGTTCGTTTTGGACGAATTTGGATTCCTTGGACGTGTAAGATTAAAACAATGATTCTAGATGAAGCGCATAAATCAAGATACTCAATTCACCCAGGTGCGACAAAAATGTATAATGATCTGAAGAGGGAGTATTGGTGGCCTGGTATGAAAAGAGATATTGTTAAGTATTTGGAGAGGTGTTTGACTTGTTTACAGGTCAAGGCTGAACATCAAAAACCATATGGAAAAATGCAACCACTAGAAATTCCATTATGGAAATGGGAACACATTACAATGGACTTGGTGACAAAACTCCCCAAAACAGCCAAAGGTTATGATGCGATATGGGTAATTGTCGATGGTCTGCCAAAAAGTGCTCACTTTATACCCATCCGTAAAAATTATACGTCTGAACGAATGGCAAAAGTGTATACCAATGAGGTAGTGTCAAGGCATGGGGTGCCGATATCTACTGTATCTGATAGAGACACTCGTTTTACCTCAAGATTTTGGAGAAAATTTCAGGAAGAAATGGGAACTAACTTATTAATCAGTACGACATATCACCCACAGACAGATAGGCAAACGAGAGAACGATTCAAACTCTCGAAGATATATTGCGTGCTTGTATTATTGATTTTGGTGGCAGTTGGGATAAGTATTTACCCTTGGTGGAGTTCTCTTACCCTCCTCAGACCATACCTTAGCTTTGCTATAGGTGGGATAAACTGAGTATGATGATGATGATGATGATGATAGAGTTCTCTTATAATAATAGTTACCATTCAAGCATTGGGATGCCCCCATTTGAAATGCTTTACAGTAGAAAGTGTCGTACTCTTGTGTGTTAGGGAGAGGTCGGTCAAAGAGAACTTGCTGACAAAGAAATTGTAAAAGTAACTAATGAAAAGATTGATCAAATCAGGGCACATCTGAAATCTGCTCAAGATCGACAAAAATCGTATGCTGGTAAGCGTAGACGCCCAGTTGAATTCCAAGTAGGAGATTATGTCATGTTGATAGTTTCTCCAGGGAAAGGTTTGATTCGGTTTCGTAAATGTGGAAAGTTGAGTCCACAATTTATTGGTCCGTTTAAAATCATTGCTCGTGTGGGGCAAGTTGCATATCGTTTAGAATTACCAGAGGAATTAAACGGCATCCATAACACTTTTTATGTGTCATATTTACGAAAATGCTTGGCTGATGAAACAGCATATGTGCCATTCAAAGACATTGAGGTGGATAATAAGCTTAACTATGTAGAAAAGCCAGTGGCAATTCCTGATCATAAAATTAAGCAACTTCAAAATAAAAGAATAAGCCAAGTGAAAGTACAGTGCAAACATCGGCGTGGTTCTGACACCACATGAGAAGCCGAAGACGAATTGAGAAAATATTACCCCGAATTATTTAAGGTATAAATAGGTTTTGGGGACAAAACCTAAATAAGGGGGGAGTGTTGTAACATCCCGTTTCATAGAAATATATATAATATTCGAAACTTATATGACGAATACTCTTAAATGAGTAAGTAACACATAAAACTGTCGATTAAAATATGTGTGCAGTTCTTAATAATAAATAGATAGTTATAATATGTAATTTTTATATCTAAATAAGTAAAATCTAAAGGGCCGCAAGACCCATATAAGTTGTCAATACATATCGACATGTTAAATTATTTCATATGTATTATTTTGTAAAAACATTTATATGAACTGTGTAAAAAGATATATACATACGTGTATATATATTAAATAAAGAATGATACGAGGATAATCTACATCTATATATCTATATATATCTATCTATATATATAAAAGAAAACGTTTATGCTGACGTGACGTGCAATGTAGGCCTCAACCTCCCCTTAAGAGTGCCACGTGGCATCATAATTGAAAGATTTTATTGTTTTTAAACTATTTCCTTTTTTAATTAAAAAAAATAAACATAAAACCCTAAATTAAATTGAGTTATTTTAAGAAAAAAAGAATTTAAAAATAAATTTAAAATTTTCTCTCTCATGTTTCCTCCGATAATTTTTAAACGTTTATATCTTTTATATACGGGATTTTTTAAAGAAAAAAATTACACCAAATTAACGAGCGTTTTATTATCTTTTCAACGAGTATCATAGTCCTATATAAAAAATGGAGAAAAACCGACTATTTTTATATGGTTTCGTTCATACAGGAAAAAAACACACAAAGTGTTCATGTTATTCATTAATCATGTTTTTTTCTTTTAAACCAGGTTCTTATCTACGATGTTGAAAATCAGCTCAATCGCCATGTTATCATTGGAATTTTACTAGGTATACTTCATCAAGAGAAGTTATGAGAAAAAATCGCGCAACACTACAACACATGGTGTCACCTTATAGCAAAGTTATTTTTTTATTTATTTAATTACAAGAGTAATAATTATTACTATTAGTATTATTAGAATAGTTATATTTTTCAACCCCGGGACACTCCCGAGGTATAATCCAGTATAGATATAGATTAGAAAAAGAATTGTTCACTAAAGTCGTGGTTGATGATATATAATGGGTTGATTTCAACAAATGAGAACTCTCAAAGAAAAACTCTATTTTTTTTTTTTTTTTTCAAATGTACTTTTATTATTATCGCTTTGTATGTGATTCAAGTACGTACTCAACCCGAAACTTCAGCATGGAAGTATTAAAGTACTCGGAGTGGGGTGGGGAAAGGGGCGGGAAAGGCATGAAGGGAGGGGGGGGGGGAGGGGGACTACCACCGCCAGGGTGGCGTGGAGAGGGGCAGGAAGGAGAGGGCGGGGGCACTGACCTTGGCGTGGGACATTTTGGTGGGGTGAGGTGGTACTGCCTTATTGGTCAGTTTTTTTTTTTTTTAACTTTAACACAATATAATATTATTTCTTTCCCCCCCCCCCCCTCTTCCCTCCTTCCACTCCCCACAATCCCCCCCCCCCCCCCATAAGTCTCACAAGTGCCACATGACGCTTCATCCCCTCTTTTCCCCCTCCCACTCCGAGTAGTCTTAGAGATTTAATCACAGATAAATAATGACCACATATATGCCTCTGCCAACACACTTCTACATGTTTCTCTAATTTGAAGTACATACATTCACACATTCGTTTTTTTGACGGCCTAAGAATATATTTTCCCAACCTCTTCAATATATAGTGATTAGTGAACGCAATTGAGATGGTAAATACAACTAAGCAATAATTGTAGATGTTTAGACTTGAAGATTTGATATTTTGAGTCACTTTTGAAAAAACGTCATTTCTTTTTGTAAAAAAAATGTGCGACTAAAATGGTTAACTGGACGACTTTTGTGTTTACCAAAAATGTAAAAGAAAAATAAATATTAACATCACTTATGTCACCCATTGTCATTATTATTGTCATTATTACGAGTTTGAAAATTTAACATAGTGATTACCACAAATGTAAAAGAAAAATAAATATGGAAATCCAAGGTTGGAAAACCTTTTTGTTTTTTTTTTTTTGTTTTTTGTTCTTTCAGGTGTAGATAAGTTGAAAACCCTTTAAAAAGTGGTTGTGATTGCGTTTTGAAACCTGATTTTTAGAATATTGTGTTTTGAAAATGCAGACAATCAGTTTTTAGTGTTTGGATTGCGTTTTAAAAACGCAAATAATCAGTTTTTTAGGCTACCAAAACGCAATAATCTATAAGCAGCTCCACCCCTGCTTTTCCAAAACGCATAATCTAAGTTTAAGTGCCTCTCCACACGTCGGTCCCTTTCAAACCTTTTTTTTCGATGGACGGCGAGACTCGAACCAGGTACCTTTTGAGCAGAAACCTCATTCATTGGCGGTAACCATCAAATTGCTTGTGTGTACGTTTGTTTTGATCCGAAACGATAATATTAATAAATATGATATTATATATCCGTATGATCTACGAAGAAAGATAAAATCTAATGTATGAGCTTGACAGTTACATTGCCAATATGGAGGAGAAAAATTGTTTGCTACGTGAATTGTATATCTAATCTTGTAAAAGGATCGTGGAAGCAATGAAACATCTATATCTATATCTATCTATATATATAAAATAAAACGTATATGCCGATGTGATGTGTAATGGAGGCCTCAACCTTCCCTTGAGAGTGCCACGTGTTATCATAATAGAGAGTTTTTGGTGTTTTTGAATTGTTTTCTTTTTTAATTAAATTGAGTTATTTTAGGAAAAAAAAAATTAAAAATAAATTTAAAATTTTCTTTCTCATATTTTCTCCCATAATTTTTAAACGTTTATATCTTTTATATACGGGATTTTTTAAAGAAAAAAATTATACCAAATTAACGAGCGTTTTCTTATCTTTCCAACGAGTACCATAGTGCTATATAAAAAAACGGAGAAAAAATCGACTATTTTTTTGAGGTTTCGTTCATACAGGAAAAAAACACACAAAGTGATCATGTTATCACGTAAAATTAGATTTTGTGGGGAATATGATTTATTACTGATTAGAATACTATGAACATGCAATGATTGAGAGATTTTATGGTTAGTTAACTTGAGCCATTTGCATTAGGTTATTACGTAAAATTAGATTTTTCAACCCCGGGACCCTCCCGGGGTAATCAGCTAGTATATAATAAACCAAAGCATTTTTAATGACATGTCATAATATTATGCAATATCTTTTTTGAGAGATGCCACATAGGATGTGATGTGCCAACTCTAGACCAATTAAAAAAAAGAAATAAATATGGTTTAAATATGATTTAACATAATCTATTAAATACCTAATTTACTAAATATAAATATTAAAACATTATTATTTTCTCTGTCATGTTTCCTCTCATAACTTTTAAATGTTAATATATTTTATATACGAGACTTTTTAAAGAAAAAAATTACAGCAAATTAACGAGCGTTTTATTATCTTTCAAACGAGTACCATAGTGTTATATAAAAAACGGAGAAAAAAAACGACTATTTTTTTGTAACCCGACAAGCATTGTGTCAGGTTTGGAATTAGTTTAAAAAAATTGTGAGTTTGGGTCGGGCCTGGGATTAGGTGATACCCGACCCAATTACCTTTTTTTTATATTAGAATATGATAACTTATGTCAGAGATTTGTTTAAAATAATAATAATAATAATATTTATTAACCATATATTGGCAGATGCCATTTTTATAGTTTAGATAGTTTTAATTTTATTCACTTTACTTAGATTTTCAACCCGGGACGCTCCCGGGCTATAAACTAGTATTTTATATTCGTTGGTCTTCGTTTAATATCGAGAAAGAGCCTTTTTTTTAATGGTGAACTTCATTAAAACTAGGGAGCCCTCAAGTCAAGGACCACCACAACAAATTACAACATATACATATAGTGTAACACCCGAATATTTAATACACTACTTTATATTATTTTCTTTCAAAATACAGTCCCATTTTTTTTTCTACAACAGAAGCAATTTCATCAATATAATGTGATGAAACAACACCTTTAATAGTTCACATTATATTTTTTATTTGATAAGTTGAGTAAGTTTACATAACCAACCTTCTTTAATTAAATAACCCATAATTGATGTACCTAAAAACGGGAAATAAACATAATGTTCGATCCATCAATTAACCAAGGCTTGGCTTGACTTCTCTAGTCCCGCACCGGTGATTTAACCGGAAAACATTATTTAAACAACTATTAGCCACGCTAGGTGAGTTCATTTATCAACAATATAATAATGTTTTCCAAATCACAGTTTTAACCACCAATCCACTATCATAATCAACCTATGGCAAATTGTAATTTATAACATATGAAGTAAAACCTTTGCCATATTATATTCATGACAATTTTTATCACATGACTGTGATTATTTCCCCACCATGTTACACACGTGGCAAAACTCATCACTCTATGGTGATCTAACACCCACCACATTACACCCGTGGCAAAATTTATCACACTATGGTGATTTAACACCCATCATGTTACACCTAAAATTTATCTCACTATGGCGATTTAACAACCACCACATTATACATGTGGCAATATATATTTTCCCCATTATATCACCATAACATCATTTGTATCACTTCTATAAATTCACGTATACACAAGTTTCATAACACAAATAGCCTCATAAGTAATGTCACATAGAATGATCCCGTGGCAATATTTATCACACTATAGTTATTTAACTCTCACCACATTACCTTGTGGCAATATTTATTACACGATGTTGATTTAACTCCCACCACGTTACACTCGTGGCAATATTTATCACACGATGGTGATTTAACTCCCACCACGTTACCTTGTGGCAATATTTATCACACAATGGTGATTAAACTCCCACCATGTTACCTTGTGGCAATATTTATCACACGATGGTGATTTAACTCCCACCACGTTACACCCATGGCAATATTTATCACACGATGGTGATTTAACTCCCACCACATTACACCTGTGGCAATAGTTATCACACGATGGTGATTTAACACCCACCACGTTACACTCGTGGCAATATTTATCACACAAGGGTTATTTAACACCCACCACGTTACACTCGTGGCAATATTTATCACACGATGGTGATTTAACACCCACCACGTTACATTCGTGGCAATTGTCATACTTTGAAGATTTAACCCTCACCACAATGCACATACAACAATATTTATTTTCCCCAATATATAACCATAACATCATTTATATATACTCATATATATAAATCACATACACACAAGTTTTACAACCCAAATAACCTATAGATAATATCACATAAAATGATGTTTGGGGAGTTGTATGAACTCACCTGTACGCGTAACGCCACGCTATAACCGGTTTTCCCTATTGCTTAACAAATCCTAGCTCAAACTCGATCACCTTTGCTTTATAGGTGTTTACTCTAATCAATCTCTTGGTTCCCTGATCCAGACCAAAACAATCTTAGATGCTATTTGAATAAGGAGTAGGTACTAACTAGTCATTACTGTGATCAGCTTTGAATAACTTATCTAGTTTAAGCATGAGTGATCAGTTCATGCGTAATTTAAAGTTAGATTACCCAATACCTACCCTAGCTAACACCCTTCCCCTATTACTAATATTGCACTGTACTAATATTATGGTAAATAAATTAGTTAAGCCTATGAAGTGAAAAACATACCTGATGCTTATGAGCATAACGTTAAAATGAGATGGTGAAGTTAATAATTATAAACCTAGATTGCTATATATGTACTTCTGTTTACAGACCATTGATGAGTCCGTTTGTAAAGATAGGATACTTCATCATGAAGTATTTGAAATATTATGTTACTTTCATTTTTTTTTTCTTTTACACATACACTACACACGTACACTTTAACTTTACTTATAACAACTTTACTAGGTATACTTCATCAAGAGAAGTTAGGAGAAAGAATCGCGCAACACTGCAACACATGGTGTCACCGTATAACAAGTTTATTTTTTTATTTATTTAATTACAAGAGTATTAATTATTACTATTAGTATTAGTATTAGTATTATTAGAATGGTTATATTTTTCAATCCCGGGACGCTCCCGGAAAGAATTAATAGTTGCTGACGTGGCGTTCAATGGTGGCCTCAACCATCTCTTGATTATGCCACGTGGCATAATGAGATGCAATGATTACAACTTCCAACTTAAGTGTTTGTTTAGTTGATTAGGTTAGGAATTATAAGAGCCATTAGAATGTGAGAAATTAGAGAGATGTGATGAGTTTTTTAATAGTTGCAGCTTACATAAGTGATTCTTTAGATGATTACTGATTAGGTTTTAGATTAGGGAATATGAGTTATTACTGATTAGAATACTATGAACATACAATGATTGAGAGATTTTATGGTTAGTTAACTTGAGCCATTTGCAATAGGTTATCACTTAAAATTAGATTTTTCAACCCCGGGACCCTCCCAGGGTAATCAGCTAGTTTGAAATATTATGTTACTTTCATTTTTTTTCTGTTACACATACACTACACACGTGCACTTTAACTTTACTTATACTTATTATTATTATTGATAATAATTCTTTTACTCGTACTTTTAAAATATAGCGTTCTATAAAAGTATGAATATACGGTTGAGACGAACTTATTTTTATCTACGTTTTAACCTAAGTTTCTTTAAAAACGGAGTAGGGTTCAAATATAATATAATATATTATATTATTACCAAACGATCTCTTATAATAGGAATTAATCGCCTAGATCTCACATCTTAAATAATCATGCTATTCGTCACTTACTCGTTAACTAATTTTTTTAATACACAAATATCCATCCCACATATTATTGGTTCCTTTTACTAATCAATGACCTGTTTCATTCACTAATAAATATGAAACAACACATTTTATTTATATAACAAAAACGGGATGTTACAAATATCCCCCACCAATTTAGGGTTTCGTCCCCGAAACCACTTTACATAGAAAATAAATGGGGATAGTGTATCCTCATTTCATCTTCTCACTCCCATGTGAAGTCAGGTCTCTTTTTATGTTTCAACTTGAGTTTAACTTGGTCAATTGGTTTGTTACGTAGTTGTTTAACTTTTTGGTCTACTATAGCAATTTTCTCCTCAACATAGTTCAAGTTATCATCCACCTCTATGTCATCTAGTGGTACATATGTTGTCTCATCTATCAAACACTTTCGTAAATGTGACACATGAAATGTGTTGTGTATCCCACTCAATTCATTTGGCAACTCTAGATGGTACGCCACACTTCTAACTCAAGCTATGATCTTAAACGGACCAATCGTGGACTTAACTTGCCATGCTTACGAAATCGAATTTCACATTTCCATGAGAAACTTTCAACACTATATGATCTCGTATCTGGAACTCAATCGGTCGTCTCCTTTTATACGCATAAGATTTTTTTCGGTCTTGGGCAGCTTTGAGACGAGTTCGTATTAACTCAATCTTTTCAGTTGTCTCATTCATAACTTCTTTCCTACCCAGTCCTTGTGGACCGATTTTTTTTTCAACACATTGGAGTCCGACGTTTTCTACCATACAACATTTCATAGGGAGACATCCCTATGCTTGAGTGGTAGCTATTATTATAGGGAAATTCTGCCTAATGGTAAAAATTTTCCCAACTTCCGCCAAAATCGATAATATATGCCCTTAATATATCTTCAAGAGTCTGTATTGTTCGTTCACTTTGACTATTAGTTTGTGGGTGATATGCTGTACTGATTAACAATCGAGTACCCAATTACTCATGAAATTTCCTCCAGAATCTGGAAGTAAATCGTGTGTCTCGATCTGACACAATTGATAATGGAAACCCATGTCTGGATACTACTTCTCTCATATATACTTCAACCATACGCTCTGAAGAATACGTCTCCCTTATATGTATAAAATGAGCACTTTTCGTCAACCGATCTATAATCACCCATATTGTATCGAAACCCTTTGGTTGTCTTTGGTTAATTTAGTTATTAGATCCATTGTTATATGTTCCCACTTCCACTTTGGAATTTCTAATGGCTGAATCTTGCCATACGGCTTCTGATGCTCTGCCTTGACTTGTAAACAAGTCAGACATTTATTAACATATTGACTCAGATCATACTTCATGCCAGTCCACCAATATTCCTTACGTAGATTCGGATACATCTCCGTGGCACCTGGATGAATGAAGTAACGAGACCTATGAGCCTCTTCAAGAATCTTGGTTCTATGTGCACAAGACACCCATATACGACCAAATCTGATTTTAACACCATACTCATTGTTAGGACAAAGAGGATTGGTGAAACCACTTTTGGAAACCTAAGTCTAATTCACTTCTGTCTAAAATATTCTAAGTATAGAACTACTGAAGAAAGAAGAAAAAATTACTGAAGAAGAATTCTACAAGTACTGAAGAAGAAATGCATCAGAAGCTCTGAAGTTCAAACCAGACAGTTCACTGAAGAACTACTGAAGACAAACTACTCATCAGTAGTTTGTCATTCATCAGCACTTGTTCAAGAATCTTTCCACCGCCTTATGTTTCAGTAGTTTATTAGTTTAGTATTACTTTAACTTTTTGTACGAGTTCCAAGATTGCAACTTGTTGCAACTTGTTTCTGAACTTGCTTTTTGGCAAGGTTCATGTATATGTAAAGTCTATAAATAGATGGGTTCATCCCTCTGTTTTAGACATTGATTTTTAATACATAAATCCTTCAAAGCTTATCACTGTTATTTCCATTTCATTTACTGAGAATCTGTTTAAGTATTCATTCTCATTCAATACTTAGATTCTCATTAAATACTTGTCTTTAGTTTTCTCAAACATCCAGGGGGAGTAATAACTCATGTTGATAAGTGTAGCTTTAACTTAAAACATTCCGCTGTGCTATAACTGATAAAGAACTTGCTAAACACTTAAGTGTTCACTAGCAAGTTCATACAAAGAGCAATACTGATCCAACAATTGGTATCAGAGCATCTGGTTTATCTGATCACATATCAATCTAACACATTGAGAATCAGACATAGGCTCTTATTGATATTCAATAAAGGATTAAAAGTTCACTTTTATCAACATCCATCACTTTAAGAGATATTTGACAAATCAATACTCTTTAAAATGGATCCTCATAATAGTGGTTCTGCCAATAAACCTGCTATGCTAGTAAGAAATGAATACAATATTTGGCAAAGGAGAATGACACATCCATTATCACAGACCAACACTGGTTGCTGGAAATCTGTGATATATGGTCCTCACAAACCAGTAAATATCAATCTTGAAACTAAAGAAGAAATACCAAAAGACCCAAAAGACTATACAGATGATTATTTCCTAAAACTTGAGCTTGATGCTAAAGCTTTCTCTATGTTGGCAATGGCACTCCCAAATGAAATCTACTCTGGCCTATTACATTGTGATAGTGCCAAAGAGCTTTGGGACTGCCTCAAAGAACAATTTAGAGGAATTGAAGAGGTGATTGCCAACACCAGAGAAATCCTGGCTCAACAATATGAAACTTTTGCTCACATTAATGGGGAAACTTTAACACAACAATTTGAAAGATTCTCCTCATTAATATCTGAGCTAAAATTAAATTGTCAGACCTACACAACTGTATCTATGCTTCATAGATTTTTAAGGTCTTTACCTGAAAAATGGGAAACATACTCTATAGTCTTAAGATCTTCACCAGACTTTAGCTCCCTCACTCTTACAAAACTACATGGGAGATTACTTACTTTTGAAAGAGAAATTGATCAAAAGAAAAAGTTACAAAGTTCTGGTAAAACAGCTGATGACTATCTACCTGGTAGTACAACACTATTAGGACAAGACTCACCAACTTGTTCAAATAGTTTTGGATCTTTTGTCTATATTGACATAACTGTTGGGATCTCATCTGAAAGATCATTCCCAGGTTATGACAATAATGATTTTAGTCAAACTGCTGATAACATGTGTTTCATCATGGATGATTTAAAAAATTTCAGCAGTGATGACTTGGAAGAAATGGATATTCTACACCAACTGGCCATGTTGAGTATAAAAACAAACAAATTTTACAAAAGGTCAGGAAGGAAATTTCCAGGACTCAACAGTTCCACAAAAATTGGTTTTGACAAATGTAAACTTAGATGTCACAAGTGTCAAAAGTTGGGACACTTTGCTAGAGAGTGTAGAAGCTCTAGCTTTAACCAATCTCAGTCTGGAAATAATTTTAACCCCAGTTATAACAGGAATAATGGAACACAAGGGAGTGCACATTTTGTACAGGCACAAGCTCCACAACACCAATATGTGCCACAAGTACAATATGTACAGATGCATGCTCAACAGATACAGAGCCAACAATCAATCCCTCCCTTTCCAGCTGCTCAACCACCTCCACAGACTCAGCAACCCTCACAACAATGTTTATTTACTTCAGGGTATGTTGACTGGATCAGTCTTCCTTTTGACACTACTGAGTGTAACCCTGATGCAGACAACAAGATGTTTGACATCAACTAGGGAGAGCCTGACAATGGCAGAAAGAACTTTGCCTTGATGGCATTTGAGGGATGCACCTCAAAATCTGCCTTGTCACAGGTATCAAAAGAATCTTTGACAAAACTTTGTTCAACTTCTTGTAAAGAATCTTTTGCTCTCATAAGAGAGACTAATGTGCACTTACAAGGTAAAGCAAATGACTCTGAGAGAAAATTCACTCAGATGAAATGTGATTTAGAAAGAAAACTTGCTACAAAAACAAAAGAAGTTTCTAAATTAACTAACAATGCTATTGAAACCCAAGCACAACTTAAAATCATGATAGATGACCTAGGAAATGTCAGAAAAGAGCTTGCTGAAACCAAGGTCACTTGTGAAAAATGGGTAGAATCTTGTAAGGGGTACCAACTGTTGCTAAACAAACAAAGTGCTTCAAATGTTAGGTTTGGCATAGGGTACAATCACACTGAAACACCAATAGATTTTCCCCCAAAACTACTGAAGATGGGAGAAAAATTGTTTCAGGTGAAACTTCTGAAGAGAAAGAATGCACATCTTTCCATGAAAACTTTCTAAAAACTCACAAAGAAAGTTCTTCAGAAGTACTGATAAAATCTGACATTAAGCCATCAGTAGTTTCATCTACATCAGGAGTTGAGAACCTGAAAACTACTGATGACCTAAAACCAATCAAAACAGTCAGAAACTTGTCTTTAAAAGAAAAGACAAAAGAATGTGAAATCTGTGGTCTGTTCAACCACAAGACAGAATTTTGCAGATACAGAAAAGGTATTCAGTACAACAAGAAAATTCAACAACTGGTTGTGGGAAAACAAATCAAAAATGATTTTGTAGAAACTTTTTCTCCTAGGAAACAACAACCAGTAAACACCTTTTCTCATAAAAAGGCAAAATCTCAACAAAAATCTTTTTCTCAAGATTCCCTTTCAGTAGTTAGACCTAAATCATCAGCAGTTTCACAAACTGCTACGATTAAAGATCTCATGAACATGGTACAACTAATGATGACCAAAGTTGATGGTGGTCCTCAAAAGGATACCACCATTGCTCTTAATGAAAAATCCATTGCCAAAA
Source organism: Ambrosia x helenae (assembly GCA_030844895.1). NCBI lineage: Eukaryota > Viridiplantae > Streptophyta > Magnoliopsida > Asterales > Asteraceae > Ambrosia > Ambrosia x helenae. Next base: position 121,328,575 of record CM061234.1, on the reverse strand, counting down.
AGACATGGATTCCTCAACTTGGTCAAGAACAAACTGTAAATGTTCTCAAGAGCAAACCCAAAGCCAAACTGGCTTGGGTTCCCAAATCTAACTAATTTGCTATCTTGTGCAGAGAGTTTCCAAAGGCTTAAATAGCATTTGGTATGTTGACAGTGGAGGCTCAATGCACATGACTGGATGCAGATACCTGATAAACAATTTTATCAGTCAAAGAAATATTTTGAACCAAAGAATAACTGCTGTTTTATTATATTATTATGTGTTTGAGTCCAAAAACTGGATCTTATGATCAAATGCCCTCAGCTTTTCAACCTATTTTTCATTCCATAGTGAATGAAACAAAATTCAGGGCATCATCACTTTTCTTTAATGAGTTGGTGTTACATCATCTCAATACTAAAAAGAAGTTTTTGTTGTACCCAAGATTTATTATGCAATGCATAATAAAAGAACTTGGAGAAGAGGTGCTTGTGGGTAAAACTACAATTTTAAACCCTTTGTCCTCACAAGCATACTCAAGGCACAACAAACCGGCTGCCTGGCCAGAAGATGACCAAGGGGAACCAGAAACAGTCCCCATGGAACCCTCATCTTCCAAACCTTCAACCCCAAAGGCCAAGAAACCCAAGCAACAAAAACAAAAACCCACCAACCCAAAAAGAAAGGCAGTTCAGGAGGTTGAGATGCCTGAACTTACTAATGTGCAATCTGCACTTGATAAAGATGTGACTGAAACATCCTCTCAATCTCATCCATCCAAAACCCCATCAAGAGCACCAATAACAATCCTTTTCAAAAGAAAGAAATTCAAGAAAACAATCCCAATAGACCCTTCTTTTGAAACTGCTGAACCCATAGTCCAAACTACTGAACCAGCACCCCAAACTTCTGAACCAGAAATTGAAATTGCCAAGCTTCTCTCTATGCTAAAAGAGAGAATCCCATCCGAACATGTCAGTCCCCAACAACCACATCAAACAGGGGACATAGCTTCAGAACTTGACATGGATGTGGACACTCAAAGCCCTAACCCAAGAGATGAGGATGAACCAGGGTCTCTAAGCCCAAACTTAGAAACTCTAGGTACATTTGAGGCTGCTACTACTCACATACCACCCAGTGGTGGATCTGAGGAAAGAAGTAACATTGCTAAGACCTCATTTGTGGCAACTACTGATGAAGGCTTAATGCCTGAGGTAGGAAATCCTCTGAACCAAGAAAAAGAGGTACATGAGACAACTGAGTTGGGCTCAGCTCATGATGTAACTGATATTGTCCTCATTGAGGATGTAATCAGGGATTCAGATGATTCCATTGATTTGGATGATGATTCACAACCAAACATTGAATTGACGGCTGCTAATGAAGGTCATGCACCTGGTGTATCTAAGCTCAAAGAGCTGGTCACACCAGATCAGGTTAAAGTCCACTTGATCCCTGATTCCCCTAAAGTGGCATCTTCTGTACAACAAGAAGATCACCCCAAAACACACCCCTCACTACAAATGCCTACCCAATTCCCTGGGTCAACAAGCATAGAGTTGAACCAACTATGCAGCCCAGATAGTCCCTTATACCATATGATGAACACACTCATCACCAATCACTTCAGAACCTACACAGCTGCTTTGGAGCTGTCTGTTGATGTGTTGCAAAACACATCTCTTTTCCTATGTATTTTGTATATTATTTGGTCATGTTTTTATTCGTTTCGTGTTGTTTTTATTATGTATTTATTTATTTCATTATTTTATAGGTGTTCGTAAGAAAGGAGCTTAAAACAGTGAAAAATAATCAAGACGCGAGCACCTGGTGTTCATGGACGTTGGAGTGTAAACGAGGAACTTTGGTCGAGCCAAGAACACCCAAGTCAAGAATACGAGTCTGAGCCCACATATAATAATAATAATAATAATAATAATAATAGTAATAGTAATAATAATAATAATAATAAAAGAACCGAAAAAGAAAAACATGTGAATTGTGAACTCACATTGGATGTGAGCCCGAGATATTTAATAAAAATAGAAAACCCTATTTGGACTAAAAACGTTTTGGACGGCAAATATATAGGAGGAAGGAGAAGATTATATAGAGGAGACATATTATATTTTCGAAGACAATTTGATAACAGCCGCCTTGAGGAGATCATCGAACAAAAAAAAAAAAAAAAGAAGCAGCAACCTCGAGGTTTTTAGAGAGGAAGTGAAGGCCAGGAAGGCTTGGGGTTCAAGAATGAAGCTACGGGTTCGATTATAATAAATTTTAGTTTTTACATTTATTTACTTTGTGTTCATGAATATTAAGACCATGATTAATTTTTATGTTGAACCTTTGTTTTTATTGTTTTTCATCACTATGAGTAGCTAAATCTTGAACCACTACCTAGGTTGTATGATGATCGCATGTTAATTTTATAGCTTTCGGTTTATGGATTATTTTGAATGGTTAATGTTTTGGTAACGATTTGGTTGGGGTCTATTATGATGTGTGTGCGTGCTTAAGTCTATTTTTTTTTTTTTTGAGAGAGTTACATAATCATCTTAGTGAATGTCTTTCATGTTTGGATGATTATTAGGGTGCTTGCTAGGTGCTTGTAGCTTATTTTATGGTTTTGTGCACGAAAGCTATAGGAACTTGATTAGAGAATTTAGAGGACTTAAGTATTCTTCCATTCTTGAGACCGGGAGGTGATGGAATGTTGGGTTGTCTAGAGCTTTAGGTGTTAGGTTTTGGGTGAGACCGGGATGTGATCCTATCCTAGTTGTCTTTAGTTTCTTGCAATTCCAAGTTATAGTTAACCCAATTAAATTACTCCTTTACATCTTTGGGTGTATTGTGATTAGAGAGACCGGGAGGTGATCGAGTCATTAGAGTACCTTTACATCCTTAGTGAGTTGAGACCGGGAGGTGATCCGATCTAGATAGCCAGTGTTTTATTCTTTAGGATTCTTTGGGGTGTGTTGGTGAGACCGGAGGAGATCTAGCACGTCTTAGGGTTTCTTGAGTTATCTTTAGAATCTGGTAAGCCATTCAGTTTTCCATTACCGAGAGTTGTAAGTTTGCATGTAGGATTCTTAACCTAGGTAGTTTACTTCCTATCCTGATACCTTCCTCAGTTACCCTTGCTGCTTATTTATCCTTATTTAATTGCTTTATTTATTTTATTTCATTATTAAAAAAAACAAAAATAATTTATAAACCAAATTTGTTAAGTCTTAGTCGAGTCTAGTTTTGTTTTCTAGTAGTGTCCTGTGGGTTCGATACTCGGACTTACTTAGTCTGTACTGCATTGATAGGTACACTTGCCTATCGTGTGGTCTAGTATAGTTGAGTCTATTTTATATTACTAGGTGTCTAGGTTAGGTAGTTATTTTTAGACCATAAATAGCACATCATCTGTCAAGAACCAATTTGAAGTGATCAAGACAAAAATGAACGATCTGTCCAACAAAATTGACCACAATTCAAAACAGATCACCATTCTCACTGGTACTTTCTCTCAACCTTCCAAACTTGATGAATCCAAAAAGGGGGAGAAAATTAGGGAACCAAGGGAGTCATTCAAAGCCAGAATAAAAGCAAGAGTGGCTCTCCAAGAAAGAGAACTCAAAGACAAAGCCATAAGACAAAAACTGGCTCAACAATTTGGTGTCTCTGAACAAGAAATTGAAGAAGCTGAAACATCCCAAGGCCATAATGAAGAAACTTCTGATGCTAATGAAAGTTCTGATGATGAATCCGAAAGTACTGAAGACAATCCTTCAGTAGTTGACAAACCTTCAGTAGTTGTCAACACATCAGAAGTTAACACTTCCAACATACAACCAACTGAAGAGCCTTCCAAACCAACTGAACAACAACAACCAACTCCTATTCCAAGGTCTACTACAACTACAACTATGACTGTGCTAAACCCTTCTCCACTATCAATGTCCAAAGAACTACTTGAGAAGAGTTTGATTGCACCCGAAAGAAAGGCTAAGGAAGATGAGATCTGGAATGCTTTGGAAGTAAGGGATGACTTAAGCTTCAATGAAACATTACAAGCTTATGGAGCAGAGTTACAAAGGCAGGCTAACCTTGAAATAGTTGCTGAAGAAGACAAAAGACAACAACTGATGTCTTACATTACAAAGAACGGCAAGACTAAAGCCTTTTCACTGAAAGGACTCTCCATGGATGAGCTGACAAGAAGAGCTCAACTTGTTGCAGACAAACTTGCAACAAACAAAGATGTGAAAGCCAAGAGAGCTGAGATAATTGAAGAACTGGTAGCAAATAACTATGGTTCAAAAGCCTCTGTGTCAATATGGAAAGAAGAAAGACTACTAGACACATACAAGAAGTACAAAGCTGCCAAGGCTGCTAATCCAGAGAAGTTCAAAACTTTTGAAGTATAAACTTCAATAGTTAGAACTTTTGGTGTTAAAAGACCAGCTACCAAGAAGAAAACAGAGGACAATACAAAAACTGACTTCAAGATGGTACTACTAGAAGGAAACACAGTAGTCCATTCAGACTTTGATATTGAAGAAAAACCTCTGTTAACACAGTTCAGGGATCCTTCTACATTTGCCTACCAAATCCAGAAGACCATCAAAGACAAACTGCACACTAAGGTAGTTACTGAACATCACTTACCAACTTTCAAACTACCTGATGTGATGCAATAAGAAGAAAGAAGTGAATCCCACCTGAGAGTCACTGAAATTGAAAACATCCAACACTCAGGAACTTCCCAAGGGACCAGTATGGTTCCCTATACTTCAGACTTTGACAAGTCTAAAGTGTTGATCATCAGATGGTCCTTTACTGATGACAACTCAGTAGTAGTGACAAGGAGAGATCTTACAAGCAAGACCTACAAGTCCATGAATGAACTGAGGAAATTATCAACTCAGGACTTGCTTACAATTCAACATCTGGAACCTCAAAAGGGATCTCTCACTGATGAGCAGCTTAATCAATTGAAGAATTCCATGTTCAAGGAGATATGGAAGATTGTGAATGACAGAAGAAAACAATAAAGAATTAGAAAAGGTTTTGGCTTCATCAATCCAGGGGGAGATTGTTAGGACAAAGAGGATTGGTGAAACCACTTTTGGAAACCTAAGTCTAATTCACTTCTGTCTAAAATATTCTAACTATAGAACTACTGAAGAAAGAAGACAAAATTACTGAAGAAGGATTCTACAAGTACTGAAGAAGAAATGCATCAGAAGCTCTGAAGTTTAAACCAGACAGTTCACTGAAAAACTACTGAAGACAAACTACTCATCAGTAGTTTGTCATTCACCAGCACTCGTTCAAGAATCTTTCCACCGCCTTATGTTTCAGTAGTTTATTAGTTTAGTATTACTTTAACTTTTTGTACGAGTTCCAAGATTGAAACTTGTTGCAACTTGTTTCTGAACTTGTTTTTTGGCAAGGTTCATGTATATGTAAAGTCTATAAATAGATGGGTTCATCCCTCTGTTTTAGACATTGATTTTTAATACAGAAATCCTTTAAAGCTTATCACTGTTATTTCCATTTCATTTACTGAGAATCTGTTTAAGTATTCATTCTCATTCAATACTTAGATTCTCATTAAATACTTGTCTTTAGTTTTCTCAAACATCCAGGGGGAGTAATAACTCCTGTTGATAAGTGTAACTTTAACTTAAAACATTCCGCTGTGCTATAACTGATAAAGAACTTGCTAAACACTTAAGTGTTCACTAGCAAGTTCATACAAAGAGCAATACTGATCCAACACTCATTTTCTTCCAGATTTTGAACTTCACCATATATCCTTTTCTTTCTTCACATTCTCATCCGTCAACACCTCAGTTTGCGCCATTTTAAGTTGATTCATAAAGCCACTAATTTATAAGACTTCACCCTAACTGGAGGATGGTTCCTTTTTTCCATATCATGGATTTCTTTGATATTCAACAAGTTGATTTGATCAACCTGCTCACTATTTACTAGAATAACATTCCATTAACTTGGATTTTAATGATAAAATCCATTATTATCAATACCTATCTCCAAAGTTCATACACATTTCCTTACAACATCTATCTCCAATGTTATCTTATGAGCCCATTTTTTTCTAGTATTCCTCTCTTGGAGAATTAATTCTTACAATAGTATGATTCTCCATATCTAGGGTACGTTCGTACGCTCCTTTTAATTTCCAACTCCTCGATTCTCACACCAAAGTCGAGTCCCATGACAAGATTTAAAAAAAAATCAAAGACAACCCCAATACGTATTTTCATCTATCTACGTATTATTCAAACTAGGCTCCAAGTTAAATAGTGTCTAAGATATGCTAAACTTGCGAGCAAACAAATGAACCTGCACTCGCTTATGTCAGGTCATCAAGATTGTAACTGGGCCATGATCGAACACCATGTAGCCAAACTAGAGTCCCAAACCACTCACACAATCTTTAGTTAATCATCCGATTTAAGGTCTTAATGAACCTAAGACCATCGGATTCTAAACTTTGATCTCAATTGGTAACTACACTCCATAGTCTTTAAAATAACTCACGATTGTCCTTGACCGTACACCCACCAATGGTTGAGATCACAAAAACCCGTGATCTAAATATGTCATATTCCATGTTGTAATACTCATACTATGCCATTAACAAAGTCATCTAGTTGTCAAAACCAAAATCACCTAGGGAGCCAATCAGTTTAGAAGTTCTCTACAACTCATCTTGATCAAGGTCACACCCGATCAACAACCCATGAGCACTACACATGATCCCCAATTAACCAATGATAGACATCTCTGGGTTACTTTTTATTTTGGCTCCTCAAACCAAACTTTAACATGCCGCTAAATACAGCCCATTCAATCATCAAAACAGTTATGAAACACTCGACACCATTGTGTTCCACTTGCGGTCCATCTTGCCAGCATTAAGTTATCATCGTATAATGCTATCCGGCCATCAAACCTATCCCCAGAATGTAGCTACCCAACAGCCTGGTTTCCATCTCACTTCTTCTAAATTTCACCACTACCAAAATCTTAATAGCATGGTATCGACGCCATTAATTTAATATTCAAGATTTTGGTTTCATCCATATGACCCCACCTCTATCTTAACTCTTAACTAGCCGTCGCTAGCTAGACAATACATTATTTGTCTAAAATTGGGTCTTAACCATACTTCGATTTAATCCTGTATTTATCCCCATTAATTCATTGTGGATAAATCATCACCTCGACGCTTTCAACGAGTTCCTCACCGTATTATGAGTGCCGGAATGTTGATTTTCGTCACCCTCAACTAAGTTTTCATTTTCATGCTGTGAAGTTGTCATTTCTTACATCGGAAATGACGATAAAGCTTTAGGATACTTATTATATCCTATAGACCCCAAACTCATATATTTTATACTACTTATCTACTAGATAGTTTCTACAACTTTTCATATATTATTATTAAAGCACTATCTAATAGACAATTCACATGCATTTTATCCACCTCCACACCTAATCTTTGCTCATTTTGGCAATCATATGAGTTATGACCACTTCAAGATTGTAATGGTACCGTGTATTTACAATCATCACTGGCCAAGTGTGATTGTCCATACGCTATACACATACATTCTTGTTGTTACCATATCATGTCAAAATTCACAAATTTCGGTTTCAAACGCTTGGCATAAAATTTATGCTATTTAACAACCTAGCATACAAATTAATGCATGTATACAACTTTAATATATAATCTAGGGAACTTTAATTAATTTAATCCCCTCCCCAATTCGAGCCTCGGATCGAACACTACTTACTCAACATATCAAGAGCATACGGTTTAAGTCCAAGTATTCTGATAAAATACTTAGTTCGCTTAAACCATTGTTCTGATACCAACTTGTAACACCCGAATTTTTAATACACTTCTTTATATTATTTTCTTTCAAAATACAGTCCCATTTTTTTCTACAGTGGAAGCAATTTCACTAATATAATGTGATGAAACAACACCTTTAATAGTTCACATTATATTTTTTATTTGATAAGTTGAGTAAGTTTACATAACCAACCTCCTTTAATTAAATAACCCATAATTGATGTACCTAAAAACGGGTTTATAAACATAATGTTCGATCCATCAACTAACCAAGGCTCGGCTTGACTTCTCTAGTCCCGTACCGCTGATTTACCTGGAAAACATTATTTAAACAACTATTAGCCATGCTAAGTGAGTTCATTTATCAACAATATAATAATGTTTTCCAAATCACAGTTTTAACCACCAATCCACTATCATAATTAACCTATGGCAAATTGTAATTTATAACATATGAAGTAAACCCTTTGCCATATTATATTCATGACAATTTTTATCACATGATTATTTCCCCACCATGTTACACACGTGGCAAAACTCATCACTCTATGGTGATTTGACACCCACCACATTACACCCGTGGCAAAATTTATCACACTATGGCGATTTAACACCCACCATGTTACACCTAAAATTTATCTCACTATGGCGATTTAACAACCACGACATTATACACGTGGCATTATATATTTTCCCCATTATATCACCATAACATCATTTGTATCACTTACATAAATTCACGTATACACAAGTTTCATAACACAAATAGCCTCATAAGTAATGTCACATAGAATGATCCCGTGGCAATATTTATCACACAATAGTTATTTAACTCTCACCACATTACCTTGTGGCAATATTTATTACACGATGGTGATTTAACTCCCACCACGTTACACCCGTGGCAATATTTATCACACGATGGTGATTTAACTCCCACCACGTTACCTTGTGGCAATATTTATCACACAATGGTGATTAAACCCCCACCATGTTACCTTGTGGCAATATTTATCACACGATGGTGATTTAACTCCCACCACGTTACACCCGTGGCAATATTTATCACACGATGGTGATTTAACTCCCACCACATTACACCTGTGGCAATAGTTATCACACGATGGTGATTTAACACCCACCACGTTACACTCGTCGCAATATTTATCACACAATGGTGATTTAACACCCACCACGTTACACTCGTGGCAATATTTATCACACAAGGGTTATTTAACACCCACCACGTTACACTCGTGGCAATATTTATCACACGATGGTGATTTAACACCCACCACGTTACATTCGTGGCAATTATCACACTTTGAAGATTTAACCCTCACCACAATGCACATACAACAATATTTATTTTCCCCAATATATAACCATAACATCATTTATATATACTCATATATATAAATCACATATACACAAGTTTTACAACCCAAATAACCTTATAGATAATATCACATAAAATGATGTTTGGGGACTTGTATGAACTCACCTGTACGCGTAACGCCACGCTATAACCGGTTTTCCCTATAGCTTAACAAATCCTAGCTCAAACTCGATCACCTTTGCTTTATAGGTGTTTACTCTAATCAATCTCTTGGTTCCCTGATCCAAACCAAGACAATCTTGGATGCTATTTGAATAAGGAGTAGGTACTAACTAGTCATTACTGTGATCGGCTTTGGATAACTTATCTAGTTTAAGCATGAGTGATCAGTTTATGCCTAAATTAGAGTTAGATTACCCAATACCTACCCTGGCTAACACCCTCCCCCTATTACTAATATTGCACTGTACTAATATTATGGTAAATAAATTAGTTAAGCCTATGAAGTGAAAAACATACCTGATGCTTAGGAGCATAAAGTTAAAATGAGATGGTGAAGTTAATAATTATAAACCCTATATATGTACTTCTGTTTACCGACCATTGATGAGCCGGTTTGTAAAGATAGGATCCTTCACCATGAAGTATCTATCTATTTATATAAAAGAAAACGTATATGCTGACGTGGCGTGCAATGGAGGCCTCAACCTCCCATTGAGAGTGCCACGTGGCATCATAATTGAAAGATTTTAGTGTTTTTAAACTATTTCCTTTTTTAATTAAAAAAAAGATAAACATAAAACCATAAATTAAATTGAGTTATTTTAAGAAAAAAAGAATTTAAAAATAAATTTAAAATTTTCTCTCTCATGTTTCCTCCCATAATTTTTAAACGTTTATATATTTTATATACGAGATTTTTTAAAGAAAAAAATTACACAAAATTAACGAGTGTTTTATTATCTTTCCAACGAGTACCATAGTCCTATATAAAAAACGGAGAAAAATCGACTATTTTTTGTGGGGTTTCGTTCATACAGGAAAAAACACACAAAGTGTTTATGTTATTCATTAATCATATTTTTTCTTTTAAACCAGGTTCTTATCTACGATGTTGAAAATCAGTCCAATCGCCATGTTATCATTGGAATTTTACTAGGTATACTTCATCAAGAGAAGTTAGGAGAAAGAATCGCGCAACACTGCAACACATGGTGTCACCGTATAACAAGTTTATTTTTTATTTATTTAATTACAAGAGTATTAATTATTACTATTAGTATTAGTATTAGTATTATTAGAATGGTTATATTTTTCAATCCCGGGACGCTCCCGGAAAGAATTAATAGTTGCTGACGTGGCGTTCAATGGTGGCCTCAACCATCTCTTGATTATGCCACGTGGCATAATGAGATGCAATGATTACAACTTCCAACTTAAGTGTTTGTTTAGTTGATTAGGTTAGGAATTATAAGAGCCATTAGAATGTGAGAAATTAGAGAGATGTGATGAGTTTTTTAATAGTTGCAGCTTACATAAGTGATTCTTTAGATGATTACTGATTAGGTTTTAGATTAGGGAATATGAGTTATTACTGATTAGAATACTATGAACATACAATGATTGAGAGATTTTATGGTTAGTTAACTTGAGCCATTTGCAATAGGTTATCACTTAAAATTAGATTTTTCAACCCCGGAACCCTCCCAGGGTAATCAGCTAGTTTGAAATATTATGTTACTTTCATTTTTTTTCTGTTACACATACACTACACACGTGCACTTTAACTTTACTTATACTTATTATTATTATTGATAATAATTCTTTTACTCGTACAACTTTTAAAATATAGCGTTCTATAAAAGTATGAATATACCGTTGAGACGAACTTATTTTTATTTACGTTTTGACCTAAGTTTCATTAAAAACGGAGTAGGGTTCAAATATAATATAATATATTATATTATTACTAAACGATCTTTTATAATAGGAATTAATCGCCTAGATCTCACATCTTAAATAATCATGCTATTCGTCACTTACTCGTTAACTAATTTTTTAATACACAAATATCCATCCCACATGTTATTGGTTCCTTTTACTAATCAATGACCCGTTTCATTCACTAATAAATTTGAACCAACACATTTTATTTATATAACAAAAACGGGATGTTACATACAGGGGCGGACCTAGTGTATAACTAGGTGTCGCGTCCGTTGCTGCTCTACTTCGCGCGCGTAGTGAAAAATTAGTGGAAAATTTGGTTTTTTTTACGAAATTTGAAAAACATTGCTGCTAAAATGAAAAGAAAAAAGAAAAACGTTACTACTGGAATTCATTTATAGATCCGCCACTGTATACATAGGAAAATTCGACCAATCCTGCCATATGATAGTATCTAACCTACTATGACTCTTAAGCCATAAGAAAGTTAAAGTTTTTATATCGGCCACCACATCGACCACCTTTGGGGTTTTGTTGTCGAAAACCTTTTTGTTCCTTGTATTCCATATAACCCAACATGTAGTCAATATAATACCTCTAATAATTCTCTTTGCTCATTTCGACCCTTGGACCCAATTTTGGAGTTGGAGCAAGTCTTCAATGTCAAAAATTCCAACAGGCTGCACCTTTTCTAAATGCTACACCATACCCCAAAGGCGAACCCGCAATCGATAAAAATTTGCTCGCAATTTTCATCAAACACTTCGCAGAGGGGACATATCAAAGAAGGAAGATTAATATTTCGTCTTGTAAGAGCAAGAAGAGTCGGAAGACGATTCATTTCGTCTCGCCACATATGAATGTTAACTTTGATAGGCACCCAAGGTTCCCAAATAAAATGGTGTTTTTTATCAGCTCTTTAAAAACGCCTGAACCATCCGAGTCCCAAATCCATCCGTCTGGAGTGTTCGGCATATGAATAGAAGATAACATAAAAAATACATCTTCCATCTCAAAAATCGCTTTAACCGAATCAGCTTTCACATTCCAATCAGCAGATAACACAACCGCATCACCATTTCGAATAATCCTTTCGTTAATCTTGCAACTTTTATTCCTTTCCGAAGCGTAAAGGGCCGGCCATCTGAGCATTAGAGCAGTCGAACCAAACCAAGTATCCTTCAAGAAGCGCATAGTATTCCCATCCCCTATTTTACCTTTGAAAAAACAACTCACAGGCTCTCCGTTTAGCCGCGTCTTCTCGATGGCAGCCACCATAGACTTCCGACATCCATTAATATTCTGTGCAACTGGTAAGAACATCCATTTGTTTCGACCACCATGGATATCTTCTATAATATTCCTCCAAAGACTTCCCATTTGAACATTGAATCTCCATGCCCATTTGATAAGGAGAGTCACATTAATGTCGGTTAGCTTAGCGATACCCAACCCACCATCTTTCTTCAAGGTAGAGACCACATCCCAATGGACCCAATGTAGTTTTCTTCGATCGGAAGAACCCGCCGACAGAAAATTCTTTATAAGACATTCAATTTTCTCCACAACTTTCAATGGCGTCTTGTATAATGAAAGGTAATAAATTGGGAGGCTAGAGAGAACCGACTTTATAAGTGTCAATCGCCCACCAATGGATAGCGTATTTGCTTTCCATGATGCTAATCGAGAAAGAGTTGTTTGCGTAAGTTTTGATTAATGTAATAAATCGTTTTCAAGAAATGAAAACTCACAAGAAAAAACTATATTATTTTTCTTTCAAATATAGTTTTGTTATGCTTTTTATCTTACTAGACCCGGAAATTATAACATGGAATGTTAGAAATTTGAAAACTAAAAGTACCGATCACATTAATAAAGAGAAAAAAAACAGAAAAAAAACTCTATGCCGACACCCTTCCACATGTTTTTTTCCTTTCTAAATTTGAATAACATACGTTCACGCAATCCTTTCCTTGATGGATATACCACTCACATTAAATAACCTGATAATTAAGGGTCAAGATAATAAGTTAATGGTACACCCTTAAAATTATTTACACATCTATTAATACGTTTTTTTTTTGAACGACCAAACAACTTTATTGAACCAAAAGCTAGCAAGGAACTAGCAAAAAATCCGGGGTACAATCAAAGCGGAAAAAAACAAACCGAAAACAACACATAGCCGAACAAAAGAAAAAAAACAACTTATCCCATTATTGTCGCATCAAAATTACCCCACGCATCCCACGACATATCCTTCATTTTTGCGCGATTTGTAACCCACAAGAAACTCATAATCTTGATTTCATCCATAATATTCCGGACCAGAACTTGCTTTTGATTGAAAACCAAATCATTCCTTGCCCTCCAAATACTCCAAAACGTCGTTAGAATAACCGCATAAAATGCCTTCCTAACCCGAGTCCCATTCTTTGCAGTCAAATGGCAAGATAGAATATCACGAACATGGAAAGCAAAGAAGTTCGGTAACTTACACCACGTAAACACACGGTACCAAACCTCCAAAAAAACCGGGCAACCCGTAAAAATATGATCAGCCGTTTCGACGTTTGTATTATAAACCTTACACTCCTGTGAACCAACCTGTATCTGACGCCTAGCCAAAGCATCCAAAGTAGGTAGCTGATTCAGAAAAGCACGCCACGCAACAACCTCCACCTTCTTCGGGACCCAATTACACCACTCAAACTGTGAAACAGGGAGCGTATTTCCAGCCTCGAAGACCCATTCCTTCACCGACTTGACTGAGAAACCCACCTCCCCACCAGTCGACCACCTCCAAGAATCAGCACCAGCGCTGACAGAAGAACCAGCCAGCAGCGAAAGTAACAGCTGAAACTGCTGTTGTTCCTTAGTCGTACAAGACTGTCGCTTCCAATCCCAACTGAAAACTGGCTGCTGCAATCCGTCCTTTTGTACCCGATCCCTAACAACACATGCTTTCTTTTTCTCTAGCGCAAATAATAGAGGGAATAAATGTTTAAGAGACGCATCCGTTAGCCAACTGTCATACCAGAATAAAATAGAATCGCCTCTCCCAACCGTGCCCTTTACAAAAAGTAACGAGCCATTATTAAGACGTTCCAGTAGAGCCGGAATAGAAGCGATCTGCTTCCACGTACCTGCAACCGAAATTTTACTGGAATGTAAGACCAATCCCTTCCGCTCCCATGAATTGACCAAACAACCTTGTGCCAAAGGGAATGTTGATCAACTTTAAACTGCCACCACCACTTGGACAATAAGCTAACATTCGCGTCTCTCAACGACTCCAGACCAACACCACCATATTTGATCGGCGCAATCACATTATCCCAAGCTATCCAGCTCATCTTATCATCCTCATCTAATCCCCCCCCCCCCAAAAAAAAAAAAACCTTCTTCGTATCCTTTCAAGGGTGCTAATAACTTGAGAAGGCGCGCGAAATAGGGAAAAGAAATACAATGGTAAAGAACTCAAAACCGATTTGAGTAAGGTGATGCGACCACCATACGAGAGGGTCTTGGACTTCCACAAAGAAAAGCGCTTTTTAAATTTTTCCATAATTGGCTCCCAACATCTCACCAAGTTCATATTCGAAGCGATAAGCACGCCTAAGTAAGAAAACGGAAACCTACCACCGGGGCACTTTAAAGCCGCAGCCATTACATCTAATTCAGCATCAGGCACACCAACCCCAAAAATGCTACTTTTCTTGGAGCTTATCCTCAAACCCAAAATTAAATGAAAGCCCCTTAACAACCTTCTCAAATTTAAAGCATTTATCAAAGACCACTCACCACAAAAAAATCACATCGTCAGCGTACATAAAGTGTGTAATAGTTGGACCCGAACCTCCAACTTTGATGCCACGAAAAGCCCCCAACATACTAGCCCTCCGCATAATCCTTGTAAGACCTTCCATGGCTAAAATAAATAAATACAGAGATAGTGGGTTGTAACATCGCAAAATTTTCCCCAAAATTTTAATACATAAAAAGCCCTTATATATATATATATATATATATATATATATATTATTACACCTTTATCATTAATATTATACAAATGTGCCTAAGTCTTTATTTATCCTAACTCACAACTTATATACATACATAAATGTATATAAATAATCTATCTATATAATAATTGAGGTCACTTGGGTTGAATCAAGGCTTTAGAGATGGCCTCTAGGATCCAACAACAAATATGGAGCTCCGAATTTATTAGTATAAAAACCACTTTCTTTCATTTTTTTTCATTCTCCATATCAAAACTCTCATAATACTCTTCTAATTCCTATTGATACTACTCCATATCAAATCTCCGAATCAAATTCCTAACAAATATTAGAGGCTTTCTTTTTCATCTTGCATCATTTTTTGATTATCCACAACCGATTAAAGGTAAACATCCATACTACTCTTCTAATGTTGATTATCCACACATATTCAATAAGATTGTGATAAACAAATTTGTAATATAGAAATATTCATTTGAAACCATATTTTTTTAAAAGCATATTTTCATTTAGATTTGTGATAACCAGATTTGTGCTAAACACATATTCAATCAGATTGTGATAAACATATTTGTAATATACCCATGTATTCATTCGGATTTTTGTTAATTTTATTACTATTCAATCGGTTTTACTAATGCTATGTTTTAACATTTGAACAAAAGGATTTGATCCGAAGACACAAATTCTAGAATCCAATTAGGTATATGGAGCTCCAACTTTGTATGCATAAAACCGTTTTGTTTATTTATTGTCTAAATCCTTTTCAAGAGTCTATCGATTCTCTTTATTTATTGTATTCGTTTGAATCTTCGGATTCTGTATATGACACAAGAAACCGACTCTTAATTTTTTTGAAGATGTTTAACATTCAACAAACGGTCAACAATATTTTTTAAACATTAAACTATCGACAATTTTCTTATGTTAATTTTGATTATTCAATCCTACATTCCATATTCGGCTGATAATATTAGACCAATTTTAATTTCATTAATTCTGAGTTATTGTTATTTATTTACATTAATAAATGTCACACCCTCAAAATCCACTTGCGGAGTTTTACCGCGAGGCGCATGACAAACCAGGATCCAAACCAACGATCACAATAAACAAGTCTAAATGAATTAAAATGCAATTTCAAACATAGTTTAAAATCCCGTTTACAGCGGAAGCTTATTCAAAACATTATCCAAAATAATAAACCAATGTTCAATGTTGTAAGACCATGCAACCCTAACATAGACGCCGTGCAGACGCGTGCGCCCTAGTCCTGTCGTGCTACCTTAGCGACCTGAGAAAACATGTAAAAGTTTACGTCAGCACAAAAATGCTGGTGAGTTTACAGGTTTTGTATCCAAGCACCAAGTCCACCTGTCCATACTATAACAAATAGAAAACCAGTATACGCTAGCTAGGCGTACGTTTTGTTACTACCACGATTGGAAAACCATTACTAACGCGAATACCAAAAGTATGCCCGATATATGTTCCTGTTGTTCCTGTTGTTCCTGTTTGAGACAATATGCACCCGCCGACCCTCCAAGTCGACGAGCGGGGTTGGTCACTCCCAATAGCGCTATTCACATTTCCCCGTTGTGCAAACCCGCACATTCATGGTTCCCCCCGGGACTTCCAAAGATCGTGTAGTACACAATAGAAACCCATAGTATGACAGTAGTTACCAAATAATCGTTTTAACACATGTTTTCTCCCCCGAAAGTATAAAACCAGTTTAAAAGAGGGGCCGTAAACTCACCTTAAGTTCCGTTACTCCTTAACCCGAGTAAACTCAGCTGCTATGCTAGTCCCGTAAAGCGGCGACCTAACATACGACAGTTACAAGTACTTAGACTAATAACCCGCAGGTTAATTAGTCCCTAGATGTCCAGACCATAACCAAGTTCGTTTGAAAACACCGTGACTGTTTAACCGACCCAAAGTACAAGACTCGACATCCCATTGGTGACCCGAGACTCCCCGTGTTATGTTTACGCTCCAAAACATACAATAATGCAAGTACACTTAACATACGTTAACGCACAACAAGTTATAGCACATAGTTCACGTATCACCAAATTACATC
Source organism: Ambrosia x helenae (assembly GCA_030844895.1). Taxonomy (NCBI): domain Eukaryota; kingdom Viridiplantae; phylum Streptophyta; class Magnoliopsida; order Asterales; family Asteraceae; genus Ambrosia; species Ambrosia x helenae. The sequence goes on along the minus strand of CM061234.1, from coordinate 121,311,308 downwards.
CAAACATATGTTACCAAGTTACTATATGTGTTACGAGGTTCCTAGCATGTTACTATAAGTCCAATCGGGTCTCGGAATGTTATTTTACACTTACAATAGTAGTACACGCGATTAGGAAACGTAAACTAGCAATTAGGACTGATTGCGTATAAGTTCATGTGATTAGGGCTAATTGCATATAAGTTCACGTGATCAGGGCTGATTGCATTACTATTCACGTGATCAGGGCTGATTGCATTACTATTCACGTGATCAGGGCTGATTGCATTACTATTCACGTGATCAGGGCTGATTGCATGTAAGTTCACGTGATCAGGGCTGATTGCATTACTGTTCACGCGATTTGGGGCTGATCGCATGACTGTTCATGCGATTTGGCCCTGATTGCATGTAAAAGTGGCGATTAGGAATCCTAATCGCCTGTAACCTTGCTGTTCCAGTTTTTCGCGCGTTTAACGCTCCAAATCAGATCCAGAACGTGCGTAACTACCCAATATCATCCCAAACACTATCCTAAACATGTTTCAACCAAAATCCCTCGTTTAACCTCGTATAATCAGTCCTGCATGCAACCAAGTAATCCAAACATATACACATAGCATGCAATCATCATACTAACATGCATAACATTTACCCTAATAATCAATTAATCAGATTTCTATCATCATAATATTAATATTAACACTGATCTATCATAATATTATATCAATCCTCATCATGAATCATAAAAACCCTAGCTTTCTAATCATACACACTCATAATGCATGCATATTAGTTATAATCCGATTAACAACCCTTATTGACGATTTTCAGAAAGCTTTTTCATTTAACAACAGGTCTGGACCATTAGGGATTGATTAAAAACGTTTACAAAGTGTTTTGGATGAGAATCAAACCTTAGGATTATGAAAGAATGATGGTTAGACCTTGAAACCTTGTGTTTTTGATAAAAATCGCCTTCCAGAGGTTGTTTATGTGTTTGGGGCGGTTATGGGACGACTAGGGTTGATATTAGGAAGTTTAGGAGGTTAAGCATTGTATTTATAGGCGTTTCTAGTCGTCCAGCACGTAACATGCGATTATGCAGCTTTACACGCGATCAGGAAGCCTAATCGCGTAACTATTCATGCGATCGGGGCCTAATCGCATGAATAGTCATGCGATCAGTACCCTGATCGCCCCTAAGGTTCCCAGTCGCCCCACATATAGGCGATTTGGTCATCCTGATCGCCTATATGTGCCTGTTTCGTGTGTTTTGCGCGTTAAACCCCGTTTTAACATATGTTAACACATATTAATGTACCGACAAGTCACATAATGATTGTAAACACATAACACAAGTAAATACACATATTTACACTCGTTCACCAATTCCCGGGACTCGAGACTCGTATGTTCCGTATGCCCTGACGATCCTACAAATCGTCACCGTTTGTACACTTGGTTAAGGACTGGCATCTAACGAACCTCTAGACCAACATCCACTGATCTTCTAGACTAACCAATAGTTCCCGAACCATAACCCGACTTAACTAACCCAGTTAAGTACAATATACGCGTGACTCGCTAAGGTAGACTTTCATCTAGACAACGTTGTTAACCAGAATTTGCCGGGTGTCACATCATCCCCACGTTAAAAGAATTTTCGTCCCGAAAATTGCTCAAGTACCAAAAGAACAAAAGAAATAACGAAGGAACAAACAAAAGATAGAAACCAAAAGAGAGAGATTTACCCGAGTTGTCACATCATCCCCACGTTAAAAGGAATCTCGACCCGAGATTCATTCAGCTGCCGAAGAGACATGTCTCGACTCGAACGCTTCCTTAGGAAAGAGATGAGGATACTTAGACTTCATCTGATCCTCCCGTTCCCACGTATATTCCGGTCCCCGGTCCGAGTTCCACCGAACCTTAACGATACGAATCTTGCTGTGACGTAGGCTACGAATCTTGTAATCAAGGATCTCCACAGGTTCTTCCACAATCCGAAGACGATCATCAACCTTGATCTCTTCTAGTGGAACGATGAGAGACTCGTCAGCCAGGCACTTCTTCAAGTTTGACACGTGAAAGACGTTATGTACGTTACCGAGCTCCGTCGGTAGATCAAGTCGATATGCCACCGGCCCAATCCGTTCCAGGATCGTAAATGGGCCGACATATCGTGGATTGAGTTTGCCACGCTTCCCAAAGCGTATGACGCCCTTCCACGGTGAGACTTTTAGAAGTACCTTGTCATTGACTTGGAATTCCAGTGGTTTGCGACGCTGATCAGCATAACACTTTTGCCGGTCCCGTGCCGCCGCCAACCGATTACGAATCTGTACGATCTTTTCCGAAGTTTCGTACACTAGTTCAGGCCCAGTGAGTTGACTCTCACCCACTTCAGCCCAGCAAAGAGGAGAACGACATTTCCGTCCGTACAGTGCTTCGAACGGAGCAGCCTTGATGCTCGTGTGATAACTGTTATTGCACGAGAATTCTACCAACAGCAAATGAGCTTCCCAACCCTTGCCAAAATCGATCACACACGCCCGCAGCATGTCTTCTAAAGTTTGAATCGTACGCTCACTCTGACCGTCAGTCTGTGGATGGTAAGCCGTACTCATGTCTAGTTGGGTACCCAAAGCCTTGTGTAAAGACTTCCAGAAGTGAGAAGTAAAATGGGAGTCACGATCCGAGATAATAGAAACTGGTACCCCGTGCTTAGAAACAACTTCTTTCAAGTAAAGACGAGCCAAACGATCCATGGTGTCGGTCTCCTTAATAGCAAGAAAATGAGCTGATTTCGTCAACCGATCGACAATCACCCATATCTTGTCGTTCCCGCTTGGTGATTTAGGAAGTTGTGTGACAAAATCCATAGTAATCCGTTCCCATTTCCATTCCGGAATTTCAGGTTGTTGCAGGAGACCTGACGGTTTCTGGTATTCTACCTTGACCTTAGCACAGGTCAAGCATTTGCTCACGTATGAGGCTATGTCCGACCTCATGTTTGGCCACCAGTAAAGCACCTTCAGATCTTGGTACATTTTATCCGAACCAGGATGAATAGAATATCGGGACTTATGAGCTTCATCAAGAACAAGCTCCCGTAGTCCCCCGAATAAAGGAACCCATATGCGTTCTGCGAAATAGTGCAGGCCATCAGGCCTCCGCTCTAGGTGCTTGTCGGCACCGTGCATAGTTTCAGCTTTAAGGTTTTCCTCCTTCAAAGCTTCTAACTGGGCAGAACGGAGTTGATCAGGTAACGATGAATGAATAGTGAGCTGCAACGCCCGAACGCGACGAGGTTTAGAAGATTCCTTCCTGCTCAAGGCGTCTGCTACAACATTCGCCTTGCCAGGATGGTACTTAATAGCACAATCATAGTCGTTCAAAAGTTCAATCCAGCGACGCTGCCGTATGTTCAAGTGTTGTTGGTCGAAAATGTGTTGGAGACTCTTGTGATCGGTGTAGATGGTGCATTTGGTACCGTACAAGTAATGTCTCCAAATTTTCAACGCGAATACCACGGCACCCAACTCCAAGTCATGAGTTGTGTAGTTCTTCTCGTGCACTTTGAGTTGACGAGAAGCATACGCAATCACTTTCTCGCGTTGCATCAACACGCAACCGAGTCCATGAATGGAAGCATCACAGTAAACAACAAAATCATCAGGACCCTCAGGTAAAGACAAAATAGGAGCAGAACACAGTTTAGACTTCAGTTCTTCAAACGCGGACTCTTGTGATTCACCCCAGTCGAACTTTCTATCCTTCTGAGTGAGAATGGTGAGGGGTTGAGCAATCTTCGAGAACCCCTGAATGAAACGACGATAATAGCCCGCAAGGCCTAGGAATTGCCGCACCTCAGTTGGCGTCTTTGGTGCTCCCCAGTCCTTGATCGCTTCGATTTTTGCTGGATCGACATGAATTCCTAGTTCATTAACCACATGTCCTAGGAATTGAACTTCGCGTAACCAAAAGTCACACTTTGAGAACTTGGCGTAAAGTTGCTCCCGTCGCAAAAGTTCCAAAACTAACCGCAGATGTTCCCCGTGTTCGGTCTCGTTCTTGGAGTAGATCAGAATGTCATCAATAAATACAATGACGAACTTGTCCAAATATGGTTTACAGACGCGGTTCATCAAGTCCATGAAAACCGCCGGTGCGTTCGTGAGACCGAAAGGCATGACCAAGAATTCGAAATGGCCATAACGTGTTCGAAAAGCAGTCTTTGCAACGTCAGCCTCCCTGACGCGCAGCTGGTGATAACCGGACCTCAAATCGATCTTGGAATAATAACTAGAACCCTGAAGCTGGTCGAATAGATCATCGATACGTGGAAGAGGATAACGGTTCTTGACGGTCAATTTGTTCAGCTCTCTGTAGTCTACACACAATCGGAAACTCCCATCCTTCTTCTTGACAAATAAAATCGGGGCTCCCCAAGGGGAAGAACTTGGTCGGATGAAACCCTTGTCCAAGAGTTCCTGTAACTGACTAGACAATTCCTGCATCTCGGGAGGTGCAAGACGGTAGGGGGCCCGAGCAATAGGGGCAGCCCCTGGTACGAGGTCAATACCGAACTCGACTTGACGATGAGGAGGAAGACCAGATAAATCATCGGGAAAAACATCAAGAAACTCGCGTACCACCGGGATGTCGTCGATCTTCTTCTCATCAACAGAGGAAACAGATAAGAGTGCCAAAACAGCTGGATAACCCTTTCGAAGACACTTAAGGGCTTTCATGCTAGAGATGATGTTTAGTGAAACACCACCCTTGATACCGTACACAGAAAGAAATTCTCCATCAGGGAGAGGAATCCGAATAACCTTATCGTAACAGACGATCTCCGCGCGATACAAAGATAACCAATCCATTCCTACCACAACGTCAAAACTACCCAATGGTACCGGCATAAGGTCGATGGGAAACGTTATACCCGACAATTCTAATTGACACTCCCGAAGAACACTAGTAGCTTCAATCGTTTTACCGTCAGCCAACTCAATAATATACTTGGTTTCTAATGGTACGGGTGCTACATCTAGCAGTCGACTAACATCCTTGGATACAAAACTCTTGTCGGCACCAGAATCAAATAACACGCTAACAGAATGATTATTGAGAAGAAACGTACCGGTGACTGTATCAGGGTCCTGTCTAGCCTCAGCGGCTCCAATGACGAAGGCACGTGCATTCCTGCTGCCGCCCCCGTTGTTCCCATTCCCGTTGTTTCCACCCTGTTTCAGTTTTGGGCAATCCTTCTTGTAATGCCCAGTGTCACCACAGTTGTAGCATCCTTGTTTCCCTGTAGTACCCTGAGTAGTCGGAGCTGAACTGTTGGTCGGAGCCTGAGTCGATGGAAGTGTAGCCCGACAATCTTTAGCATAGTGGCCTGTTCGCTGGCAGCGGTGACAACGGTTACTGTCGCAGTTCCCTTGGTGATGGCGTCCACACTTGTTGCATTTGGGCAGTTTTCCCGCATAACCACCCTGCTTGTTACCCGAAGAAGATGAACCCCCATTATCAAACCTTTTACCCTGCTGTGCAGACCCAGACCCTTTCCCGTCGTTTTCCCACTTGCGCTTATTGTTCTCTGGAGTCTTCGCAGTCGAACCTTTCGCAGGCAAAATCCCCTCATTCACCTTTAAGTTAGTCATTCTATGGGCCGATCGAACTACCTCCGCATAAGTAGGATGATTTCCAGCAGCCACCAACCCTGCAATTTCCGGCACTAACCCTGAGACATAATGTTCAATCTTACGATACTCTGGCACGTGCAAATCGGGACACAGCACTGCCAACTCGTTCCTCCTCACAGTATACTTCTCGATTTCCGACCCAGTCATCTTGAGGTTCCACACCTCATGCTCCAGCTTCTGTACCTCTTCCCTCGGGCAATACTCCCGCTTCAGCAACTGCACAAAGTTCTCCCATGGCATAGCATATGCCTCCCCAATACCCATGTTCTGGGTAATGCCATTCCACCAAGTCAATGCCACGTCCTGAAATAACGCAGCCGAATACTTCACCCGATCTTCTGGGAGACAGTTACACATCAGAAATACCGACTCCACTTTCTCCAACCACCTAAGCAAACTGACCGCACCCTCAGTGCCAGAGAATTCCTGGGGCTTGCAGTCCCGGAACATCTTGTAGGTGCACATGGGTGGGGGTGGGTCAACAGGACCACCTGAAATGAAACGTATGAGAAACCGCGAATAACGTAAACAAGGCTCACCAATGAGGCAAGGAAAATGGATAAAACAACTTACCACCACCGTTGTGCCCTAATTGAAAGGCAGCTTGGAGCAAGTTGTTCAGATCAGCCTGTGATAGGTTAATACCTCCACCACGACCACCAGCACCACCACGACCACCACCACGTCCACCATTGCGACCACCTCCTCGTCCTCCACGCACTCCAGACATGATTCTGGCAGAAGGAACGAGAAAATTTAGTTTCGCAGTTAAAGGTAACCACTAATGTTCATAAGATCAAAGCTAGATCCAATCCAGGACCATCCCCTCAAACCCAGAGCTCACTAGTGCTTCCATGCATTTCGTTTTATGATTTTGTGTGCACCCAAAATGATAAAATGCTCTACATGGTCCTCCTAGTGTTCTCCTAGTTCAAAGTTCAAATCACCGAACATAGACTCTTAGCTACACACCGTAATACTACAGTAGTTCATGACAAGTGTTTCTATTGGAGTGCGAAAGGGAGATGTCCGAGCCTTGGACAAATCTCAAGAGTACACGAGTTACTCCAATAGGCTACACTGCCTAGATAATAAGTAACCCAACCTAAGATAGAACGGATGATGTAACGTAGAAAGACCAACGATCTAGAGACACCCCGACAAGACCATACGTAAATCACTATAACGGTTAGTACCATGTGATCGTCTAGTGTGTGCGACTCGGCTATAGACTAGACTCTACATGCAGTCCTAGTTCACTATAACCTGGCTCTGATACCAATCTGTCACACCCTCAAAATCCACTTGCGGAGTTTTACCGCGAGGCGCATGACAAACCAGGATCCAAACCAACGATCACAATAAACAAGTCTAAATGAATTAAAATGCAATTTCAAACATAGTTTAAAATCCCGTTTACAGCGGAAGCTTATTCAAAACATTATCCAAAATAATAAACCAATGTTCAATGTTGTAAGACCATGCAACCCTAACATAGACGCCGTGCAGACGCGTGCGCCCTAGTCCTGTCGTGCTACCTTAGCGACCTGAGAAAACATGTAAAAGTTTACGTCAGCACAAAAATGCTGGTGAGTTTACAGGTTTTGTATCCAAGCACCAAGTCCACCTGTCCATACTATAACAAATAGAAAACCAGTATACGCTAGCTAGGCGTACGTTTTGTTACTACCACGATTGGAAAACCATTACTAACGCGAATACCAAAAGTATGCCCGATATATGTTCCTGTTGTTCCTGTTGTTCCTGTTTGAGACAATATGCACCCGCCGACCCTCCAAGTCGACGAGCGGGGTTGGTCACTCCCAATAGCGCTATTCACATTTCCCCGTTGTGCAAACCCGCACATTCATGGTTCCCCCTGGGACTTCCAAAGATCGTGTAGTACACAATAGAAACCCATAGTATGACAGTAGTTACCAAATAATCGTTTTAACACATGTTTTCTCCCCCGAAAGTATAAAACCAGTTTAAAAGAGGGGCCGTAAACTCACCTTAAGTTCCGTTACTCCTTAAACCGAGTAAACTCAGCTGCTATGCTAGTCCCGTAAAGCGGCGACCTAACATACGACAGTTACAAGTACTTAGACTAATAACCCGCAGGTTAATTAGTCCTAGATGTCCAGACCATAACCAAGTTCGTTTGAAAACACCGTGACTGTTTAACCGACCCAAAGTACAAGACTCGACATCCCATTGGTGACCCGAGACTCCCCGTGTTATGTTTACGCTCCAAAACATACAATAATGCAAGTACACTTAACATACGTTAACGCACAACAAGTTATAGCACATAGTTCACGTATCACCAAATTACATCCAAACATATGTTACCAAGTTACTATATGTGTTACGAGGTTCCTAGCATGTTACTATAAGTCCAATCGGGTCTCGGAATGTTATTTTACACTTACAATAGTAGTACACGCGATTAGGAAACGTAAACTAGCAATTAGGACTGATTGCGTATAAGTTCATGTGATTAGGGCTAATTGCATATAAGTTCACGTGATCAGGGCTGATTGCATTACTATTCACGTGATCAGGGCTGATTGCATTACTATTCACGTGATCAGGGCTGATTGCATTACTATTCACGTGATCAGGGCTGATTGCATGTAAGTTCACGTGATCAGGGCTGATTGCATTACTGTTCACGCGATTTGGGGCTGATCGCATGACTGTTCATGCGATTTGGCCCTGATTGCATGTAAAAGTGGCGATTAGGAATCCTAGTCGCCTGTAACCTTGCTGTTCCAGTTTTTCGCGCGTTTAACGCTCCAAATCAGATCCAGAACGTGCGTAACTACCCAATATCATCCCAAACACTATCCTAAACATGTTTCAACCAAAATCCCTCGTTTAACCTCGTATAATCAGTCCTGCATGCAACCAAGTAATCCAAACATATACACATAGCATGCAATCATCATACTAACATGCATAACATTTACCCTAATAATCAATTAATCAGATTTCTATCATCATAATATTAATATTAACACTGATCTATCATAATATTATATCAATCCTCATCATGAATCATAAAAACCCTAGCTTTCTAATCATACACACTCATAATGCATGCATATTAGTTATAATCCGATTAACAACCCTTATTGACGATTTTCAGAAAGCTTTTTCATTTAACAACAGGTCTGGACCATTAGGGATTGATTAAAAACGTTTACAAAGTGTTTTGGATGAGAATCAAACCTTAGGATTATGAAAGAATGATGGTTAGACCTTGAAACCTTGTGTTTTTGATAAAAATCGCCTTCCAGAGGTTGTTTATGTGTTTGGGGCTGTTATGGGACGACTAGGGTTGATATTAGGAAGTTTAGGAGGTTAAGCATTGTATTTATAGGCGTTTCTAGTCGTCCAGCACGTAACATGCGATTATGCAGCTTTACACGCGATCAGGAAGCCTAATCGCGTAACTATTCATGCGATCGGGGCCTAATCGCATGAATAGTCATGCGATCAGTACCCTGATCGCCCCTAAGGTTCCCAGTCGCCCCACATATAGGCGATTTGGTCATCCTGATCGCCTATATGTGCCTGTTTCGTGTGTTTTGCGCGTTAAACCCCGTTTTAACATATGTTAACACATATTAATGTACCGACAAGTCACATAATGATTGTAAACACATAACACAAGTAAATACACATATTTACACTCGTTCACCAATTCCCGGGACTCGAGACTCGTATGTTCCGTATGCCCTGACGATCCTACAAATCGTCACCGTTTGTACACTTGGTTAAGGACTGGCATCTAACGAACCTCTAGACCAACATCCACTGATCTTCTAGACTAACCAATAGTTCCCGAACCATAACCCGACTTAACTAACCCAGTTAAGTACAATATACGCGTGACTCGCTAAGGTAGACTTTCATCTAGACAACGTTGTTAACCAGAATTTGCCGGGTGTCACAATAAAGTTGACCGAATTTAATGTCATTTAATCTAAAATTTGAATCTTAATGATTGTTATCAATTTACATTAATAATATTTTGACCCAATTTAATCTTAATTATTACTATCTTTTAATAATTGACCGAATTTATATTAACATTAATATAAATTTAAGTTTACCATAATAAGCCTTATTTATTACATATAGGTTAGTTTTATTATTTTTGTCAAGTTTGTATATAAAATAAATGAATATTTTCGGTAATCATTTAAACCTATTTACAAAAATATATTTCAGGATAAATGTAAGCATAAAGTTGATTCGGATTCTGTATAGGACACAAGAAACCGACCCATAATTTTTTGGAAGATGTTGTTTAACATTCAACAATCGGTCAACAATATTTTTTAAACATTAAACTATCGACGATTTTCTTATGTTAATTTTGATTATTCAATCCTACATTTCATATTCAGCTAATAATATTAGACCAATTTTAATTTCATTAATTTTGAATTATTGTTATTTATTTACATTAATAAAGTTGACCGAATTTAATGTCATTTAATCTGAAATTTGAATCTTAATTATTGTTATCAATTTACATTAATAATATTTTGACCCAATTTAATCTTATTTTTTACTATGTTTTAATAATTGACCGAATTTATATTAACATTAATACAAATTTAAGTTTACCATAATAAGCCTTATTTATTATATAGAGGTTAGTTATATTATTTTTGTAAAGTTTGTATAAAAAAATGAATATTTTCGGTAATCATTTAAACTTATTTACAAATATATATTTCAGGATAAATGTAAGCATAAAGTTGACAAACCTAGCGACAATTACCTATGTATTTAAATTTGATTGAAATAAAGTTGACAATTACCTAATATACACACCATATGTAAATTAATAGTAAATTAAATTTAAGTTTAGTCAACATTATTAATTTCAATTAAATATATTTAATAACCTTAAACACAAATACAAAAAAAAATAACAAATTAAAACCACTAATAAAATTTAACGGATCCTTTGAACCTAAAAAATGCAAAACCGATTCCAATTAAACTGGCCCAATTATGCCCAACGTCACTCTTTTACCCGGATTCACCAAACATGCCATACACAAACGTACCGAACAAATGCTCATCAACTAATAAATTAGAAAAGTTTTTCTAGCCTACACTTAACTTAGGAAACAAATTTGAATTAACCATTTCAGACATTAAATTATCAATCAATCATTACTAAAATGGATTACCAATCATGCAAAATTCATAAACAAATCTGAGACCATATTTTTAAAGCATTCAATCATTATAAAAATCGTTCCACACATTCCTCATTCTTTTTTCTAAATTATTGAATCATTTTCGTTTGCACCTTTTACTCTGAGACCATATTTTTAAAGCATTCAAAAAACTTAATTAAAAAATTTCGATTTACTACACATTTATAATGTGCATAAAAGACTTATAATTTTTATAATTTACAATAAATCATAACTAATGTATAGGTTGATTTTTTAATAATTTACAATAAATTATAACTAATATTATTTATTGTCATTAATAATAATTGACCCAATTTAATGTCAATCAATCTGAATGATTGTTATTTATATACGTTAATAATACTTGACCGAATTTAATGTTATTTAATACGATTTTTTAATCTCATTAATTTATATTACTATTAATACGAAATTCAGTTTCTTATAATAGCTCTCATTTATTTTTTCTGTATGAGTGATTGATTATGAATCAATTTAACCCAAAATTTAGGCTTACCATAATTTATGCTAAGTTAGAAAAGTCACCGACTCAACTTCTAGGAATTCAAATTTTAAATATTAAACTATATCCCATATGCAAATATATTTTAATTACTCATATGTCATTAAGTATACGACATCAATATTCATATCTATACACAAAGCCATCCGCTTCATATTATCAGTGTATTTAAATTTCATAGATGTTACATACACGTATGTTAATTTATATAAATCACCCTTGAGTAATAATACATATATATTTAACATACTCACATTTAAAAAAACAAAATCATAACTAATGTATTGGTTGATTTTTTTAATTTAAACTAAAAATCTTTGTATATTAACATCTAATATATATGTGATTTTTTATGATTTACAATAAATCATAACTAATATTATTTATTGTCATTAATAATAATTGACCAAATTTAATGTCATTCAATCTGAATAATTGTTATTTATTTACTTTAATAATAATTGACCGAATTTAATGTTATTTATTATGATTATTTAATAATTTATATTACAATTAATACGAAATTCGGTTTACCATAATAGCTCTCATTTATTTTTTTGTATGAATGATTGATTATGAATCAATTTAACCCGAAATTTAAGCTTACCATAATTTATGCTGAGTTAGAAAAGTCACCGACTCAAGTTCTAAGAATTCAAATTTCAAATATTAAACTATATCACATATGCAAATATATTTTAAATACTCATATATCATTAAGTATACGACATCAATATTCCTATATATAAAAAAAGTCATCCGCTTTATATTATCAGTGTAGTGAAATTTCATAGATGTTACATACACATATGTTAATTTATATAAATCACCCTTGAGTAATAATACATATATTTAACATACTCATCTTTTAAAAAAAACAAAATCATAACTAATGTATGATTTCCTTATTCAACATATTAAAAGGTTCTTTCATGTAATAATTTTAAAATAACAACAATAATTTGTAGATAATGGTTAAGTCAATTTGAGAGTCGGATGATTTTAATGTCATTGATTTGAATAATTGATTATGATTTTGATATTATTTATTAAGGATTTTTAATGTTATTTATTGATACTACTAATTACGAATTTCGGTTTAATATTGTTGACCGAATTTAATTTTTATACTATGAATTTCCTTTAATCAATTGTCATTAAACGTTAATCATCAAAATCATTTCAATAAGTGTGATAATTTTAGAATGTCAATAATAATTTGTAGATAATTGGTAAGGCAATTTGAAACGCGGATGTTTTTAATGTCATTGATTTAAATGATTAGTTATGATTTTGTTGGTATTTATTAATATTTTTAATCTTATTTATCGATATTACTAATACTTATATTACGAATTTACTTTTAATGTTGTTGAACGACTTTCATTTTGGTATAACGAATTTTATTTAATCAATTGTCAATTACACTATTCAAGTCATCATGGTCTCAAATTCGTATGCTAATTTTAGTTTCCTAATTTTAATATGACAATAATAATTTGTAGATAATGGTTAAGGCAGTTTGAGAGGCAGATTATTTTAATGTCATTAATTTTAATGATTGATTATGATTTTGATGTTATTTATTAAGACTTTTAATCTTATTTATTGATATTACTAATATTACGAATTTAGTTTTAATATGGGGTAACTTTGTAAAATAGTAACCAACTTTCAAAAGTGTTTCAATTAGGTCACTCAACATTTTTTTTTGTCTCAATTAGGTCACTCAACATTCACTTAGTATGTAAATTAGAGGTTTTTTCATTTATTTTGTAGCTAACTATGGTAATGTGGCTTTTTGTTTATTTTTTTCCTATCTATTAATGCCGACGTTAAGTGATGATGTGGATTTATCATATTTTTTTTAATTTTTTAATATAATTAACATGTTATTTTCTTTTTTTAATACATTTACATATATTTAAAATCCTGACCCCAACATCTTCTCCTCCATGTCATTCTTGACACATACAAAATTTTACAAGACTCAATTTGAATGTTTAGTCATTTAATTGGGCCAAAAAAAGGATGAGTGACCTAATTGGAACACTTTTGAAACTTGGTTACTAGTTTATGAAATATTCCCTTTTAATATTGTTGACCGACTTTAATTTTGATATTACGACTTTCCTTTAATCAATTGTCATGAAACGACAATTGATACTTAATGAAACGACAATTTTGAACCTATTTTAACAACGAAATCAGATGATTATATAAATTTTAAAAATATTACTTTTTGTTAAAGAATTATATTACTTCAATCACAATTAATAATTATTACTAAAGATGTTGATTTGAATGATTCATTATTGAGATTGTATCAGTTTTAATATTATTTATTAAGAGTTTTAATGTTATTTGTTGACATTAATAAGAATTTTTAAATTATGATTGGACTTTATTGCAATTAATAAGTTTTATTGAGATTGTGGCAGTTTTAAAGTTATTTATTAAGAGTTTTAATGTTATTTATTGACGTTAATAAAAATTTTTAAATTCTGATTGGACTTTATTGGCAGAGATGAATATATATCATATAATTATTACGAAAATTATAATTTATTAATTAGCATTTACTTGAAATTCATTTGTAAATAAATGATAAATTTCTCAATCATTCAACTGTATATTAATAAAATAAATTTTGTCAGTAATTAACAGTTTCCTAAAATATATACTATGTTCAAAATAATTTTCAATCATATTAATAATATTACGTCTTTATTACTATTATTAATATATGTCACTATTATTGTTAAATAGATTTAGAATATGTCTTTACTACTATTAATAAATTCAATCAACCATTCAATTGTATATTAATAAAATAAATTTTGTCACTAACGAAAAAAATAAATTGCGTCTTTATTATTGTTAATTATATTTAAATTACGTTTTTATTACTATTAATAAAATAAATCAATCATTGATTCGTATATTAATAAAATAAATTTCAATCATATTAATAAATTACGTCTTTATTACTATTAATTAGATTTAAATTATGTCTTTTTTACTGTTAAATAGATTTAAATAACGTCTTTATTACTATTAATAAAATAAATCAATCATTCAATTGTATATTAATAAATTTTTTTTAACCATATTAATAATATTACGTCTTTATTAATAGTAATAAGTTACGCCTTTATTACTGTTAATTAGATTTAAATTACGTTTTTATTACTATTAATAAAATAAATCAATCATTCAATTGTATATTAATAAAATAATTTTTTTCCTTAATTAACAGTTTACTAAAATATATAGTATACTCAAAATAATTTTCAATTAACTTAATAAATTAGTAAATAATTTAAATTGTTAAGTTAACTTTTGTCATCCATTTATTACTATTAATAGTAATAATTATTACAATTATTAACATAAAGAATAAACGTAATATCAATATAAAAAATCATCATTTGTCATTGAACCCTTGATCATTAATAACATTCAAATTATTTCAAAATTTATTAAAAAAACTCAATTAATGATAACAGAAAGATTCATTTAATAATTTTGGTAAACAAAATGTATCTAATAAATATAATTTAAATCTATTCTTTTAATAATAATAATTTAAATCTATTTAACAATTTTCTAAAATTTATAATTTATTCAAAATAATTTTCAATGATATTACTATTATAATGACTTTCATTTTAATATTGTTGACCAATAAACGTAAAAACTTTTTACGTTTTTGTTATTTTGATGGAGGTCAATTCTTTGACTTTATTTATTTTTCATGTCTTACAATACTTTTATTAGTAATTAGTAACGAAATTAATAATGAAATATCATTTTACGTTATCAGTAACAACATTAACTAAAGGCGATTCATAACATTAAAAAAACCTCATTTGTCATGAAATCCTCCATCATTGACTACATTAACTAAATATCGTTTCAGTGATACTAAGAATAAGAATATTGCGCCTTTAATTTAAATATCTTTGACAGATTAACGTTATCATATTATGTTTACAAGGAATTGTCCTTTAATAAATTGTCATGAAACGCTAACCATCATCATGATTGTAATAATTGTGCTAATTTTAAGCGTCGTTGACCAACTCACGTAAATTACCAATCCTTCCATTTTTATAATTCAATTATATAAATAGGTCCAACTTATTCGATTAGAATTATTCAAGACACAATATTCCGATTGTGGAAGCATTGAAACAGGTCAAATGGATAAAAGGTTGCCCTATAAAAAACCTTCTACTTTGACATATTATTCAACCCATCCACGTTGCTATCTTTACTCCTAACGAGTTTCTCATGTGGGTTTAGTATTGATTTTTCACTATGGTTTTAGCTTGATTTTTAGTTCATTGGTTATGAGTCAAACTGTCAAAACAGTTCAGGGTCTTCTGGATATATTTGCGTTAAATTCCTGATGATAATACAGTTACAATGGCAAACGCCTTTCTTTTCCTCACCAGAGTTTTTTTTTTTTTGACAAATTTTACAGTTTTGTTATTCTAATGGTTCAGGGATCCTATAAGTGGACGTAAATTCTTTTCAAAGCCACATGTTCCAAATCGTCTTGCCATATCAAACCGTGTTATAGAAGCTAAAATAATTTCAGGGAGTAACATTGGAATGCGAACTTTTATCCAAAGAATTAGGCTGTACCCATCTGATAAGAATATTCCTTTCAGATTTAACAGAAGACAATTCCCTCTTACTTTATGTTTCGCAATGACAATAAATAAGGGTCAAGGACAAACCCTATTTAGGGTAGGTCTATATTTGAAAGATCTTATTTTTACACATGGGCAGTTGTATGTCGCTGCCAAGTGACAATAGTAGAGATGGCCTGCAGATACTAATATTGGATAAAGATGACAACTTTAATAACAAATAGCAAATGTTGTCTCTAAAATAATATTTTGAAGTTTGTTAATAAGTATGCGATCATATTTTGCATAAATCGTTTATTTTTTTTTTATAATTGTTTCGTTGTATGATTTGTTAAACTACATTTATTTACTTTGAATTTAATCTTCATTTGCATGCAGTTACAATAAATATATGTTTATTCATTTCATTATTTGTTTTTAAATCACGTCAAATCAAACATTTGTTGATTCATATATTTGTTATTGGATAACATTAAACTTTTTTATGATAATTTACAATCAACCAAAATTCATACGACTTGTATTACGTAACTTTCAATAAATAAAATTGCATACTACAATCTTTATAGAATTTTTTCATTTAACATGAACATGTACCGCGTGTACACGCGGGGCTCTAACCTAGTAATAATAATAATAATAATAATAATATGATTTTAAATTCTTTTTTTTTCACATACAAGATTTTTTTTTAAATAAAGCCTTGAGTCAAATAGTCAAAGTCCTAGTCAAAGTCTTAGTCAAACAGTCAAAGTCTTAGTCAAATAGTCAATTCATCATAAAACCTTACTTTATGGTGTTGACCAATTTTAATGGCTAATTGACTCCAAAACTAGTATAAAAACCCACCTATGACCCATTTTACTTTGCATCTCTAAATCGATTGTTTCAATCCGATTAAACTTTCCCTCATGCCTTTCTTCTATAGTCTATTACTTCTACAATTGAAGCTTTGATTATAAGCTCTTGTAATTGGCGAATTGGAAGCTTGATATTCTTTCTTTTTCGTTTTCTTCAATTTGGACTAGCTACGTTGTTGAGTCTTTGGGATTCGCTTCGCATACATTCACAACACATTATTCTATTTTTTTTTACGAGACATAACATTTTGCTAAGGTGAGCTTTACATAGCCCCTTTTCTATTTTTTTCACTACTTTTGGGGTGAAACATGCTACAACATTCTATATGCAATTCAATCATAAAGTGTCTATGTGTTTTTCTATGTTGCATTATGTCTTAAACATGACTAGGGTAAGCACAATATTCTAGCATAATCATTAACATTGATCAGCCGACGGTATACAATGATAGATCTATAGGACTGACAATCCCACCCGATACGTGCCTCCTACAAAGGTAGCGTGGGTGATTGTTATCGCATAACATAATCGAGTGAACCATGAGCGTATGGGATGGACCACAATATAACAGTCACAAGGGTTGATTATGCACTCGATTTACTTCTAGTATGTTTTCACATATGGACTAGACTTGCCATGACACTTGAATTGTGCAAGTTTTATTCGATTATCAAAACCTATGTAATTCTCACCAACTTTTGTTGACCCAAAATATTTTCAAACTTAACATGTTTCAGGTTATAGCTTGCTTGAAGATTAGAGTTATTGCTTGAAGATGCGTAGCTAGTATTTTTTCATTTTGATGTACAAATTCTTAGAACAATTGTATGTAATTTATTTAAACCATTTATTGAAACTTATTATTTACCATGAGCTACTGAACAATCATCAATACGTGACATCCCGATGTTTCCGCCATCGGTTGGGGTGTTACATGGGTCGCCTTGACGCAAACCACGCATACAAGGGAACTCATAAGTGGGGGAACCATTCACTAACACCGAGGTGCGAGACTGTTGAACAATGGACATAATCCACCCACACCACTTTGATTAGAAGTGCATTTGAACCAAGATATCTTCGATAAAATCCCGACGTAAAGAGTCGTACGCTTTTTCAATATCAACTCTAAGAAATAAAGCAGATAACCTTGATTTCTTTAACCATGCAATCGTTTCGTTTAAAATCATTGGATCATCGAGGATGTTACGTTCACTGAGAAAAGCCGATTGTTCTTCAGAAGCTAGGCGTGTCATGAAAGGTTTTAACCGGGCCACCAAAACCTTAGAAAGCACTTTATTAATAATACCCACCAAGCTAATCGGGCGATAATCTGAAAGAGTCGCCTGATCACGCCCCTTCGGAATTAGTGCAATAAACGCCGAAAAACAGCCTTCCAAATATACCCATTGTTATAAAATTCTTCAAACAAATTTAGGAAATCCTGCTTCAATCCCGACCAAAATTTCTGAATAAAAATGAAGTTAAACCCATCAGGTCCAGGCGCCTTCCCACCATCGCAATCCCAAACAGCCCTTGTAATTTCCTCAGTGTAAATGGAGCATCTAATGCTTCTACATCAGCAGGTAATAAAATTGGGATGTCCGAACAAACAAAATGCCGGGCGCGCACCAGCTTTATTACTAAATTTATCCGAAAAAAAACCCCACAATACTATCTTTAATTTGTACAGGATCCGTAACCCACGTATCACCACATTTAACACCACGGATCTTGTTGGAAGCCGAATTCATTTTTATAATACCGTGAAAATATTTAGAGTTTTCATCCCCCTCCAAGGCCCACTTCACTCTCGACTTCTGATGAGCTTCTAAGGCGGTTAAACGTTCGTCTTCAAAAAGAATCTTCTTCGCATTTCCCTCATCTCCAACTCACCATCAGACAACGACCCCGACTCCGCTTTGGCTTCAAGATCCTCAACCAGCTTTTTACACTCTAGACTCATGCACTTTCTTTCCGCATGTACCCACAATCTTATCCGACCTTTTAACCACTTTAATTTAGCAACAGTAGCCACGTCAGGAGGGCGAGAAAAAAGAAAATTACCTGAAATGGAATTAACAAATTCACCAAAACCCGGCCATTCCAGCCAGGAGTTAAAGAACCGAAATGGTATAGGACCAAAGTCCGAATTCTTCAATGAGAACACAAGTGGACAATGATTTGAAAGAAAGCGAGGTAATGCCGTAAGACTCGCACCCGGCCACTTATCCATAAACTCCCTACAAACAAGAACACTGTCCAGCTTGCTCAATTTGTCACCATTCCCCAACATATAAGTAAAACTACGGCCACCCATGCTATATTCAAATAACTCAGCTACGTCAATGAAAGAGTTAAAAACCATCGCATTTTGAGGAGAAAACTCCGAGTTAATCCTCTCATCAACACATCTAACCTCATTAAAGTCGCCCATCAAAACCCACAACCCCGCCAGAGAGCGCCTGTAAAATAGTAGTTCATTCCAGAAACATCTTCTTCCTGCCGGATCATTTGGCGCATGAACATTCGCAATATTAATAAAAGTATTTGAATGGACCAAAACCCCCGACACAACCAAGACATGCCGAGCCCTTAAAACACCCGTCTGCCTAAAACAGGAGGGATCCCAACAGCAAATAAGCCCTCCTGCAGCCCCATCAGAGTCTACACAATCATAGTGGAGAGCCGAGTAACCCCAAAAAGTTGATAAAAGTCTAACAGGAGGATCCGCAATTCTTGACTCTTGAAGCGCCATAAAATCAACACCATTAGACGAATTTAAACGCTTAACCCAGGTCGCCTTACCCTTACCCCTAATCCCACGGATATTTAATGACATGAAATTCATCAATTATCCAACAATTCGTTCTCCGCAATTACCTCTTCTGCCACAAGATTAAACGAATTATTTAAGTTTATACCAACCTGTGAACAAACCTGTACCGTAGCATGAACCTCCGAGTTAACAGCCTTCGCCTCCTCAATCATCTCAGGAGGAGGCTGAACTACACCATCAATCGAATCCGAGCTCTCAGCAGCAACCGGATCCTGTTGAGGCTCTTAGACCTCTAACGGATTTTCAACAACATGTGTATTCAAATCAAAATCCATATTCAAGCAACCATTGTTTGACAAAGGAACCGTCCGAAAAGTTTCTGTAATGTCCTCAGGAGAGTTGTGAAAGATTAATCTTGACCGCTTCCTACTTTTCAACAATGAAGACTGACCGAAATCTAAACCCGTATCACCCGCATAAGATGGCCCATTACGAACTGGTGTCATATCCATCTGGCCCATACCAACAGGCCCATTACTCTCATCTTCCACACGGCCCATTCCATTTGTATTTTGAAGTTCTTGGTCCGTTGCATGTAAATTAGGAAACTGATTATTATCGAATTCAATTCCATTAGCGCCTTCCTGAATTATCGGCTGAATTACTGCCTCATCAATACCATTCAACAACTTTGCCGGAGACGCCTGAACGGATTCCCGGATTTCGCCTTCCTCCATATCATCAACATCGGACTCGATAGACTCAAACTCGGGCACCCATGCAGAATGCTCCTCGACAACCCACACACAATATCCTTTATTTCTACAATAAATGGTGACCTCTTCATCAATCCTCGACTTGAACTTCGTTAAGACGTGTGAAAAACCAACAGAATTATCCACACCAATCCAAGAAAATTCCGAAGGCCAAACAACATTTCCAAATAATCGGCCTATATCATCAAAAGTAGAACTATCTCGTGCCATAATAGGAACCCCAACAATCTTTAAAACGGCAATACGCTCGAACGGTAAATCTTGACCCGTCCACGGATGAACAGTCATCAAAGACTCCTTCCAAATCTCCTTTTTATCATTCACAAAAACATTCATCTCATCACTGTTGCGAAAAGTAATGAGAACCGAAAGACCCCCAAGGTAAGATACAGCCGCCTCTACGAACCCCGCTCTGAATAACATTTTCTTTATCGAATGTAACTGTTCAATAGACTCAGACGTCCCCACCACAGCCCTACCAATACAATGGAGCGGATACAGCGCACCTTCACCACGAACTTGAACCGTCTTCTTCGTCCCAGAAGTACCACCATAAACGTTCGTCAGTTCTGGAAAATCCTCCATAAGCACATTCTTCTCCTTCAGAATCCATACCTTCTCCGAATGATTCCCTACATCATAGGAGATACGCCGATGTAACCGATCAAACATTGCTAGAGAAACCGAAATCCTGGACTCCATTAACACAATCTCATTGAGTGATTGCAACACAGAGTATGGATCTTTAAGTTTTACACACCGAACAAACCCGAAAACCCTACCCTTAATCGATCTTCGCTTAGGAACCCAAGCGTCCATAACAGTAATAAATGCACCGAACGCTTCCTTGAGTTTTAAACCCGTGACTCTATCCGAGAAGTTTGTTACGTCGAAAGTAGTTCTTGTTGCAGGATCATCCGAATCACGAAATCCGTTTGAAGTATGCCTGCTGTTATCCGTTGACCGTCGATTAGGATTACCCATCGAGAGAGATTTAGTTAAAGGCACAATCCGTGCGTTTCACGATTTACATCTATTAATACGTTGCGTATAGGTTTTCGTGTACTAGACTTATCAAACCTATGCGCCGCGTATGATCATATAAGCGGCGCATAGATCTAACAAAACTCATGACTGATTGGCACTAATGACGCGCAGGAGTTTGTGCACCCACCTATGCGTTGCACAAACTCCCAAGTTTCATTAGTGTCAATCAGTCAAGAGTTTTGTCAGATCTATACGTCGCGTATAGGGTCATACGCGACGCATAGGTCTGACAAGTGAAATACAGGGGTGCCACAATATTGTCATTGTCAGACCACTATACGTCACATATAATTCTATACGCAACACAAAAGGGCAAGAGGGTGTGAAAATAAAAGTTGGGGTGATAATATAACCTAATCATATATATATATATATATATATATATATATATGGGATGGTTATCTTGAGAACGCTAAATATCGCGAGAACCGTGAGAACAAATGAGAAAACCAATCAAAATCATTTTTTTTCAACACAAACCTAATTATAATCAAAATACAACATTAAAAAAACGAAATTTCTTTCCAAATAATTAACTTTTTACACATGTGTAAATGAAACAGTTTACACATGTACAAACAGTAAATTTACACATGTGTAAAAACAATTTATTTCCGTATAATTTTAAAATTTTACGAAAGTTTGATTTGAATGGTGTTAGATGGCGTTCTCGCGGTTCGCACGAAATAAGTTGTGATTAATGTAATAAATCGTTTTCAAGAAATGAAAACTCACAAATAAAGAAAAAAAAAACTATATTATTTTTCTTTCAAATCTAGTTTTGTTATGCTTTTTATCTTACTTGACCCGGAAATTATAACATGGAATGTTAGAAATTTGAAAACTAAAAGTACCGACCACATTTTTTTTTTGAACCGCCAACAAAACTTTTATTTCAAAAGAATAACAAGATGCTAGCAAAACACCAATCCGGAAACAATATAAAAAAACAACATAAAGATCCAAACACTATCACATTTTTGCCGTATCAAAAGTTGCCCACGCCTCCCACGTCATATTAGACATCTTCCCACGGTTTGTAATCCATAGGTAGCTCATAATCTTTATCTCTTCCAGTACTCTACGAACCACAACCATCTTGTGATTGTGAATGAGGTCGTTCCTAGCTTTCCACATACTCCAAAAAGTTGTTAAAACAACTCCATAAAACGCCTTTTTTGCCCGAACACTAGACTTGGCCACCTTGAGATAGTCTAGTAAATCCCGAACATGGAAAGCAAAAAAAATTAGGAACCTTAAACAATGAGAATATCACCTGCCAAATCTCCATGAAAACCGGACAGCCCGTAAATAAGTGATCGACCGATTCCACACTTGTATCACAAATCCGAAAATAAGGTGTCTCAATATTAATATTCCGCCGAACAAGAGCTTTCGCAGTCGGAAGGCGGTCTAAAAACGCACGCCAAGAAACTATACCCACCTTTTTTGGAACCCAATTACACCAATCAAAAGTTACCTCCGGAGCACTACTCGTCGCCTCGATTAAACACCGTTTCACTGCTATAACAGTGAACTCAGCTGAAGTCCCAATCTATGCAGCCCATGTATCTGTCCCCTAGGAAACATTTATGGCCGATAACAGCAGCAACAGCTCGTCAAACTGTAGCTGATCCTGCGCACTAAAAAAACGCTTCTCCTCCACTCCCAAGCATAAACTGAAGGCTGTTGTATCCTATCCGAAACCAGACAGGTCTTGTGCTTCTCCAAATCAAACAGCAGAGGAAACTTATACCTTAGAACATCCTCGGCTACCCACCAATCTAACCAGAAATTTATATCCGTACCACTTCTGAGCGACGCTTTTAATAACTTGTGCGGTTCTATGTTATAGCTGGCCAACACCCAAGGTACACTAGCAATTTGTTTCCAAGTTCCCCCTATCTATAGTTTAACTAGAGTACAATTCCACCCCGCCCTGTACCATGAATCGCCCAAACTACCTTTCGCCAAAGGGCGTTTTTATTTGTTTTAAAACGCCACCACCATTTGGATAATAGACTCAGATTTGCATCACGAAGGGAGCCCAAACCAATACCTCTATATTTTACCGGAGCGACCACTTTTTCCCAAGCCAACCAACTCAATTTATCTACCGCCTCCGACCCTCCCAAAAAGAACTTCCGGCGAATTCTCTCAAGACTATCAATCACTTGCAACAGTGCTTGAAACAAGGAGAAAAAATAAAGTGGGAGGGAGCTTAACACCGACTTAAGTAGCGTAATTCTACCCCCATAGGATAACGTCTTAGACTTCCAAGACGACAACCTACTCTTTACCTTCTCAATAATCGGGTCTCAATTCTTTACTAAATTCATATTAGTCGCTATCGGCACTCTAAGATGAGTAAAAGGAAACCGACCATATGAACAATGAATAGCCGTGGCCATGTCAACGATCTCATTTTCTTCCACCCCAATCCCATAAATAGAACTCTTTTTTGAGCTTATTTTCAAGCCCGACATCAACTAAAAGCCCCTTAGGATCCGCCTCAGATTTTTCGCAATATTAATAGACCATTCACCACAGAAAACAACATCGTCAGCATAAAATGAGAGATCACCAGACCACTACCTCCCACTTAGATGCCATGGAAAACACCAAGATGACAAGCCCTCCGCAAAATCCAGGTCAGAGACACCATAGACAAAATAAATAAAAAAGGCGAAATTGGATCCCCTTGGCAGAGTCCCCTTTGGCAACAGAACTCGACCGTGGGAGACCCATTCACCAAAACTAATCACATTAATAAAGAGAAAAAAAAGAAAAAAAGAACTCTATGCCGACACCCTTCCACATGTTTTTTTTCTTTCTAAATTTTAATAACATACGTTCACACAATCCTTTCCTTGATGGATATACCACTCACATTAAATAACCTGATAATTAAGGGTCAAGATAATAAGTTAATGGTACACCCTTAAAATTATTTACACATCTATTAATACGTTGGCTATAGGTTTTCGAGTATTAGACTTATCAAACCTATACGCCGCGTATGATCATATAAGCGGCGCATAGATCTAACAAAACTCATGACTGATTGCCACTAATGACGCGCAGGAGTTTGTGCACCCACCTACACGGTGCACAAACTCCCAAGCTTCATTAATGTCAATCAGTCAAGAGTTTTGTCAGATCTATACGTCGTGTATAGGGTCATACGCGACGCATAGGTCTGACAAGTGAAATACAGGGGTGCCACAATATTGTCATTGTCAGACCACTGTACGTCACATATAATTCTATACGCGACGCAAAGGACAAGAGGATGTGAAAATAAAAATTGGGGGTGATAATATAACCTAATCATATATATATATATATATATATATATATATATATATATATATAGGGTATGGATCCATAGAAAACACTTGTTATATGGTAAACTCCTGAAACTCTAACTTCTCGACTTTTTTTTTATATGAAAATTTTAGGGTATGTAATATACATGATTTTTAGCATTTTTGGCCAAAAAATGGAAAAAGCGCCGAGCCATTTTTTAAAAAAATAAAATAAAAAACCGTCTTCGGGTAACAAATGGTTAACACGTGTTAGTTTTGCTTAACATGTGTTAATCAAAACTTTAATTTTTTTTTTTAAAAAAAAACTACTCGGCGCTTTTTTTTTTTGGCTCAAAATGCTTAAAATCATGCATATTACATGCCCTATTTTTTTCAAAATTAAAAAAAATTGGGAAGTCAGAGTTTCCAGAGTTTACCATATAACAAGGGTTTCCACATTATCCTTTCCCTATATATATATATATATATATATATTATATATATATATAGGGGATGGTTCAATAGAAAACTCATTTTATTGAGAGAACTCGAGAACTTTATATTACATATGTTCAATATATCATATATTGCATATGTGTAATATATATTGCACATGTGTAATATATCATATGTTACACATGTGTAATATATCATATGTTGCACATGTGTAATATATATTACAGCACCGCACCCCAAGGAACCGCTAACGTTGTACTTGGCAGTATCAGATAAGGCAGTTGGTGCGGTCTTACTAGTCGACCGAAGAGGCGTTCAAACACCCATTTACTACGTCAGTCGCACGCTCCTGGACGCAGAGACGCGCTACTCAGCCATGGAGAAACTGTTCTTAGCCTTAGTTCATGCTTCACGACGTCTACGACGATACTTATAGGGGCACCCGATAAATGTGCTCACGGATTACCGCATAAGCGACGTGCTGAAAAAGCCAGAGCTTTCGGGTAGGCTAGCAAAATGGGCAATAGAGTTGGGAGAGCATGAGATTTTCTACAAACCAAGACCAGCCATCAAGGGACAAGTCTTAGCGGACTTCGCCACAGAGGTCCCTACAGACAAGGTAGCAGAATGTCTAGTGGAACAAGACCCACCGCCTCCAATGGTCGAGAAAGACAAATGGTTGCTATACACAGACGGCGCTAAAAGCGACGACGGAGCGGGAGCGGGCCTGCGGCTAATCAGCCCTGACGGCTCAGAATTTACATACGCCATCCGCTTGAACTTTGAAAGTACAAACAACGAGGCGGAGTACGAGGCGTTGCTCGCAGACCTTCGGATCGCGGACAAAATTGGTGCCCGCTTCCTCGAAGCACATGTGGACTCCATGCTCGCCGCAGCCCAAGTGAATGGCAAATATGAAGCGAGAGATAACAAAATGGCCCTGTATCTTGAGCAGACTAAAAGGCTCATGCAGCGATTCGAACATTGCAAAATCCTCCATATCAATACAAGCGAGAACAAACCCGCTGACGCTTTAAGCAAAATGGCAGCAATCGTCTTCGAGCATATGGCAAAAGAAGTCAGGGTCGAGGTCTTGAGCACACCGTCTGTACCCGCTCATCAAGTAAACGTTGTTCAAACAGGCGCATCATCCTGGATGACTCCAATACTCGCTTACTTAACGAGCGGCGCTCTTCCTACAGACAAGCTAGAAGCACGAAAAATCCAACATAAGGCCATGCATTACCAAGTTTCACAAGGTACATTATACAGGCGATCGTACTTGGGACCCCTTTTGAGATGTGTCGACGCAGAGAATGCAACATTCCTGGTCAAAGAGGTACACAAAGGAATTTGCGGCCTACACGCAGGCCCACGAATGGTGGTGGCGAAGCTCATGAACGCGGGATATTATTGGCCGGGCATGCATGTTGATGCCGTCAAAATACTCCGCAAGTCCCATGCATGTCAACGCCATGCCCCAAGCACACTGCGCCCCAAGAACGATTTAGTACCGGTCACATCCGCATGGCCGTTTCAAAAATGGGCAGTAGACATAGTTGGACCATTCCCCACAGCCCCGGGAAACGTTCAGTACCTCATAGTGGCAATCGATTATTTCACAAAGTGGATAGAAGCAAAGCCACTAGTATCTATCGACGCCCGCGCAGTTAAACGCTTCATCTGGGAATTCATCATATGTCGCTTCGGCTTTCCAATGAACATTGTCAGTGACAACGGCCTCCAATTCACAGATCAAGGGCTTCAAGAATGGTTAGCTAGCATGGGCGTGGAGCAAACTTTCACTTCAGTAGCTAACGGACAGGTTGAACGAGCAAACCGCAACATCTTCGATGGTATCAAGACGCGCTTGAACACCATGCGGACAGGATGGGTCGACGAGATACCGAATGTCCTATGGGCGCACTGAACGCTAACAAAATCAAGCAATGGGGAAACGCCATTTAGCCTAACATATGGCACTGAAGCTATGATCCCCTTAGAAATCGGTTGCCCATCCGCACGCGTGCTCCTAGCCACAAAGACAGACAACGACGTTGAACTACGCCTCAACCTAGATCTCTTAGAGAAACGCAGAGAGCTAGCCGCGTTCAAAGAAGCCAAATACAAGAGACAATTTGAGCGTTATTACAACGCTCACGTCAAAAAGATGCATTTTGAAGTAGTTGACTTCGTCTTTCGTCTTAACGAGGCCTCAACAGCGGAAGCACCCGGCAAACTTGCACCATCACCAGGAGGTCATTCATTCTAGCGAAGGATCAGACTTGTGGAAACAGGTCCAACCCCCACACTGAAGGTTAGACTTTCGTTTCTTCAGTAATTACATTTTACTCCCTCCCCTACAAAATTATAATTCTTTTATTTAATTCTATCATAACTTTAAAACTATTACATTTTAAAATCATTCGAATATACCATGACGACCGGCTCATTTTTGTCGACGTTTCGGTGTTTGTCGTAGTCAATACCGATGTGTGGATTGAAATGTACAAGAAAGAATGCCTTATGTACAAGTGATTATTGCATTTTATGTTTTAAATACTAACTAGATGAAATATATATATTTCTGTACCCAAACACCGTGAACATGTATATTGAACTATAAACTCTTAGAGATAATACTAAAATCCTAAGTGACTTGCACCCTTTTAGGTTAAAATCCTAAGTTAGTTGCATTGTAGGTTATTCAAATAATTGTTATCTATAAAGTTTTAGAGATAATCCTAAAATCCTAATTTAGTTGCACCCTTTTAGGTTGCATGTTATTCGAATTAATGTTATCTATAAACTCTTATAGATAATACTAAAATCCTATGTAAGTTGCACATTTTTAGGTGTAGGTTATTCAAATATTTTTTCTATATAAGATCTTATTTGTGAGTATTTGTACCTCACAGTTCCCTGCTCCTATCAAACACATACGTTTGTTTTACAAGTATTAAAATTCTGTTGTATATTTTCTTCGTAACTTTTTTTTATTGTTCTATATTCATACCTAACAGTCATCCATCTAATTTAATATTCAGTTGTTTTCGCTGATCAAGATTTATCCTTTCTGAAATTTACACAGGTATGTATACTTCTAAGACCTGAATATGATATGTGATTTTTGAATGGTTTATTAATAAAAATGCTCATATGTAAAAAAGATTAGAAAGATACTGCTTTCTGTGTGTATAAAACTTATTTAGCTGTAGTATTGTATTTGTACATAGAGCAATGCCTCACAAACATGCTATCTACTATAAACTACTATCTACTTTCCTTTTTTTAATGGCAAATTATATATATATATATATATATATATATATATATATACAATTAGCAACTTGAGTCTCTTTCAACCATCACACCTTTTCATAATCTAACACCCAACTTTTCACTCCCACTTTTAATTTTTTTTAGTCTCCTTCAACCATCACACCCTTTCATAATCTAACACCCAACTTTTCACTCCCACCTTCTAATATTTTTTTAATACACATAACAACTTGAGTCTCCTTCAACCATCACACCTTTTCATAATCTAACACCCAACTTTTTACTCCCACCTTCTAAAACTTTTTTAATACACCTTATTAATTTTCATTCCCACTTCTAATATTTTTTTAGGCTCCTTCAACCATCACACCCTTTCATAATCTAACACCCAACTTTTCACTCCCACCTTCTAATATTTTGTTAATACACCTTATTAAAAAAATTCAAATTATATATGTATCTACATAAAAAATAACACAACCTTCTGCCTTTTACGAAATATTTCTTTTTAATGAATCTTTTTTTTCTTTACAAAATCCTCTTTTATTCCCAAAAAACCGTTTTCTTCTTCATGCATCAAAATCCCTTTCTTTAAATTCTTACCCTTCCCTATTTCCCTTTCTAAGGCCTTCAATCTATCTTCATCCAAAACCATCCGTTATTCAAGTTCGTCATTAAAGGTACGTACGTCTCTTTTGACTTCGTTCGTTCGAATCATCCATTATATAATATTCACGGTTCAATCGCTTAACTTGAATAACAACCATTCCACTTGAATAACAGTTAGGGTAAAACCTACGTCTGATACTCTTCCTGTACATATGTTTCTAATTACATTATCTCTCTTACACAATGTTTAATTGATTCATACATTCCATGTTTGTCATTTTCCCTTTATCGACTCACAATTTGGGTAAATTAGTTCAATCTCTCAACTAAATGCATCACATTTATATTTAGGGTAATTTTTTTACATCTGATTCTCATATGTCCATTAATGCGTGTTTATGTATGAAACCAAATTCAGTTTTTTTTAAGGATTAATTATCCAACTTATTAAGACCACTTTTTTTCCCAGATTGTGTTAATGCTTCCTTCTTTTTCTTTGCTGACTATTACTTTCTTTGTTAGAGTATGATAAATAGGTTTTTTACACTTTGTATGTATTTATTACACTTTGTATGTATTTATTTTGGGACAGTAACGCATATGTTTATGTTTATACATTTAGCAAACACTAAAACCTTTGTTATGATTTATGTTGTTCTCTTGATAACAATCAATTTTTTTTTCAATTTTTGTTGCTTGCTTTTCTTGTAATTTATTATTTCCTTTGTGGTTGGATAACTAGATGCGCTTTTGATGTATTCCTTTGTGTGTCATGGTGTTGATTCAGTGTTTTTCCATGTTTTCTTAACTTTTTCTGTTATGATCATTAAGATAGAATGGACATATGGCCATCTTAGGGAAACTCTATATTCTCTTTATTACTTTTTATATATTGGTCAATAATGATATTTAATAATCTTTCGGTTAAGAAACTAACAGTGGAAGTTTTTCACATTGAATATTGGTTAACCTGTTGACTTATTTACATTATTTATTTTGCGATTTTGCTTTACTATAAACATATATACTTCCTAAGATGACCATATACTGAAACACATTATATGAATGTTGTACACCATACATCGGTTTATAACTTGGTATGAGAACACCTTTAATTTGTTCAAGTGCATAATGAAAGATCCCTCTCCACTATTTCAACTTTGTTGATAATAATTGTTTTCGTGTGGTGATTGGTGTTGAGGGTAAAGCAAAAATAGAGAAAATGTTTTGTATAAACAACAAAGTTTTCGTATCATATTGGTGTGCTCTGAGCATACATAAAATACGCTCGCGCAACTCGTGTTTTAAATTTATAAAAATGATTTTAATCTTAACATTAGAACACACATTAAAGGGCAAGCGCACCCTGTCACATATGTAGTAAAGCATAGATAAGAACCAAGTATCGATCCATGGACGCGCGCGGAGCGATTGTACTGAACCGTTGTCACTGATTTACCGGTAAGAAAAGATAGTGAATGTTTGTTTTAACTAATTTAATCTAATTTAAACTAAGCATAGCAAATATATATATAAGACTCCAAATAGAAAAATAGATATATAAAGACTTGTTTTCATACAACCTAAGCATGTAACTAAGTTTGAATAGAACCAAACACTTAAATCAATATTCCTATTTTCGGACAATTAGTATCCCTTTCGGGAATCCTAACATGACAACTCTTCGGAAGGCTACCACGATAACACATGCTAACCACCTAAACTTGTTCATTAGCGAGCAATTGATATGCACTCATGTAAATCCTTAAATATAAGTTAGTATCACCTTTCGGGAGTCCTCAACCTCACTCAATTGAGAAAGCTACACTGATAAACACAATATAGCCACAACAACGAGCATAAACTAGATTCATACACAATCAATCTCATCTTGCACGCTTTGAACATAAATTTACTAAGAAAGCGATTTCAACCAAAATCTCTAAACAAAGATCATTAATCATGTCAAAGACGCGCAATAACACCATTTAGCCGATTAAAGCTATTTTACGTGCAAGTAAATACTCTCGGTTATTATTGAAACTACCTTTTAGTAAACCAATACCCGGTTACAGTTTCATGGCACAAAGTTACTAACAAGTTATTAACTTTGTTAACAAAGCATAAACTAAGAGTTTTTAACCATATCTAACCTATACTTTGTTAATCCTCCAAGGCACAACAATATCAAACGAGACTACAACAACAACAGGAGAGTTTACATACAAATCATGAAGATTCAACATGAACATAAAGCTTAATGATTCATTCAAACAAAACAACATACAAACGATAAATAAGAACAAGCTAAGTATTGTTTTTACCCATAGGTTTACAAATACTAATCATAACAACATAACAAAGCTTCAAAATCAGATTTGATATAATATTAGGTCAAGAATCAAACCATAAATAAGCAAGGTTATGATGGATTGGATGACGTTAATGGACTTGGATTGCTTCCTAAGCTTGTTAATCGGTCTGCACGGGAGTGCCAATCTTGTCTGCACAGGAGTGCCACCAGGGCGCACGGGAGTGCCAACACCTGCAGATTGTGCAGAATGTGCAGAATGTGAAGAAACTGCCCGTTTTTATCCGGTTTGCTTCATGGACACCGTTTAAGACCTGTAATCATAAAGATACCAAATAAGTACCAATTCATCATGTATAAGGCCAAAAACATATATAGATGGGAGTTAAATTGGGGCTTTTATATGTATAAATTGACGCATATCAAACATCCCCACACTTAAACATTGCTTGTCCCTAAGCAATAGAAAACTCAACACTCCCAATGGCAACACGAGTAGCGAACCGGAAAGTTAATAAATCAGATGGCTAGCTGGTTTGTCAAAAGACATCATCAAAGATTTCAAACCGACAAGCACTTGGAAATATAGAAATCAAAAGCAATGGTTAACATCAAATCGACTAAGCATGCATATCTTTACACCACTCACAGTGTTCACACACGCTCGGCTTATTTATGGATCATACATATGAATTGTGTATGTGTAAACACTCAATGCCTAGACAATGACTTGTGCGATATCATATGCTTGTTAAAAGATCTAATCTCTACCAATTCATATATAGAAATGCATAAATCAAGAGAACTTGTGTGTTGTAATGATAGGCAAAGGTAAAGGGTGTGGAATGGATATTTAAAGTGACAAAACGGCTAAAACTCGGCGGTTATGTCTAACTAATAGATACAAACATAAACTATACAAACCACACGCGAATATAGGCGAATTTTATTTAATTCGAGCTAACCATGAAATTCTAACTTTCAAGCCCTGAAAACTGCTCAAACATTGTTAATTCACCCTATTTTAGGGTATACTATTTTTTCTGATTTCTTTTCTTTTTTTTTCTTTTTTTTTCTTTTTTTTTAACAAGCTTACAATACTGAATATAACTGAAAACTATAACGAGAATATATACAAAACACGGGATCTAAAAGCCCGAACATGAACTATAACATAAAACGAGTCAAACAATAACCTAAACCGAGTTTCAACACGAAAGGTTTAAAGTAAAAAGGCTAAATTTGGTTTAGTGGTGAAATGGTGGGTTAAGTAAGAAAAAACACGGATATAGGCTCAACATGGTTAACTAGTGGATAACATTTAGGTGCGGGAAACAGATAAAACGAAAAGAAAAGGCTTAAGTCAAAAGGGTATCCTAAATGCCTCAATCACTTTCATGCAAATCTACACATATATGATCTCAAAAAGTATGCTAATAACAAGTTCTAAATCACATAAGCCATTCGGTGCACTCATATTTCGCATATAGCGAGAAAGTATCGAAAAAGCAATAAAAGGCTCAAAAAGAATGCTCACGTAACGGAAGGAATGGTACAAGTGTAAAAATTAACATGCTAGTCACTCTTTTGTTTACCATGCTTCTCAAATTTGGCTTGTCCGCTTTTATCAAATCTAACGGTTCTTAAACGCAACCAACCGTATTAATTTACAAAAATTATGAAGAATTTACCGCTTTTTGCTCAAGTGTTATGCCACAAAAATTAAGAACTGGGAGTTTTTTTTTTTCACAACTTGGGACAAGAAAAGCTAATACTGTTAACAACCCTCCCTACACTTGAATATCACATTGTCCTCAATGTGACTCAAAAAATAGTAAAGCATTATGAAGAGCTAAACTATAGTGCAAGCTAAGTAAAGTTAACATAGTTACCCTCCCCACACTTGAACATCACATTGTCCTCAATGTGACCTAAAAAATAGTAAAGCATTATGAATAGCTAAGCTATAGTGCAAAGAAGAGAAACTGAAACTCCCCTGCTGTCGAAGCAAACTGAAGGTTATCCAAGGACGCTGTTGTGTCTGCTCAGCCCTCAGTGCTCGTGTGTATCCTGAACTCCTTTTCCTTAGTACCTGTAAAAGTGCTAAATGGCGCTCTAAAACACACAACTCATTAAAATAAAACTCCAAGCATTCATCATTACTAAATTTAAAACAAAGCAAAGTAAATTGTCTAAAATTGAATACATAAACCGGGGGGATTTAAAAGAAACCCAAAATGAAACCCCCAAACTACAATAGTGCATAAAATATAGTAAAGATACCACAGCCGCCTTCACACGGTCTGACTACCCTCCTAGTCCTCCTCGTCATCATTATCTTGTTGTACAGCAGCTTTTTGTTCGATCCTGAGCAATTGGCTTGTGTCCTTTTGCAATGTTTACGCCAAATGCACCTGAGCGCGGCCATTCAATACTTGGTTTTGCAAAATCATGTTTTTTTTTCATGATTGAATGGCCGAATACTTCGAAACATTATGAAGTTGCTACAAATTCAGATTTTTAACATCCCATTCACAATGATTTTTGCAAAATCATCTCAAATACAAGCTTTCTTATGAAAATGCGCTTAAAAATCTGAACTATTACGAAGAATGTCCGAAATTTGGGGCTTGTTTGAACTATTATGAAGAAAACCCCAAATTTTCTTAAACTAACCTAATTACAACTACGATTAATACTACATTACAAATATTATACAAAACTACTCTAATATTATACTAGATATTCAACTAATCTTTTTGCAAATTTCGGATTTAATTAAACATTATGAAGAAATATCCAAAACTTTAAAGATTAGAAGAATAACATGCTAATCTACACTAACTATTGCAAACATTCAAGAAGTTTTAAGGATTAGTTAAACAATTATGAAGAAATCCTAATACTTGAAAGAAAGAAAACAATAATTTATACTAAGGAGATTCATACCTTGAAGGATTAGCAAGTCAGGAGTGAAGAATCTAGACCAAAAGATGATGTTCTCGGCCAAAAAGAGGTGGAATGAGGGTGCAGCCGGGTGTGCAAGGGTTAGGGTTATGTTTTAGAAGTTAAAGATGCTTATATAGGCCCATTTCTGGGCTGTTTTTTTTTTTGGCCCGCACGGTCAGCTGCACGGTAGTGCGCTTGACCGTGCAACCTCCTTGCACTAGCCCTTGCACCCCAGTTCTTGGTGGTCCGCACGGTCAGCTGCACGGCGGTGCGCTTGACCGTGCACAACCTGCAGATATTCAGTTTTGAGGCTGCAGCTACATTTTTGCACGCAGCGGTTCCATTTTGTCCGAAAACATCATTTTAACTAATTTTAACCTATTTGTAGACTGTTTTCACTCCATTGCTTATTCCCGCACCGCTCAAAACCGGTACGAACCTGCACAAAACTCGAAAAACGTTAAACTACGAAATATTAACACTATTTACATATTTACCCTTTGGCGCGCCCATACACGCCGCGCTAATTTTATTAGCGAGTCGCTAGCTAGACTCAGTTCCCCACGCTTGTTTAGGCGCACGGAGCGTGGAGTTCAATTACCTCCACAGTCGGGTCAATCGGTCCATCAATGTAAGCTTTTAAGCAATGACCGTTGACTTTCAAACTTAGTCCATTTTGATTTATGGACTCGTCCATATGAACTTTAAACTTCTTGGAATGGCCGTTTTCATAAAAGATTTTCTTTAAGATCGATTTCGCCCGAATGGAGATTGAGTACGGGCGAGAAGATCGATCAAGCAATAACAAACATCGGCCATCCTCACACTTAAACTGACGCAATGTACGAAATAATTACCGAAGAAATAATTACAGACTCGATTTAAGAAAAATGGAAGAGATATACACAAATCAATATACCAAAAACTATACACTAAACTTAAATTATGATAATATATAAAATATGAAAATATACAACATTTTCAGCGAAACCTGAGTCGCTCGAGCATCGCGAAGAAGTATAGACCGCTTCTCGCGTGGTGCAAGTGACTACAATGACTCAAGGCGCCCGCGCGTTGCAACAAGATAAAGACCGTCTTTTTGCTTGCGCGAAAACAACCCTTTTTCACCGAAAAATAATATAACGGAAGTTGATGGATAGAAACCATGATGGATGCCAATGAAATGAGTTAAAAACGGAAGATAGCGGCTATTCACGTTACACGAAGGACTCTGGTGATCCTGTTCGCGTATCGCGAACAATAAAAGATAAAACCCGGGGTAATTAGGAACTCGCTAAAGCGGAACCATAAGCCCAGCTTCTTTGCAAATCGCAAGGAAGCATTTTTCACAGAAAATTATTTTTATTAAAACCACTTCTATATTAAATAAATTTCCCATTTTTTTAATCCAAACCTTTTTTTTAAAAGCATCCGAATCAAAAAAATTTAAACGTAACATACCCAGACTTCCATTGTATATTTAAGTAAAATAAAAACTATATATACATAAAAATTAAAATTATATAAACAGATAAACATATGAACACATGGTTAATAAATAAAGAATTTAACTTTCCAAATCTAAAAATTAACAATTAGTCTAAATCCGGACAAATAAATCAAATAATGAATCAATCAAATTCATAGACAAACCAACTAATCCAATATTCAATAAATTAAATTTATCAACATCCTAATGAACGAATAATCAATCGAATCGATCCTATAAGCATGAAAATGAACAAATATATATGCAAACCTATGAACCAATCTAAAATCAATCCAATATATCAACAAACAGATAAATCTAATAAATAATCAAATAATCATATGTGCAAATAAATGAATGAAATAAAGAATCAACAACGTATAAACAAGTATTCACAAGCATGTACACTGTTAAAGGTTGACTCGGTTTGTTCCTAAAGCTCGTCGCGTCCCCGGCAACGGCGCCAAAAACTTGGTGTGCTCTGAGCATACATAAAATACGCTCGCGCAACTCGTGTTTTAAATTTATAAAAATGATTTTAATCTTAACATTAGAACACACATTAAAGGCCAAGCGCACCCTGTCACATATGTAGTAAAGCATAGATAAGAACCAAGTATCGATCCATGGACGCGCGCGGAGCGATTGTACTAAACCGTTGTCACTGATTTACCGGTAAGAAAAGATAGTGAATGTTTGTTTTAACTAATTTAATCTAATTTAAACTAAGCATAGCAAATATATATATATAAGACTCCAAATAGAAAAATAGATATATAAAGACTTGTTTTCATACAACCTAAGCATGCAACTAAGTTTGAATAGAACCAAACACTTAAATCAATATTCCTATTTTCGGACAATTAGTATCCCTTTCGGGAATCCTAACATGACAACTCTTCGGAAGGCTACCACGATAACACATGCTAACCACCTAAACTTGTTCATTAGCGAGCAATTGATATGCACTCATGTAAATCCTTAAATATAAGTTAGTATCACCTTTCGGGAGTCCTCAACCTCACTCAATTGAGAAAGCTACACTGATAAACACAATATAGCCATAACAACAAGCATAAACTAGATTCATACACAATCAATCTCATCTTGCACGCTTTGAACATAAATCTACTAAGAAAGCGATTTCAACCAAAATCTCTAAACAAAGATCATTAATCATGTCAAAGACGCGCAATAACACCATTTAGCCGATTAAAGCTATTTTACGTGCAAGTAAATACTCTCGGTTATTATTGAAACTACCTTTTAGTAAACCAATACCCGGTTACAGTTTCATGGCACAAAGTTACTAACAAGTTATTAACTTTGTTAACAAAGCATAAACTAAGAGTTTTTAACCATATCTAACCTATACTTTGTTAATCCTCCAAGGCACAACAATATCAAACGAGACTACAACAACAACAGGAGAGTTTACATACAAATCATGAAGATTCAACATGAACATAAAGCTTAATGATTCATTCAAACAAAACAACATACAAACGATAAATAAGAACAAGCTAAGTATTGTTTTTACCCAAAGGTTTACAAATACTAATCATAACAACATAACAAAGCTTCAAAATCAGATTTGATATAATATTAGGTCAAGAATCAAACCATAAACAAGCAAGGTTATGATGGATTGGATGACGTTAATTGACTTGGATTGCTTCCTAAGCTTGTTAATCGGCTTCACAACAGCTTACATGCCCAGAAAATCGCCCAAAATCGCCCCAAAATTGCCCAAAAATCACCCAATACCCTAAAAATGACGTTCTGCTCTGTTTTATAGAACTGTCAGATCTCGCACGGGCTGGTGCACGGGAGTGCACCTGGGAGTGCAAGCATGCCGGCACGGGCTGGTGCACGGGAGTGCCAATCTGGTCTGCACAGGAGTGCCACCAGGGCGCACGGGAGTGCCAACACCTGCAGATTGTGCAGAATGTGCAGAATGTGAAGAAACTGTCCGTTTTTTATCCGGTTTGCTTCATGGACACCGTTTAAGACCTGTAATCATAAAGATACCAAATAAGTACCAATTCATCATGTATAAGGCCAAAAACATATATAGATGGGAGTTAAATTGGGGCTTTTATATGTATAAATTGACGCATATCAAACATCCCCACACTTAAACATTGCCTGTCCCTAAGCAATAGAAAACTCAACACTCCCAATGGCAACACGAGTAGCGAACCGGAAAGTTAATAAATCAGATGGCTAGCTGGTTTGTCAAAAGACATCATCAAAGATTTCAAACCGACAAGCACTTGGAAATATAGAAATCAAAAGCAATGGTTAACATCAAATCGACTAAGCATGCATATCTTTACACCACTCACAGTGTTCACACACGCTCGGCTTATTTATGGATCATACATATGAATTGTGTATGTGTAAACACTCAATGCCTAGACAATGACTTGTGCGATATCATATGCTTGTTAAAAGATCTAATCTCTACCAATTCATATATAGAAATGCATAAATCAAGAGGACTTGTGGGTTGTAATGATAGGCAAAGGTAAAGGATGTGGAATGGATATTTAAAGTGACAAAACGGCTAAAACTCGGCGGTTATGTCTAACTAATAGATACAAACATAAACTATACAAACCACACGCGAATATAGGCGAATTTTATTTAATTCGAGCTAACCATGAAATTCTAACTTTCAAGCCCTGAAAACTGCTCAAACATTGTTAATTCACCCTATTTTAGGGTATACTATTTTTTCTGATTTCTTTTCTTTTTTTCTTTTTTTTTCTTTTTTTTAACAAGCTTACAATACTGAATATAACTGAAAACTATAACGAGAATATATACAAAACACGGGATCTAAAAGCCCGAACATGAACTATAACATAAAACGAGTCAAACAATAACCTAAACCGAGTTTCAACACGAAAGGTTTAAAGTAAAAAGGCTAAATTTGGTTTAGTGGTGAAATGGTGGGTTAAGTAAGAAAAAACACGGATATAGGCTCAACATGGTTAACTAGTGGATAACATTTAGGTGCGGGAAACTAGATAAAACGAAAAGAAAAGGCTTAAGTCAAAAGGGTATCCTAAATGCCTCAATCACTTTCATGCAAATCTACACATATATGATCTCGAAAAGTATGCTAATAACAAGTTCTAAATCACATAAGCCATTCGGCGCACTCATATTTCGCATATAGCGAGAAAGTATCGAAAAAGCAATAAAAGGCTCAAAAAGAATGCTCACGTAACGGAAGGAATGGGTACAAGTGTAAAAATTAACATGCTAGTCACTCTTTTGTTTACCATGCTTCTCAAATTTGGCTTGTCCGCTTTTATCAAATCTAACGGTTCTTAAACGCAACCAACCGTATTAATTTACAAAAATTATGAAGAATTTACCGCTTTTTGCTCAAGTGTTATGCCACAAAAATTAAAAACTGGGAGTTTTTTTTTCACAACTTGGGACAAGAAAAGCTAATACTGTTAACAACCCTCCCTACACTTGAATATCACATTGTCCTCAATGTGACTCAAAAAATAGTAAAGCATTATGAAGAGCTAAACTATAGTGCAAGCTAAGTAAAGTTAACATAGTTACCCTCCCCACACTTGAACATCACATTGTCCTCAATGTGACCTAAAAAATAGTAAAGCATTATGAATAGCTAAACTATAGTGCAAAGAAGAGAAACTGAAACTCCCCTGCTGTCGAAGCAAACTGAAGGTTATCCAAGGACGCTGTTGTGTCTGCTCAGCCCTCAGTGCTCGTGTGTATCCTGAACTCCTTTTCCTTAGTACCTGTAAAAGTGCTAAATGGCGCTCTAAAACACACAACTCATTAAAATAAAACTCCAAGCATTCATCATTACTAAATTTAAAACAAAGCAAAGTAAATTGTCTAAAATTGAATACATAAACCGGGGGGATTTAAAAGAAACCCAAAATGAAACCCCCAAACTACAATAGTGCATAAAATATAGTAAAGATACCACAGCCGCCTTCACACGGTCTGACTACCCTCCTAGTCCTCCTCGTCATCATTATCTTGTTGTACAGCAGCTTTTTGTTCGATCCTGAGCAATTGGCTTGTGTCCTTTTGCAATGTTTACGCCAAATGCACCTGAGCGCGGCCATTCAATACTTGGTTTTGCAAAATCATGTTTTTTTTTCATGATTGAATGGCCGAATACTTCGAAACATTATGAAGTTGCTACAAATTCAGATTTTTAACATCCCATTCACAATGATTTTTGCAAAATCATCTCAAATACAAGCTTTCTTATGAAAATGCGCTTAAAAATCTGAACTATTACGAAGAATGTCCGAAATTTGGGGCTTGTTTGAACTATTATGAAGAAAACCCCAAATTTTCTTAAACTAACCTAATTACAACTACGATTAATACTACATTACAATTATTATACAAAACTACTCTAATATTATACTAGATATTCAACTAATCTTTTTGCAAATTTCGGATTTAATTAAACATTATGAAGAAATATCCAAAACTTTAAAGATTAGAAGAATAACATGATAATCTACACTAACTATTGCAAACATTCAAGAAGTTTTAAGGATTAGTTAAACAATTATGAAGAAATCCTAATACTTGAAAGAAAGAAAACAATAATTTATACTAAGGAGATTCATACCTTGAAGGATTAGCAAGTCAGGAGTGAAGAATCTAGACCAAAAGATGATGTTCTCGACCAAAAAGAGGTGGAATGAGGGTGCAGCCGGGTGTGCAAGGGTTAGGGTTATGTTTTAGAAGTTAAAGATGCTTATATAGGCCCATTTCTGGGCTGTTTTTTTTTTTGGCCCGCACGGTCAGCTGCACGGTAGTGCGCTTGACCGTGCAACCTCCTTGCACTAGCCCTTGCACCCCAGTTCTTGGTGGTCCGCACGGTCAGCTGCACGGCAGTGCGCTTGACCGTGCACAACCTGCAGATATGCAGTTTTGAGGCTGCAGCTGCATTTTTGCACGCAGCGGTTCCATTTTGTCCGAAAACATCATTTTAACTAATTTTAACCTGTTTGTAGACTGTTTTCACTCCATTGCTTATTCCCGCACCGCTCAAAACCGGTACGAACCTGCACAAAACTCGAAAAACGTTAAACTACGAAATATTAACACTATTTACATATTTACCCTTTGGCGCGCCCATACACGCCGCGCTAATTTTATTAGCGAGTCGCTAGCTAGACTCAGTTCCCCACGCTTGTTTAGGCGCACGGAGCGTGGAGTTCAATTACCTCCACAGTCGGGTCAATCGGTCCATCAATGTAAGCTTTTAAGCAATGACCGTTGACTTTCAAACTTAGTCCATTTTGATTTATGGACTCGTCCATATGAACTTTAAACTTCTTGGAATGGCCGTTTTCATAAAAGATTTTCTTTAAGATCGCTTTCGCCCGAATGGAGATTGAGTACGGGCGAGAAGATCGATCAAGCAATAACAGACATCGGCCATCCTCACACTTAAACTGACGCAATGTATGAAATAATTACAGAAGAAATAATTACAGACTCGATTTAAGAAAAATGGAAGAGATATACACAAATCAATATACCAAAAACTATACACTAAACTTAAATTATGATAATATATAAAATATGAAAATATACAAGGTTTACTCATTTTGAGTGGGTTTTTATTTTAACCACCCCTATATATATATAGGGGTGGTTAAAATAAAAACCCACTCAAAATATATATATATATATATATATATATATATCTAGGGTGAGGTTATGGTACAAAAGATGTGTTTTGTAAGAAGGGTGAGAAATAAATGTGACCATTAGATCATATAGATGAATGGGTGAGATTAAATGAGTGGCAAACTTGTAATTTATGTTATAATCTTATTAAATAAATATATGATAGGAGGGTATTTATGTAAAATACTCTATTTAAATTAAATAATTTCTATTTTTCACTCCTGAGCAAATTAAGGGATTTCATTGAAAAACCTTCTCCCCAAAATGACAACAACATCAATGAAATCCTACACGCACCAGAGATTCCTTTCCTTTCAATTGAATAACCTTACACACTTTACTAGTTCCCTTCTTTCTCTCTATCTTTTCTCACTCTCTTTACACCATTCAACAAACACATTCAAACTCTCCTAATCTATCAATGAATAACAGCCTCAACAACTAGGGGAGACAGAAAGGGTTCGAAGATGGTGAAGGAGGTTGCACGTTAGAGCTTTGTAGATGGTGGCTAGGCGGCAAAGGTGGTGGTTCGAGCTGTGTTGGGCGGAAGGTTTTCTCTCCATCTACAAACTTCTAGATCTATTTTCTCGCACTAAAGGCTTTCACAAAAACCTGAAAAATTTCTATTATGTTTTAGCTTCTTGGAGTGTGTGTTTGGCAGATAAGTCGTGTTTTATTGTTCGGATGTGTTTAATGTGTTTATGTTTATACTATAGTGTTAAAACACATGGTTAATCCGAACGATTGATTTGAGTGGAAAAACACATAGTGACGATTTGGTAAAACACAATAAGTTCAGCTGGGTAATAATGTCGATTTTGATAAAAACACAGTAGCATGAGTTTAAAACACATAATGACCATTTTGATAAAACACATTAAGTTCATATGGGTATTTAACATGAGTTTAAGAATACGTGAACTGAGAGAATAAGAATCATAGATAACTATGTTGATTGATAATTAGTTGTAAAAAGAATCCCCAAAATCTCTCTTATTTCATTAATGATAAGATATTGCCATATTATTGAATAGTTATATAATTACCTTAATGCCCATAGGAGTAAAATAACTAAGTGCCACATGTCATCCTCTCCTTCATTCTTATCTTTCTCACAAAAGTGGTATTTTGTACCCGAACCTCTACTTATATATATATATATATATATATATGTCAACTTGTTTTATGGACAGATACCCCTGGATACGTCTAATGTGTCGTCTAGTGCACAGGCTGACGTGGATATTACACAGCATGAGACGCCGCCACCCGCCAGCCTACGCCACATGAACACCTCAATCATTTCTGTTCCATATGATTTAGACAATAAAACAATCACCTAAAATCCTACGTTAATACAAACCACATATATATAATATATAATATATATATACACGCCGCCTTAGAAGACATTTTTTAATAACGTTCAACTGGGTTTCGTTATTCAGAATCCATAGCATACAGTCCGTCATATGGTGATGTTGTCGGACGAGGTGGTTTTGATTGAGGAAGGGAAGAGTTCGGGTGAGCCGTCCGTCGTGACGGTTAACTGTCCAGATAAGGCTGGTCTTGGATGTGATTTAGTACGGAATGTGCTTGAGTTTGGACTATATGTTACCCGTGGAGGTTGGTTTAGTTATACTTGATGTTGTTTTGTGTTTATTGTTTCTTTCATTCATCTGCCCCCTTTTGTATATATATATATATATATATTTTAATGGTTCTGTTGCCATTTGAATGTTTGTATATAT
This sequence comes from Ambrosia x helenae, assembly GCA_030844895.1. Taxonomy (NCBI): domain Eukaryota; kingdom Viridiplantae; phylum Streptophyta; class Magnoliopsida; order Asterales; family Asteraceae; genus Ambrosia; species Ambrosia x helenae. Next base: position 121,267,870 of record CM061234.1, on the reverse strand, counting down.
TTGACTCTTATGATGGAAATTAATGGTTTTAGAGTTGTGTCTCTACTGAGATGAGATAGAGGTAAGGTTTGCTTAAATCTTAACTTCTCAAACCCTGCAGCTGGTAGATTTGCTATAGGTCGTTTCTAATACACTTCGAGTGTATGCACACTGCTAACATAGTATCCATACATCAGTCTAGTATTTTCGCCTTTATGACATAGTTATACGGCGTATATTATATGGCGAATATGCATATAAGGTGTTATACAGGACCGTATAACTTTCACTAAAACTGATTGCTTTGACTGTGTCAGAAGTTATACTCTGTATGATACGGTTGAGGTATGCAAAAGTTATACGGGCCGTTTAACCTCATATGGCCCGTATGATGTGTCAGGCAGGCATGCTGATGTGCCGATTTTGGGATGGTAGTATACTTGTACCATCGATCACTCTATACTTGGTATCTTTAATACTCTTATTATTATTATGTAATTTTTCTATGTTATCAGATTTCTCTACTGATGGAAAATGGTGTTACATCGTGTTGTGGGTTGTTTCGCGTCCACTGTCGCTGAAAATTGATTGGGAGAGCTTGAAAAGCAGGCTCTTATCTTGCTGTCCATCGTTTTTGCCTGCGTTTTATTTGAACCAGTTACCTGATCGTTCTAAATCGCCTCCATTGTATGTATTAAAGGTCTTCTCTCTCGACCGCAAAGGATTAGTACACGGTAATTAATCAAGTGCTAATCTTATCCTTTTGATTTCAATTTTTCACTTGATTTAATACGATATATATTGCATTTTTAAAGATGTCACAAAAGTGCTTTGTGAGCTCGAGTTAACAATTCAAGGCTTAAAAGTCATGACTACACCAGACGGGAAGGTGTTGGACCTCTTCTTTATAACCGATCATTTGTAAGTCTGTTTGTTCTTATTCGTATAACAGTTGACCTTGGCTGAAACGGGTACAAACTTATAACACAAACCCCCCCTAAATGTAGGGACATGTTGCACACGCATATTAGACGAGAAGAAACATGTGAGCATCTTAGTGGTGTGTTAGGAGAGTGTTGTATCAGCTGTGAACTTGAGTTAGCAGGCCCGGAATTCAAATGCCATCAAGGGTTTTCTTCTATATCAGACGAAATTGCTGATGACTTGTTTAGTTCTGGGCTTTCCACAAAGGAGGATTGTTCACAAGCTATCAGCAAAGACGTTTTAGATGTTAACAAGGCAGTTATAAATGTGGATAATTTAACGAGCCCAGCTCATACATTGCTTCAAATACAATGCCTTGATCAGAAAGCTCTCATATATGATATTTTGAAGATCTCAAAGGACTGCAATATCCGGGTACGTATAATACCATACCATTATCTCATTTCATTTAATTTAAGATTGCCGTTTGCATAACCCTCTCCTACACATAAGTAACTTACATAGTTTTTTTTAGATTGCATACGGTAGAATCTCCAATAGTGTTAAAGGGTACCGTAGTTTGGATTTGTTTATACAAAAAGACGACGGGAAAAAGATCCTAGACACTGAGAACCAGGCTGCTTTATGTTCCCGGCTAAAGGAGGAGATGCTACATCCATTGAGAGTGATCATCACAAACCGCGGCCCTGATACCGAACTTTTGGTTGCTAATCCTGTTGAGCTTTCGGGGAAGGGAAGGCCACGCGTTTTTTATGATGTCACATTTGCATTGAAGACACTTGGGATATGCATATTCTCTGTAAGTAGTATGATTTGTAATTATCTCTACTGAGCTAAATGGGTCAAATTAAGAAAAGAAACGGGTCAAATGGGTTTAACAGATAGAAGAATATCATCAAAGTATATTTTAATGCATACAACCTAACCTACTGTGTAGGTTTATTTAAAACGCCGTTGTAATAATATAACTTTATCATCCTATTTAACTTCAATATTATTACTTTACTATTTTTTTTTATTAGAGGCATATGTACCAAAGTTGAGGCAACCCATAGCAAAAACAGTAGCTACTTTTTACCCAATTCTTCAAACGGCGTAATTTGCCATATGCAACTTTGTGATGTAAAATGAAACCGAAATTTCATTCTTAGTGAAGTTTTAATTTATGGCTAACCCATTTGCCAATTTTTATGGTTGGGGTAACATGTCAAAAACAAACATTTTCTGTGGTTTTTTGAGCTGATGTTATTTGACTACTATGAAAAGATTGATGATTTTGCGTGTTGCAGGCTGAGGTTGGAAGACACTCAACATCTGATCGCGGGTGGGAAGTGTACAAGTTCCGGTTGGATGAAACCCGTGGAATTCCATTAACCAGCAAACAAACAAAGCGGGATATAGTTGATAAAGTTAGAACAACACTTATGGGCTGGTGAATCTTACCTGATTTACATTTTGTCTACAAGAAAGATTTCACCTTCAAAATACCGACTCTCGTTCTTGGTCTCTTTGATCATCAGATTTCTGCTTTTGCAGTCTGGATTATTGTTGTTGTAACTCTCTAGTTATTATTTATTTTATTTTTTTTGAACAAACCAGCATATTATATATTAATACAAAAAGTAACATAATCTCATCATCATCATCAGCCGTCCGTCATTTTTAACGTTATTTTCACGAAACTAGTAAAATAACGTTAAAATTAGTGCAACTTTACTTTTGCCCCCCGATGACCACACATATATACATTATATGCGCACAGCCGTCAGTGAGTCTGAAAAAGTAACATAATATATACATATAATATTTTAAAGCCATTTTGTACACATGTCAATCTCTCATCCCCCTAGCAATTATCTCTCATCCCACATTGTGCCACATGGCAATGTGAGAGATTTTATAAAATTTTCGTTTTTTTTAAATTAAAAATCAAAAAAATATATAACCCAAAAATATCACACGGAACATAACCTAATTCTCAAATCAGGCGACCATCCTCTCCAAGCGACCAACCCTATTCAGGCGATCGTTCGAATCAACAATCCTTTACCGTGTTCTTCATCTCCTCTACAAGGTTTAATCTCTTCCATTCTTATGTCAATCAATCGTTCTTCATCTCTCTATTTTGTCTTTATTTTTTTTTTTTGTGATTTTTCATGATTTCTTTGTCGATTAAGTTTTTTTCTCTCTGTTTTGACTGTTTTCAAGTATTTATCTTTGAAAATTTTAGTTTTCGTCTATTATTGTTCAGTTTTACTAATTTTTTAGTTTTAGGGTTGATGTTTTAGGGTTTGCGTTTTAGGGTTCGATTGATGTTTTAGGGTTTGATTGATTTCAATTGATGTTTTAGGGTTTGATTGTTGATGTATTGTGTGTTGTTAATTATTTGATGTTTTAGTGTTTGATTGTTGATGTATTGTATTGTGTGTTTTAGGGTTTGATTGTTCGATTGTTGATGTTTTAGGTTTCCGATCTGTATGCTAATCTTTTATTTGAGCTTAATTTAATTACATTGTCATATTCTACACATGTATGTTTTGACCTTGCTTCTTCTCTGTTTTCCGATTCATCTTCGCTGACGGAAAGTCCGATTAGATTTTCAATTTCGACGACTTACTGATGGTTAAAGTAGCAATCTTCAGTTCGTCCTTGTTAGACGTCGGTTCATTAGTTTTTCCACTTCCATTTTCTGGTGAGTTATTCAATTTCAGATTTTTTTACTTGCTAATTTCTTGTGTTCATGAATTTTTTTTTATTGATTTCAAACATATCTAGGACTTTGGTTTGCCATTATATTGTGTCTATATGTGAACATTTCTTTTGATGCTCTTGTAACAATAACTTTGTCTGTGATTAATAATTTGCGTAGGAATTGGGATTCTGATATGCTATCCATGTTTTTATTCAGAACCGGAATAAGCTTACTGTTTGTTTAAAGTTCTATGAGAAAGTATCCTGTCGGTGTTGATGACGGCCTAGCGACTTAGCATTCTGGAAGGGGAGAGTCCCGAAGAACCAATCGGTTTGTACATGCCTTTTGATGTTTGTTTTCAATAATTTAAATAATGATGTTTGCTTTAATCATAATATTATTTAACAAAATTTAAAGTCACGTTTAATTATGTATAGTTCAAATGATATTGTTGATATTGGACAACCAAAGAATTGATAAAATCCAAACTTTCATTCATTTAACTTTGTTAGGAGGTGGGATTTCTTGTGTAGTGTTTGAAGGCTCCAACGAAAGGGAAATATCATTGAGGTTCAATGTAAAGCATAGTACAACCAAAAAAATAGGTGAGACAACTAATAAGCAAATCGAGCAAGGTGGTTATTAAGTCTTTTTTTATGATCAATATATCTAAGGTGGTTACTAATTTGGCCTTAAGACTTGCAAAATGGAAGGGTCAAAATAGGTTATTTTAAGTTTTTAACAAAAGAAAGTCTGCAATAGCTATTGAGGAATCTACAAGTTTGTTGTTTTCTTGATTCCAATAAGGATTTGATTGGAATACTTATTAGTGATATGCCGTAGGAAACTAAATCTTTGTGATTTGTTGGGTCATTTGAGACGTACTCTAGGTGTTCGATAAAATGTCTCAATAGGATTTGTTAATGCTTGACGTAAGGTTTTGTTATTTTATTTTATTTTTTAAGTAAACCTGATTAACGAATTCGAGCCCGATTGGAACCGTGTGTGTTTTCGATGCTTTTGAAGGCTATTTTAGCTGTGTTAGACATGTTTACCTAGGTGCAAGGATCGAATAAAACGGCACTTCAGATAGGCACGACGCACACCAACCCAGGTTATTTTGGTTGTTATAGACATGTTTTAGGCAGGTTTAGACTATTTTTTTGGATCGTTTCCATTGTTTTAGATTGCAACTGTATGTCACTTAGGTATATAATGTGCGAATAAGACGAGCATTGAGGACAGGCATGGTGCATGCCTATTGAAGGCTATTTTAGCTATTGAAGGCTCCAATCCGTCTTCTTCATTCCTTCGATCCACCATTGGTGTTCATTCAAAAGGTTTGATTTTTTTATGTTCATATCAGTGTCTTCGTTGATTCATTGATTTTATTCCTATTTTGTCACTAATTTTTGTATCTTTTTACCTTTCATGAAATTATCCCCGTCTTCTCTGGATATTTATGCGGTTGTCTAATCGTAGGTATGATTCTAATATTCACTTAAATCTAATTGTTGATTTTGTTAGGTGCATTTTTTTATTGTAATATAGTTTTTGATTTAGGGTCTTCCTTATATGTTGTTACCCCCCTTTCATCCCAATCTGATGTTTCAATTATCAATGTTTTTATGTTTCATATGGTTTCAACTCTTAATTCGGATGTTTTTCTTTCAATCTAAAATGTGTTATTCCAATTTCTAAATTGCTTGGTTATTGAGTCTGCTTGCTATTCCATTAGTTTAAAATTCGAAATAGTTTGGTCACTAATTCCAGCATGTGACTTCTGTTTTTTATATTGTAAAGTGATATCTCTGTGTAATCATTGTCAAACAGATTGATCTGTTGTTATTTACTTTAATCTTGAGTCAAGCTGTTGACTTTTAATAGGCACATCGTTTTTGTTTTTTTTTTTTTTTTCATTTTTCTTAGATCCCCGTTTGGCCGTTTTCACTGCAGAATGAATGAATGATACAAGAAGGAAAAACCAAATTGCAAATAACTGTTCGTTGCCATTATAACCAGCTGGTGGTGGAGTAGCAACTTTTGTCTATATCATCAAACTATGTTAAAAAATTACACTAGTATGTCTATATATAGGTATGTGTATATATGTGCAAATCTTCATTTATTCATTGAACATTCATACAAATTAAATTACTTCTTTGTTTTCTTGCAGTTGGAAAAAGTCGCACGAATCAAGGAAACTAAAGAGAGAAATGTTCAATCCCAAAAGGTCAAAATTTGACTCTTAAGAATATAGATCGTGAAAAGGATCGCTCAAAACTGGTTAGATAAAAACAACAATAATAAAAACTAATAAATTAACATAACTAATGAATCTAACATAAATATTAAATTTATGATAAAGAAACAGTTTAATAACAAACACATGATATAAACAAAAAAAAAGTTATAGTTTGTAAAAAAAAACCTCATGCAGTATTGGGTGGGTTGTAACATGGTTTGAATACTGAATAGGGTTTGATATTTGTTATTATCAAATAAAATTCCAATTATTTTGTCATCTCACTTTCTGGTAGGCTCCTCTAAACATATGTGCTCCTCATGCTCCACACTTGGGGTAGAATTTTATATTTTACTTTGTTTATATTTTATATTTCTGAAACGGATGATGAATGTATTGTAACATGGTGTTAGTGAAAGTTTAAAATTTGTTTTCTATCCATTAAATTTCAACTATTTTGTTACACTTGGGTTAGAGTTATTTATTTTACTTTGTTTATATTTTATATTTCACCACCTTCCCCCAACTAATACATGTTGGCGCCTTCCATGTGTTTGTACTCTTTTTTAAATTTGGTTTAGGACTATTCAGCTTGGATTTAACTTATACATTTTTTGTGTACGTCCCACATTAAGACCAATGTGTGATCTGTAATGGTATGATTTAGATGACAGATGCGGTGGGAAATATCTCCATCTTAGTTTAACCATACAAATGGACCCACTCTCATCTGAGGGCTCACCATCTTGTCATGGAGGGTTTTAATTGGTGCCAGGTTAGTCATCCTCATACATAAAAAAGAAACATAACGGATCCCACTAAACTTGTATTTGCATATGTCGCTTTCAGGAAAAGAACGTGGTGACGGTATTTAGCGCTCCAAGTTATTGTTAACGGTGTGGAAATATGGCTGCAATTCTTGAAATAGGGGAAACCATTGAGTGAAGTTTTCTTCAATTTTATCCAGCACCAAGGCAGATTGAACCGGATACTACCCTCAAAACACCGGATTAATTTTTTGTAACCAAATGGGATTGTTTGTTCGTAATCCATGTAGATTTTATTAACACCGTTTTTTCGTTTGGAGGTCGGAGTCTGGATGGGAGTGCTGCTAGTGTTGACAAAATGAAATGTACCAATCAGTGATTATTATAGGTAGCAACAATTGGTTTGGTGTATTTTAATATATTCTTTTAGATTTTTGGTATTGTTTGTAGAAAAGTATACATTTAAAGCAACAATGTTTTGGAAAACATGATTAAAAATACTAATATTTGATCAGCATTTTCCTTGCATCTATCTTATTGAAAATGTTTATTTGAATGAATGTATATGAGATAGTGGAAAAGTATAAAAACTAGATTGCTTAGTGCATCTTGCTAGATGAGAATGAGGATTTTTGAGCACCTAATAACCATGTGAGCAAATAACTAAAAACCCAAAACAAAACAGATGGTTGGATTTAGAGATGGTCGGAATCAATCGCAATGAAAAACAAAAAACAAACAATTCAAAATCAAACCATCCTGATCCGAAAGTGACGTAACAACAAAGATATCATTTGAAGCCGAAATCATATCAGGTGGAAACATTGGTACAAAAACTCTTATTCCTAGAATAAATATGATACCATCTGATAACAAGATTCTAGTCAAGTTTCAAATGCGTCAATTCCCAATAAGCGTATGTTTCGCAATGACCATCAATAAAAGCCAATGACAGTCTCTATCGAAGGTTGGATTGTATTTAAGAGACCCTGTATTCTCACATGGCCAGCTTTATGTCGCTTTGTCAAGAGTTAAAAGCAGGGCAGGTGTGAAGTTACTTATACTTGATGGTCATGGGAATGTCAAGACTAAAACAAAAAATGTGGTGTATAAGGAAATATTTAGTGATATTTGAATAAAATGTGTATTGCTTGCTTTTAAATTTTAATAAAATATTTCTACTACATTTTTTTATACGTTTTACTGCTCAAAATAATTGTAATGTTTGGAACCGCGTGTCAACGCGAGCAAAAGTCTAGCTATATAATCTATTATTCTATATCACATTTAACGTTGCCTTTTTCCTAACCGCCTACAATCACCGTTTCACAATTAAGGAGTCTGATCGTTTCTCTTCCACCAACAATCACATCGCTTCATCAATAGGAAAGGCATCGATTCATTCAAGATATATACATGTATTTTCAATTAATGCTTACCGGTGCTTTTAACTTTGTACAATCAACTTCTGATTAACACCATATGCGAATCGACTTAATTTATAGTGACATGACGAAAGGAATGGCAAGGCGGGGCATCTCTTTGATGAGAATGGATCGACACCAAAATATAAACCAGAAAAAAACTATGTTGGTAATGGAAGAAACCTCACAAGAACATTAAATCCTTGACGATGATACAACCGAAATGGAAGACGAACAAAACGGCTTTGAGGATTCTAATCTGCACAAAAATGGCGAAGAAACGATTATTACGTAAAGAGAGGGAGAGTTGGAGGTTTTTCGGATGGCCTGCATCGCGGCTTGAAGAAGATGGGTTTTCAAGTTTTTTTTTAATCATATCATTCCTTAAGTATTTTAGTTTCTAAGTTGTTTATATTCTATATTCTTATATCTTATATTTTGAAATTTTGAATCTGGTTTTTAATAAAATGCACAAAGTGAGTTTTTACACAGTGAACTTTTAAATATTTCGCAATTTCAACCCTTAGACTATTACTCCATTTCGATTTTTAACACTTATTTTTAATAACTTTGTAAATATCATTTTTTTTACGTGTCGTTCTTCTACTAAAAAAAAACTAATTTTTACGTGCACCATGCTCTTTGGCCATCGGCGAAGTCTAAAGACTTACCTTGTACATAATGCCACATATTTGTGGTGTGTTTTTTTTCATTTAAACTAAAAGCATTACGTTTTCACATTTTAATAAGTGTCTTTTATGCATCGTGTTTAACGAATTGTGTGTAACACATTATGTCTTACGCATATTTTAGACTAATGTGTTACAGCACTAGCACTGCTCACCACGTCGCGCACCGCTACAACGCGCGGCGTCGAAAACTAGTTTCATAACAAACTCTAACTTTCTAGCAAGGCGCTAGTAAAGAGGAAAACAACACAAAACTTCAAAACAAATTTACACCGAATTTTAACCATCAATCGTTAAAGACTTCCAACGTCCCCTAATCTTCATATTTAGATACGAGTGTCAGCCTTTATATCTTCAATTAATCTTGCAACATGGGTGTTACTTCATTGTTAAACTAGCTGAAGAACGGCAGTAGGAATTGCCGCCTGTGATGCCATCTGTACAACACATTCGACATTGGGATTCAAATAATATTTCTATAGAAGCATGTATAATAACACTATTAAACAATGAACACTAACATATCCAACCCATAAATAAAATATCACGTATATCTTTAAAAAAACACACAAACAACCACATACATCTAAAATCATATCTAGCCAAACACAACCTAGTAACAAAGAAAGAATCAAAACTAACGCACAAATCAAAAAATCAAACACATTGTGACAGTTCAGTTTCTTCATTTTAAGCACACATTAATATGAGCATAATATATTTTATTAGATATTCTTATATTATATAATTAAACAATAAATCCAACAAGCAAACGTTAAATACATTAAGTAAATATAACTGTAACTATAACTGTTATAATCAATGTTTTAAAAACCGGTTTTTAAGTCATACCGGATTTGGCTTAAAAATGGTTCAACCATATGCCTTATATCTATCTATAAATCTAATAAAATAAACCTCCCTAAGTACACTTGGCACTCCCACATTCAACCTTCAATTTATACACCTTCATATTGTGCCACATGACACATCCATGTAATTTATAAGATTTTTAGTTTTTTTAAAACTAAAAAATAATTAAATATTTTAAAGTCAAAATCGTCAAGGTATTTTTAAGAACTTTCCTAAACACTGTAATCCTCATACTCGATTTAATTAAATTAAATTAAATTAGGTAATTCAATGTTGATTTGGTAACCAATTAATCTCCACCTTTCTCCACACTTCTCTCTCCCTCAAGAAACAAAATTTTCTGAAAGTCACCAGTATTATTTCTTCGCCTCTCACCTCACTGTTGTTGCAGTTACGGCCTCTCTATTTTCAGGTTTGAAACTTATTATTTCTCTCACTCTTCAAATCTATATATTTTTTTTTGAACGACCAACAAATTGGAATCACTCAGGGAACACTGGAGTATCATCGTGCCACCAATGTTGCCACGCGATCATATTCCACCACCAAGTCACCAATTCAGGAGGAAACTCATAATTATGAGAAAACCCCCTTTGTGAGATTCGAACCCAGGACCTTATGGTCCCTAAGTCTTAACTCACCACCAAGATGCCGCTGGGCTATAATGCCTTTGGCCTTCAAATCTATATATATTCCATACATCTTGTATTTAACATGATTTATTTTCTAATTTTCCCAACTCTATCTTTACTTTTCCTTTCTCTCTCTCTCTAGAACTTATCGCCAGACCATTCCTTCATCTCTTTGGAAAAATCTGGCTTCACCATTTACAATCTTCAAGAAATTAACATTCTGTTGAACCGTAGTATACGCATCAGGTATGTTGTGATTTATTGTTATTCGCTTTTAAGTGAATCCCAATGAACAATTTTATTTTAGAGCTTCTTTTTTTTCCCGATTTTATATGTATGTTTTTGGGGTTTTACAGATCCATAAGTTTTAGGGTGATTTTTTTTTGCGATTGTGTTTTATTGTATTAAACATGTTTTAAATTTTTAGGTAACAGTTAGTCATTTAATGTTTGTTTCTTTGTTCGATTGAGTGGATAATTATTGGGTAAAATGAAGCGATAACGGAGGTGATAACTGATATGACTTTTACAGGTCCTAGTTGGAGAAAAGGCGTTTGTAAAGCATGGCCGATTTAAACAAAGTGTATGGTTTACATGATTATAGCTTGAATAAAGGTACATAGAATTCTAGAATATTTTCATTTCCGATTGAGAGTTTTTTAAAATCAATTGTTGCTTTTGTGTTGAGGCAATCAATTTAACCTGCTCTCGAATCTTCCTCGCTGTGTTGCCTACAATCAAGCCTATAATCAATCGAATCTGCTCTCGGTAAACTCTCGATTTTGGGTCGGCTACCTATTTAAATCTTTTGATATTCATCTTTTGAGACTAAGCCTAATAAAAACCTTATTTGGTATAATATTTTTTATTTTCATATTCATCATAGATTGGGATTTGGTTTGCTACTGGAATTTCATTTTGTTGCAAGTCATAACCATATTTGATCATTGTTTGTAAGTTTCCTATGTCACGGTTCGGTATTTCAAGGTTTTGTGTTTATTTATTGTTGTTATTGTTTATTTCTTGGGACTTCAGTGAATACAAGAATGAGGATTTTAGAGTTATTATTTATGTAAGTTCTAAAGGAAAGTTATATGATGGCTAAAGACCCCATCTATTCATTGCAGATAAGGAGTTCAATTTGCTTTCGTGAATCTGTAGTTCATCCTTACATACGACAATATTTGTCCATCTTTGTGGAAGTCAAGGTTTGTTTGTCTCTCTTAATTTGCTCAAGTCTTGTACTATCAAATCCAAAAGTAGATTTTAGAGTTAATTGAAGCTAGGTTTCGTTCAAATTCGAATGAAATTAGTGTTTATTGCTCTATGTTTTTTAAGTTTTAAGAATAATTATATCTTTGGCTCACAAATTCCAGGTGTATATATGTTACACGCTAACTTTCGAGTCAAAAGTCCTATCGTCTGGTATGAGGAGGTTGTGGATAACAATCAAGTTCCTTAAAGAGAAACTGAAATTGTTGAGGCATGGATTCTCCCATGGTAATTATACTCTTACATTGGTACTTTTTGAAACTAAACACATTTAGGTTTGAGGGGGTTGTGGATAAATTTCAGTTTTCTTTGTTACAACTTTGTTTGCGATATTTCAATTCCATGTTTAATAACATATATTTGGTTTTAAGTTACACTTTTTATCGTTTACATTCGATTGTCTTATGAAATATACAAAAATGTATTAGTTACATTGATAATTATATAAGCCAAACAAAGAATAACATTAATCAACCTTAATCAATGACTAGGAGGGTCTTGTGGCAAAATATACGGTGGTCAAATAACAACCACAAATCCTATCAAAAATTATGCACAACATAATAAGGAAACTACTAAATACATTGATAATTATTTTATAATAATAAAATCCACCTGTAAGGATTAAAAGAACATAACCTTATACATTTCTAATTGATTGAAAAATCATAGTAAGTTATACATTTCTAAAAATTAAAATATCATGATAGATTAGTTATCCATTCCTAAAGTAAGTTTAATTTATATTGGAAATAAGTTAAATTTCGAATTTTGAATTTCAAAATATTTAAATTCGAATTATACAAAATTTCAAATTTTGAGTTTTGGTTAATAATGGTAAGAAATTACACATACTAACTATCCTTTTAATTACACATTTAATAAGATTCAAAGTCTCTACATAAGTAGTGTAAACTCTCTAATTAATACATTAATTGATCCTATTAATTGAGCTATATTATTCTAGGGTTAGGATCAAATACACAGTGAAAGAAAAATAGGAAGTCGTAGGAAGGTATCAAACGGACTCCGTTTGAACTCATTCAAACGGCATTGGAACCGTTTTATCGAACCCTACAACGTGAGTTTTTAGGTCTTCGTTTTTTTGAGGTTTTAGCTTGTGGTTTTTAGAATATGCATTATATCATTGTGTCTTTCATGTACCATTGTGTCTTTTTCTTATTTTCATCATTGTGTCATTTTTCAATTGATTGTGTCACACCCTCAAAATCCACTTGCGGAGTTTTACCGCGAGGCGCATGACAAACCAGGATCCAAACCAACGATCACAATAAACAAGTCTAACATGAACATAATGCAATTTCAAAACAATGTTTAAAATCCCCCTTTACAGCGGAAGCTTATTCAAAACAATTATTCAATAGTAAACCAATGTTCAACGTTTGTAAAACCATGCAACCCTAACTGCGCCGTGCAGACGCGTGCGCCCTAGTCCAGTCGTGCTACCTTAGCGACCTGAGAAAACATGTAACAGTTTACGTCAGCACAAAAATGCTGGTGAGTTTACAGGTTTTGTAATTCAAGTACCATGTCAACCTGTCCATACTATAACAAATCGAAAACCAGTGTACGCTAGCTAGGCGTATGTTTTGTTACTACCACGATTGGAAAACCATTACTAACTCGTAAACCAAATGTGTGCCCGATGTAGTAACCCTGTTGTTCCTGTTGTTCCTGTTTGAGACAATATGCACCCGCCGACCCTCCAAGTCGACGAGCGGGGTTGGTCACTCCCAATAGCGCTATTCACATTTCCCTGTTGTGCAAACCCGCACATTCATGGTTCCCCCCGGGACTTCCAAAGATCGTGTAGTACACAATAGAAACCCATAGTATGACAGTAGTTACCAAATAATCGTTTTAAACACATGTTTTCTCCCCCAAAAATGTGAAACCAGTTTAAAAGAGGGGCCGTAAACTCACCTTAAGTTGCGTTACTTCGTAATACGAATAACTCAGCAGCTATGCTAGTCCCGTAAAGCGGCGACCTAACATATGACAGTTACAAGCACTTAGACTAATAACCCGCGGGTTAGTTAGTCCCTAGATGTCCAGACCATAACCAAGTTCGTTTGAAAACACCGTGACTGTTTAACTGACCCAAAGTACAAGACTCGACATCCCATTGGTGACCCGAGACTCCCCGTGTTATGTTTACGCTCTCAAACATGCAATCATGCAATCACCCTTAACATACGTTAACGCACAACAAGTTATAGCACATAGCTCACGTATCACCGAATTACATCCAAACATATGTTACCAAGTTATTAGATATGTTACGGGGTTCCTAGCATGTTCCTACATGTCAAATCGGGTCTCGGAATGCTAATTTACACTTACAGCAGCAGTACACGCGATTAGGAAAAGTCAACTAGCATTTAGGTTGGTCAACTAGCATTTAGGAAGGCTAATCGCATGTAATATAGGCGATTAGGGCTATACCACATGTAACTACTAGCATTTAGGGCTATACCACATGTAACTACTAGCATTTAGGGCTATACCACATGTAACTACTAGCATTTAGGGCTATACCACATGTAACTACTAGCATTTAGGGCTATACCACATGTAACTACTAGCATTTAGCCCTACTCGCATGAAACATAGGCAATTAGCCTCCTAATCGCCCCTAACATAGGCGATTAGGGTTGCTAATCGCCTGTAACCTTGCTGTTCCGGTTTTTCGCGCGTTTAACGCTCCAAATCAGATCCAGAACGTGTGTAACCATCCAATATCATCCCAACAACTATTCTAAACATGTTTAAACTAAAATCCTTCGTTTAGCCTCGTATTATCAGTCCTGCATGCAACCATGTAATCCAAACGCCATACACATAGCATGAAACACCACATTAACATGCATAACTATAACCCTAATAATCAATTACTCAGATTTCATTAATCATGACATCAATATTATTCTGAACTAACCTAACAACATGTTAATCACTCATCTTTAATCATAGAAACCCTAGATATTAATCATAAACACACATAACACATGTATGATTGTTAGAATCCGATTAACAACACTTATTAATGATTTTCAGAAAGCTTTTTCGTTTTAGAACAGGTCTGGACCATTAGGGATTGAATAAAAAACGTTTATAAAGATTGCATGGATGGAAACCAAACCTTAGATTTGTGAAAGGATGATGAATTAAGCTTGAAACCTTGTGTTTTGATCAAAAATCGCGTTCCAGAGGTTGTGTGTGAGTTGGGGCGGGTTATGGGACGACTAGGGTTTGTATTATGAAGTTTAGGAGGTCAAGTATGGTATTTATAGTCGTTTTTAGTCGTCCAGCACGTAACACGCGATTGTGCAGACTTACACGCGATTAGGGGTCCTAATCGCATGTAACTACATGCATTTGGGGCCTAATCGCATGAAACCTCATGCATTTGGCCCCTACTCGCCTATAAGACTGCCCACTCGCCCCTCCTATAGGCGATTGGGCTTTCCTAATCGCCTATAGGGGCTGGTCCCGTGTGTTTTGCGCGTTAAACCCCGTTTTAACATATGTTAACACATATTCACATACCGACAAGTCACATAATGATTGTAAACACATAACACTTGTAAATACACATATTCACACTCGTTCACCAATTCCCGGGACTCGAGACTTGTATGTTCCGTATGCCCTGACGATCCTACAAATCGTCACCGTTTGTACACTTGGTTAAGGACTGACATCTAATGAACCTCTAGACCAACATCCAATGATCTTCTAGACTAAACTGATAGTTTCCGAACCATAACCCGACTTAACTAACCCAGTTAAGTGCAATATACGCGTGACTCGCTAAGGTAGACTTTCATCTAGACAACGTTGTTAACCAGAATTTGCCGGGTGTCACATCATCCCCACGTTAAAAGAATTTTCGTCCCGAAAATTGCACAAGTACCAAAGGAGTAACGAAGGAAACAACAAAAGATAGAAACCAAAAATAGAAACCAAAAAGAGAGGTTTACCCGAGTTGTCACATCATCCCCACGTTAAAAGGAATCTCGCCCCGAGATTCATTCAGCTGCAGAAGAGACATATCTCGACTCGAACGCTTCCTTAGGAAAGAGATGAGGATACTTAGACTTTATCTGATCCTCCCGTTCCCACGTGTACTCTGGTCCCCGGTTCGAGTTCCAGCGAACCTTTACGATGCGAATCTTGCTATGACGTAGGCTACGAATCTTGTAATCCAGAATCTCCACAGGTTCTTCCACAATCCGAAGACGATCATCAACCTTGATCTCTTCCAGTGGAACAATGAGAGACTCGTCAGCCAGACACTTCTTCAAATTGGACACATGGAAGACGTTATGTACGTTACCGAGCTCCGTCGGTAAATCAAGACGATACGCCACCGGTCCAATCCGTTCCAGGATCGTAAATGGACCAACATATCGAGGGTTGAGTTTGCCACGCTTCCCAAAGCGTATGACGCCCTTCCACGGTGAGACTTTTAGAAGTACTTTGTCACCAACTTGGAATTCCAATGGCTTGCGACGCTGATCAGCATAACTCTTTTGCCGATCCCGTGCCGCTGCCAATCGGTTACGAATCTGTACGATCTTTTCCGAAGTTTCGTACACTAGTTCAGGCCCAGTGAGTTGACTCTCACCCACTTCAGCCCAACAAAGAGGAGAACGGCATTTCCGTCCGTACAGTGCCTCGAACGGAGCCGCCTTGATGCTTGTGTGATAACTGTTGTTGTACGAGAATTCTACTAACGGTAGATGAGCTTCCCAACCCTTGCCAAAATCGATTACACATGCCCGCAGCATGTCTTCCAAAGTTTGAATCGTGCGCTCACTCTGACCGTCAGTCTGTGGATGGTAAGCTGTACTCATGTCTAGTTGGGTACCCAAAGCCTTGTGCAACGACTTCCAGAAGTGAGACGTAAAATGGGAGTCACGATCCGAGATAATAGAAACTGGCACCCCGTGCTTAGAAACAACTTCCTTCAGATAAAGACGAGCCAAACGATCCATGGTGTCAGTCTCTTTAATAGCGAGAAAATGGGCTGATTTCGTCAACCGATCGACAATCACCCATATCTTGTCATTCCCGCTTGGTGATTTAGGAAGTTGCGTGACAAAATCCATTGTAATCCGTTCCCATTTCCATTCCGGAATTTCAGGTTGTTGCAAGAGACCCGACGGTTTCTGATATTCCACCTTGACCTTAGCACAGGTCAAGCACTTACTCACGTATGAGGCTATATCCGACCTCATGTTGGGCCACCAGTAAAGCACCTTCAGATCTTGGTACATCTTATCCGAACCAGGATGAATAGAATACCGGGACTTATGAGCCTCATCTAGGACAAGCTCCCGTAGTCCCCCAAATAAAGGAACCCATATACGTTCTGCGAAATAGTGCAGGCCATCAGGCCTTCGCTCGAGGTGCTTGTCGGCACCGTGCATAGTCTCAGCTTTAAGGTTTTCCTCCTTCAAAGCTTCTAGCTGGGCAGAACGGAGTTGATCAGGTAGGGATGAATGAATGGTGAGCTGCAACGCCCGAACGCGACGAGGTTTAGTTGATTCCTTCCTGCTCAAGGCGTCTGCTACAACATTCGCCTTGCCAGGATGGTACTTAATGGCACAATCATAGTCGTTCAGAAGTTCAATCCAACGACGCTGTCGTATGTTCAAATGTTGTTGATCGAAAATATGTTGAAGACTCTTGTGATCGGTGTAGATGGTGCATTTGGTACCGTACAACTAATGTCTCCAAATTTTCAACGCGAAAACCACTGCACCCAATTCCAAGTCATGGGTGGTGTAGTTCTTCTCGTGAACCTTGAGTTGACGAGAAGCATACGCAATCACTTTCTCGCGTTGCATCAACACACAACCGAGACCATAAATAGAAGCATCACAGTAAACAACGAAATCATCAGGGCCTTCAGGTAAGGACAAAATAGGAGCAGAACACAGTTTGGATTTTAGTTCTTCAAACGCTGACTCTTGTGGTTCACCCCAGTCGAATTTTCTATCCTTCTGCGTAAGAGTGGTGAGGGGTTGAGCGATCTTCGAGAACCCCTGAATGAAACGACGATAGTAGCCCGCAAGGCCTAGGAATTGCCGCACCTCAGTTGGCGTCTTTGGTGCTCCCCAGTCCTTGATCGCTTCGATCTTAGCTGGATCGACATGAATCCCTAGTTCATTAACCACATTTCCTAGGAACTGAACTTCGCGTAACCAAAAGTCACACTTTGAGAACTTAGCGTAAAGTTGTTCCCGTCGCAAGAGTTCCAAAACCAAACGCAGATGTTCCTCGTGTTCGGTCTTGTTCTTGGAGTAGATCAGAATGTCATCAATAAACACAATGACGAACTTGTCCAGATATGGTTTGCAAACGCGGTTCATCAAGTCCATGAAAACCGCCGGTGCGTTCGTGAGACCGAAAGGCATGACCAAGAATTCGAAATGGCCATAACGTGTACGAAAGGCAGTCTTTGCGACGTCAGCTTCCCTTACGCGCAGCTGGTGATAACCGGACCTCAAATCAATCTTGGAATAGTAACTAGAACCCTGGAGCTGGTCGAATAGATCATCAATACGTGGAAGAGGATAACGGTTCTTGACGGTCAATTTGTTCAGTTCTCTGTAGTCCACACACAATCGGAAACTTCCATCCTTCTTCTTAACAAATAGAATCGGGGCTCCCCAAGGGGAAGAACTTGGTCTGATGAAACCCTTGTCCAAGAGTTCCTGTAACTGACTAGACAATTCCTGCATCTCGGGAGGTGCAAGACGGTAGGGGGCCCGAGCAATAGGAGCAGCCCCTGATACAAGATCAATACCGAACTCGACTTGACGATGGGGAGGAAGACCAGATAAATCATCGGGAAAAACATCAGGAAACTCGCGTACAACTGGAATATCGTCGATCCTCTTCTCATCACCAGAGGAAACAGATAAAAGTGCCAAAACGGCCGGATAACCCTTTCGAAGACACTTAAGGGCTTTCATGCTAGAGATGATATTCAGCGGAACACCACCCTTGATACCGTACACAGAAAGGAATTCTCCATCAGGGAGAGGAATCCGAATAATCTTGTCGTAACAGACAATCTCCGCGCGATACAAAGACAACCAATCCATGCCTACCACCACGTCAAAACTACCCAAAGGTACCGGCATAAGGTCGATGGGGAACGACAAACCCGACAACTCTAATTGACACTCCCGAAGGATACTAGTAGCTTCAATCTTTTTACCGTCAGCCAACTCAATAATATACTTAGTCTCTAATGGTACGGGTACTACATCTAGCAGTCGACTAACTTCCATGGATACAAAACTCTTGTCGGCACCAGAATCAAATAACACACTAACAGAACGATTATTGAGAAGGAACGTACCGGTAACTGTGTCAGGATCCTGTCTAGCCTCAGCGGCTCCAATGACGAAGGCGCGTGCATTCCTGCCACCGCCCCCGGTGTTCCCATTACCGTTGTTTCCACCCTGCTTCAGTTTTGGGCAATCCTTCTTGTAATGCCTAGTCTCACCACAGTTGTAACATCCTTGTCTTCCCATAGTCCCTTGAGTAGTAGGAGCTGAGTTAGTAGTCGGGGCCTGGGTCGATGGAAGTGTAGCCCGACAATCTTTAGCAAAATGCCCAGTTCGCTGGCAGCGATGACAACGGTTACTTTCGCAGTTCCCTTGATGATGGCGTCCACACTTGTTGCATTTAGGCAGTTTCCCCGCATAACCACCCTGTTTGTTACCCGAAGAAGAAGAACCCCCATTATCGAACCTCTTACCCTGCTGTGCTGGCCCAGTTCCTTTCCCTTCATTATCCCACTTGCACTTGTTGTTCTCTGGGGCCTTGACAGTCGAACCCTTAGCAGGCAAAATACCTTCATTCACCTTTAAGTTGGTCATCCTATGAGCCGATCGGACCACCTCTGAGTATGTAGGATGATTTCCCGCAGCCACCAGCCCTGCGATTTCTGGTACTAACCCTGTGATATAATGCTCGATCCTCCTGTATTCTGGCACATGCAGATCGGGACACAGCACTGCCAACTCGTTACGCCTCACAGTATACTTCTCAATTTCAGACCCAGACATCTTGAGGTTCCACACTTCGTGCTCTAACTTCTGCACCTCTTCCCTCGGACAGTACTCACGCTTCAGCAGCTGCACAAAATTCTCCCAAGGCATAGCATACGCCTCCCCAATACCCATATTCTGGGTGATGTTATTCCACCAAGTCAATGCAACATCCTGGAATAACGCAGCAGCATACTTAACCCGATCTTCTGGGAGACAGTTACACATCAGAAACACTGACTCCACTTTCTCCAGCCACCTAAGCAAGCTCACCGCACCCTCAGTGCCAGAGAATTCCTGGGGCTTACAGTCCCGAAACATCTTGTAGGTACACATGGGTGGGGGTGGGTTAACAGGACCACCTGAAATGAAATGCGTGAGGAATCACGACGAATGTAAACAAGGTTCACTAGTGAGGCAAAGAATATGGATAAATCAACTTACCACCACCACTGTGCCCTAACTGGAAGGCAGCTTGGAGCAAGTTGTTCAGATCAGCCTGCGATAGGTTAATACCTCCACGACCACCAGCATCACCGCGACCACCACCACGTCCACCATTGCGACCACCTCCACGTCCTCCTCGTACTCCAGACATGATTCTGGTAGAAAGAACGAGAAAATTTAGTTTCGCAGCTAAAGATAACCACTAATGTTTACAAGATCAAAGCTAGATCCAATCCAGGACTATCCCTTCAAACCCAGAGCTCACTAGGGCTTCCATGCATTTCGGTTTATGATTTTGTGTGCACCCAAAATGATAAACCGCTCTACATGGTCCTCCAAGTGTTCTCCTAGTTCAAAGTTCAAATCACCGAACATAGACTCTTAGCTATACACCGTAATACTACGGTAGTTTATGGCAAGTGTTTCTATTGGAGTATGAAAGGGAGAAGTCCGAGCCTTGGAAAAATCTCAAGAGTACACGATTCACTCCAATATACTACACTGCCTAGAAAGTAAGTAACCCGACCTAAGATAGAACGGATGATGTAACGTAGAAAGACCGAATGATTTAGAGACACCCCGACAAGACCATACGTAAACCACCATAATGTTTAGTACCATGTGATCGTCTAGTGTGTGCGACCCGGCTATAGACTAGACTCTACATGCAGTCCTAGTTCACTATAACCATTGGCTCTGATACCAATCTGTCACACCCTCAAAATCCACTTGCGGAGTTTTACCGCGAGGCGCATGACAAACCAGGATCCAAACCAACGATCACAATAAACAAGTCTAACATGAACATAATGCAATTTCAAAACAATGTTTAAAATCCCCCTTTACAGCGGAAGCTTATTCAAAACAATTATTCAATAGTAAACCAATGTTCAACGTTTGTAAAACCATGCAACCCTAACTAGACGCCGTGCAGACGCGTGCGCCCTAGTCCAGTCGTGCTACCTTAGCGACCTGAGAAAACATGTAAAAGTTTACGTCAGCACAAAAATGCTGGTGAGTTTACAGGTTTTGTAATTCAAGTACCATGTCAACCTGTCCATACTATAACAAATCGAAAACCAGTGTACGCTAGCTAGGCGTATGTTTTGTTACTACCATGATTGGAAAACCATTACTAACTCGTAAACCAAATGTGTGCCCGATGTAGTAACCCTGTTGTTCCTGTTGTTCCTGTTTGAGACAATATGCACCCGCCGACCCTCCAAGTCGACGAGCGGGGTTGGTCACTCCCAATAGCGCTATTCACATTTCCCCGTTGTGCAAATCCGCACATTCATGGTTCCCCCGGGACTTCCAAAGATCGTGTAGTACACAATAGAAACCCATAGTATGACAGTAGTTACCAAATAATCGTTTTAACACATGTTTTCTCCCCCGAAAATGTGAAACCAGTTTAAAAGAGGGGCCGTAAACTCACCTTAAGTTGCGTTACTTCGTAATACGAATAACTCAGCAGCTATGCTAGTCCCGTAAAGCGGCGACCTAACATATGACAGTTACAAGCACTTAGACTAATAACCCGCGGGTTAGTTAGTCCCTAGATGTCCAGACCATAACCAAGTTCGTTTGAAAACACCGTGACTGTTTAACTGACCCAAAGTACAAGACTCGACATCCCATTGGTGACCCGAGACTCCCCGTGTTATGTTTACGCTCTCAAACATGCAATCATGCAATCACCCTTAACATACGTTAACGCACAACAAGTTATAGCACATAGCTCACGTATCACCGAATTACATCCAAACATATGTTACCAAGTTATTAGATATGTTACGGGGTTCCTAGCATGTTCCTACATGTCAAATCGGGTCTCGGAATGCTAATTTACACTTACAGCAGCAGTACACGCGATTAGGAAAAGTCAACTAGCATTTAGGTTGGTCAACTAGCATTTAGGAAGGCTAATCGCATGTAATATAGGCGATTAGGGCTATACCACATGTAACTACTAGCATTTAGGGCTATACCACATGTAACTACTAGCATTTAGGGCTATACCACATGTAACTACTAGCATTTAGGGCTATACCACATGTAACTACTAGCATTTAGGGCTATACCACATGTAACTACTAGCATTTAGCCCTACTCGCATGAAACATAGGCAATTAGCCTCCTAATCGCCCCTAACATAGGCGATTAGGGTTGCTAATCGCCTGTAACCTTGCTGTTCCGGTTTTTCGCGCGTTTAACGCTCCAAATCAGATCCAGAACGTGTGTAACCATCCAATATCATCCCAACAACTATTCTAAACATGTTTAAACTAAAATCCTTCGTTTAGCCTCGTATTATCAGTCCTGCATGCAACCATGTAATCCAAACGCCATACACATAGCATGAAACACCACATTAACATGCATAACTATAACCCTAATAATCAATTACTCAGATTTCATTAATCATGACATCAATATTATTCTGAACTAACCTAACAACATGTTAATCACTCATCTTTAATCATAGAAACCCTAGATATTAATCATAAACACACATAACACATGTATGATTGTTAGAATCCGATTAACAACACTTATTAATGATTTTCAGAAAGCTTTTTCGTTTTAGAACAGGTCTGGACCATTAGGGATTGAATAAAAAACGTTTATAAAGATTGCATGGATGGAAACCAAACCTTAGATTTGTGAAAGGATGATGAATTAAGCTTGAAACCTTGTGTTTTGATCAAAAATCACGTTCTAGAGGTTGTGTGTGAGTTGGGGCGGGTTATGGGACGACTAGGGTTTGTATTATGAAGTTTAGGAGGTCAAGTATGGTATTTATAGTCGTTTTTAGTCGTCCAGCACGTAACACGCGATTGTGCAGACTTACACGCGATTAGGGTCCTAATCGCATGTAACTACATGCATTTGGGGCCTAATTGCATGAAACCTCATGCATTTGGCCCCTACTCGCCTATAAGACTGCCCACTCGCCCCTCCTATAGGCGATTGGGCTTTCCTAATCGCCTATAGGGGCTGGTCCCGTGTGTTTTGCGCGTTAAACCCCGTTTTAACATATGTTAACACATATTCACATACCGACAAGTCACATAATGATTGTAAACACATAACACTTGTAAATACACATATTCACACTCGTTCACCAATTCCCGGGACTCGAGACTTGTATGTTCCGTATGCCCTGACGATCCTACAAATCGTCACCGTTTGTACACTTGGTTAAGGACTGACATCTAATGAACCTCTAGACCAACATCCAATGATCTTCTAGACTAAACTGATAGTTTCCGAACCATAACCCGACTTAACTAACCCAGTTAAGTGCAATATACGCGTGACTCGCTAAGGTAGACTTTCATCTAGACAACGTTGTTAACCAGAATTTGCCGGGTGTCACAGTCTTTCATGTACCATTGTGTCTTTTTCTTATTTTCATCATTGTGTCATTTTTCAATTGATTGTGTCTTTTTTTCTTCAGCATTGTGTTATATTTTTTGGCACTGTATTATATTTTGTGGCTCATTGTGTCATATTTCATGATTTATTGTGTTTTTTGTATCCTTCTCACCCTTCTCATTTTTATTACCTTGTGTAGAATAACTTGACCCTATTATTCTAATATTAGTTTAGATTATATTGGTAATCAATTAAATATCGAATTTTGAATTTCAAATTTCAAATTAAAGTTTGAAATGTTCAAATTCTAATTTGACAAAATTTTAAATTTTGAATTTTGGTTAATAATTTTTAGAAATTACACATACTAATTATCCTTTTATTTACACAGTTAATATAATTCAAAGTTCCTACATAAGTTGTGTCAACTCTTATTAATACATTAATTGATCCTATTAATTGCCCTATATTATCCTAATATTAGTTTAGCTTATATTGGTAGGGTTATGATCAAATACACAAAGCATTTTTTCTAGGAAGGGTGAGAAGGATTGTGATCCATTGATCATATATTTGAAGGGTTGAGATTAGTTTGTTTGAAAAAAATAAATAATAAATTAGAGGAAGGACATAAAAGGAAAACCACATTTGTTGACTTTCTCTCTCCACATGCAATGCACATGTCAATTCCTCCCATCATTTTAAAACGTCTATAACTTTTTCATACGACATTTTTTTTTTCAAAAAAATTTCACCATATTAACGAGCGGTTTTTTATCTTTAATATGAGTACCACATTGCTACATTAAAATTGAAAAAAAAAATCGTGCTAAATGGGTTTTCTTCTCCGTTGTGTCTTTCTGCTCGTTCATTGTGTTATAGTATGCATGTGTGCTTTATAAATATGTTATTTATGTTTTTTTAGTCTACACATGATTTAACTTTGTCCATTGTGTTTTTAGTATGCTTTTAATTGTGTTTTACGCAAATGAGTTTTGTATTTAGGTGTACATTGTGTTTTATTATGTTGTTCATTGTGTTTAAGTCTATTATTCATTGTGTTTTAGTCTTCTGTTCATTGTGTCTTTTATATGTCGTCCATTGTGTTTTACACAATTGGGTTTTTAACTTTTTTTTTCAAAAGTATTCATTGTATTTTAGTCTTCTGTTCATTGTGTCTTTCGTATGTTATCCATTGTGTCTTACGCAACTGGGTTTTCAACTTTTTTTTTTCAAAAGTATTCATTGTGTTTTAGTCTTCTATTCATTGTGTCTTTAGTATGTCGTCAATTGTGTTTTACTAGACTCTTAAATGTGTTTTATACCCTATATTTAATTGGTGTTCATTGTGTTTTACATTCCATTGTGTCTTACGCAAGTGGGTTTTGAATTTTTTTTTCAAAAGTATAGCAATATGGTACTCATATTAAAGATAAAAAGACGCTCAATTTTATGGTATAATTTTTTTTTAAAATGGATGACGTATAAAAAAGTTACGGGCATTTAAAAATGAAGGTGGAAATGGCATGTGACTTACATGTGCATATGTTTTTGACAAAATTACCCTTCCCACTTGTTAATCTTTTGGACACATGTCATTTTCTAGTGGCTTCTCACCATTCTCATTTTTGTAGCCTTTGTAGAATAACCCAACCCTATATTGGTAATCAATTAAATAACGAATTATCAATTTCAAATTTCAAATTAAAATTCGAAATATTTAAATACGAATTAGACAAAATTTCAAATTTTGATATCTATAATTTTAATTTTTAAATTTTTTTAACATTATAAAAATTCTAAATTTTGGATAATAATGGTAACAATATGACTTAATTATAACAATTAATTCAAATTTTGAAGTATCTGAATATTTTAAAAAATTTCAAACTTTGAATTTATTTAAAGAGAAAATTGCAGTTTTCGTTCTTGTGGTTTGCCTAAACTAACAAGTTCAGCCCAGGCTTAACACTCTGAGTACCTGTGGTTTCATTTTCTAACAGTTTACATCCCTCTGACTAACGTCTGTCCATCTTCCGTTACAAACCCCTCAAGTGCACCTCACGTGAGGGGTATCTTGGTCAGTTCAACTTGAAAATGAAGGGCATTTTGGTCATTTTGGTCCCTGAAATATGAACGTTATAATTTGAAGAAGCACTCTTCTTCTTCCCCAATTCCAATTGAAACCCTAATCTAAAATCCAATGTTTTCCTCCAATTCGAGATCGACAATGTCCAATTGGAGCTCAAATTAGCATCTACGAAATGAAAGATGGAGTGATGTTCCTCCAATTTGCAGATTTGGGTCTAACATAGGAAACACAGGGTCGAACATCATGGTCATGAACTGAAACTGTTGTCATTCAACATTGTAATATATTTGATTTTGTGTTCTTTGTGTTGTACTTTGTTCTTTTCTGGTTAATGTAGGTGATTCAACATTGTAATAAATTTGATTTGGAATGAAATAAAAATGATGTTGTTACTTAAACATTTCATACATTTTATTAATAGCAACTTGTTACATCTTTCACTTCCATTTGTTACATCTTTCACTTCCATTTGTTACATCTTCCACTTCCAGTGACGATCATCATCAGAGCATGAATCAGACCGACGCTCATCTTCATACGGGTCATGGTACCAGTCATCATCAGAGTCTGCATAATCCTAGGCTTTTTTTCAAAACCTTAGGATCATAATCCTCGTATGGATTAGCTTCTTCCTGTTCCTTTTCTGTCTTTCCTTGATGATCTGTCTTTCCTTGATGATCATGTTCATCATCAGCAGTATGTTGTTTATTATGAATCAGTGGATCTGCAAGCTGATTCAACTGAACATATTCATGATCAGCAACATGTTTTTGTTGTTCATCATCACGGGCATGTTGTGGTTGTGGATCTTGTGGTTGTTGATGTTGATCATGAACAACATCTTGTTCCTTTGGATCTTCATCATCAGCAGCATGGTCATGTTTAGTGTCTTTGGTTTTTACTCTTTTGTTTTTTTTGTTATTTTTATCCATCTTACTAAATGGATTGTGTGGTCATTTGTTGTTTTTTGGTTCTCTATTTATACATGGAAAAATGACCGTTAGAAAGGACAATTTGAGTTAAATGGATTGTGTGGTTATGTGTTGTTTTTTTGGTTTTCTATTTATGCAGGATCATACTAACCCATTTTGCATTACTTGACCCATTTGACTTAAATAAGTCAAACCATTCATGAAACAAACCTATGATTTGGATGACCCATTTGACTGAACATAATGGTCAAACTGCACATACCTTCTTATTTGACATAAACTGCATTATTTGACCCTGCATAACCATTAACAAACTGCACAACCCATTAACAAAGTGCATTATTTGACCCATTTGACATTAACCTGCACATTACCCATTAACACTACACAAACCATTAACAAAATGTACAATGACAGAATGAATCAGTCATTCTGACCCTGCACATTACCCATTAACCTTTACCCTCAATGACCTGTTATCATGTTTTAGTTATACAAACTGCATATGACATCCATTTGGACTGATTCACTAACCATACCCTCAATGACCTGTTATCACTAACCATATGACTGATTCACTAACCAAAACATTTCATTCATTCATTACAATAACATTTCATCCCTAAAACATTTCATTCATTCATTACAATAACATTTCATCCCCAAAACATTTCATTCATTCATTACAATAACATTTCATTACCAAAGCATTCTTACCATTATGACTGATTCACATACCATATGACTGATTCACTAAAACCTGCATAATGTTAATCAACACTGTCCACATGATAATATTATACTCTGTGTTGTTCATTAACCTTGACCCATTTGACATGTTGATTAACATTATGATCCTGCACAACCATTAACATGACTAATTCACTAACATTATAACATTAACATACAATCATTCACAATAACAATAACATTAACATATGACTCATACACAATAACATTCATTCATCCATAATATTCATTTCATTACCAAAACATTCATTACATAATATTCATTCTTCATCAAAACATGACTCTCATTACTTTCATTACAAAAAACATCCACCAAACCTAGAAACCATGACTGCACAACCACCAAAAAAACATCCAAGACCTACACATACCCTAGACCTGCACATACCCTAGACCTACTTCACCACATAATACATCACAAAAAACATCAAAACAAACACTAGACCTAGTTTCAGCATCTTGTTTTCATACTCTGTTTTCTTCAACACTTGATCAGCTTCTGATTTCCTTGCACACATTCTTCTGACATTGTCTTCATGGTTTCGTATGGTGGCCAACAGAGCAGGTATCAACACAATAGGGTTTGTACAAGTAGGGGGTCCATCCAATTAACGAAACCACATCCTGGATTCTCATTCGTCCATGAAATTCTAAGGTCTGTTGTTGCTCCACACCTACACATCACCATTGTAGTTTGGTTGGATTGTTAATTGTGATTATTGATGAAACGATTGAAGATGAGATGAAGCTTAGGGTTGAAGATTAGGGGATTAAATAGGGAGGGAAAGTTAATTTATCACAGATATTTTCGTTAAGAGTTTTTTTTTAATCAAGGTGAAATGACCAAAATACCCTTCGTTTTCGACTTGAAATGACCCAGATACCCCCCTCAAGGGATGAAATGACCAAAATGCCCTTCATTTTTGAGTTGAACTGACCAAGATACCCCTCACGTGAGGTGCACGTGAGGGGTTTGTAACAGCAGATGGACGGACGTTAGTCAGAGGGATGTAAACTGTTAGAAAATGAAACCACAGGTACTCAGAGTGTTAAGCCTGGGCTGAACCTGTTAGTTTAGGCAAACCACAGGGACGAAAACTGCAATTTTCTCTTATTTAAATTAATAATTGTAACAATTAATCCTACTATGACCATTAAAATAGAGATATTATAATTAGAGATTTTCTAATATATTTAAAATTTAACAAATAATAGTTTTGAGTATAAACTTCTCCAATTAGTTACATGTTAAAATTCAAATTTTGCTTACTATAATTTGAATTGATAGATTTCAGTTAAAATTTATAACTATTCAAATATTAAATGTTCTATTTAAGTATATAATTTCATATTTCAATATCTATAATATAAAATTTAAAATTTTGTTAACATTATAAAAATTCTAAATTTTGAATTCTAGATAATAACGTTAACAATTAGACTTAATTATAGCATTTAATTTGAATTTTGAATGATTTGAATATTTTAAAAAAATTCATACTTTTGAAGTTAAGTTAATAATTGTAACAAACAATCCTACTATTACCTTTAAAATAGAGATATACTAACTAGATATTTCCTAATATATTTAAAATTTAACAAATAATAGTTTTAGTTATAAATTTCTCAAATTAGTTACAAGTTAAAATTCAAATTTCAAATACAAGAATTTGAATTGATAAATTTCAGTTAAACTTTATAAATAAATACTAAATGGTAACAATTAGACTTAATTATAACATTTAATTCGAATTTTGGATGATCTGACTCAAACAGTGTCTTACTTTTAACATTTTATCGGAAATATTTTTCAATATTATTTATTTTTTACTATATAATACTCCTCAAATACCATCTGATAACAAGATTCTAGTGAAGTTCCAAAGGCGTCAATTCTCAATATCCTTATGTTTCGCAATGACCATCAATAAAAGCCAAGGACAGTCTCTATCGAAGGTTGGATTGTATTTAAGAGACCCTGTATTCTCACATGGCCAACTTTATGTTGCATTGTCAAGAATTAAAAGCAAGGGAGGGGTGAAATTACTTATACTAGATGGTGATGGGAATGTCAAGACTAAAACAAAAAATGTGGTGTATAAGGAAATATTTAATGATATTTGAATAAAATGTGTATTCCTTGCTTTTAAATTTTAATAAAACATTTCTACTATATTTTGTTTATAGGTTTTACCGCTCCAAATAATTGTTAGTTGTTGAACCGCGTGTCCACACGGGCAATAGTCTAGTGTGACATCCGTCACCCTCGTCTTTCGTCGAATTTACTAAAATAGCCCTTCAAAAATTTCCATTGTATTCCCTATAAAGTTCGTCGTTTTCAAATTTAAGTTTAGAGCGAACTAAAATTTATCATTATTATTTATTACGGATCGGGTATAAGTTTTAATCAAACGCATATCGTGAAACATTATTCGGAATAAATTTTATAAAATTCCAAGTTTTATGAAGTTTAAAGCATTTAAGTTAAGTTAAATTAACTTAGTTAACTTTTTATAAGAAAAACTTAACCAAAAACCTAATATATCTAACCAAGTTAAGGTTGAGGGACCATTTCTGTCAAATAATGAAAGTTTAAAACTCTTTCTTCCCTCCCTCTTCAGTCACGTTTTTCCGGCTACCTTCCGGCCACTTTCCAGCCGCCGGAGTTTGCTCCGGCTAGTTAATTACTCCACTTTAAAGGCCATTAACTCGTTCGGTTTAGAATCGTTCAACCATTTTCGTCCATTTCTGCTGTACACATACGTTTCTACAACGTTTAAATCATGAATCTTAATGATTTATGTGTAACCGTCGACAATAAACACATCAGACCAAAACGAACCTAAAACGCCTATGTTGGTATAAATCGAGGCTTGTATTGTATCCAGAATGAGTTGTCCATCAATATTCCTCTAATCACTTAATCAAGCAACTGAGCTAAAGACATTGATTTCGGGTTACTAGGCCAGACGTCGCTCTCTCTTTCTACTTCGAATCTTACTCGTGAGTTCTTAATATTCATGCTTTTCTATTCGGGTTGAGTGTTAGATTAAAAGCCCCATGATTCTTTCTTGTTATCTGTAACATTTTGGGGTAATTGATTTGGTTAGGGTTAGGGTTCTTGCTTGTAGGATTGGGGAAGAAGAAGATGAGTTTTATTAACAATATAAATAATATTCTACTTCACATAATTAAACAAGTGCTTGGATGGTGTAGTGGTTTGGGTGGGGTTGTTGCAGCGGGTCTACCTGGGTTCGAACCCAGGCATCACCAGTTTTTCTTTTCTTTTTTTTTTTAACAGATTTCATTTCTATAATTTGTTGTTTTAATATAATATAATCATTATATTACATGCAAAACTTATAATAATTATAATAAATTCATACTTTATCTAAAAATTATAAAAATTTAGGTGTGACATCTTGACACTCTAAAGAAAATTACCACACTTTTAGTTTTTGGAAAATGCTTTAATTTTATATTTTTATTGAATTAAATTGTTTTAATCGTATTTAATTGATTAAAAATTTATTTTTAATGATTTTAATCTCAAAATTTTTGATAAATTATTTCTAATCATTATGAACTAAAATAAAAATATTTGGTTCAGAAAACATTTATTTTTATTAATTTTCCTAATTTTAATCATTTAAACATGATTTACTATCATTAAATCAGTTTTAAATATAAATAAGTTTACAAAAATTATGAGAAAATTATTTTCACTAATTTACATCAGAAAGTATCCATTTTCTATAAAAATAGTATTTTTTGGATCATGTCTTGTATTATTAGCATTATTTATGTTTAATTAGACATAATTAAACAATTATTTATTTACACTATTTAAACATCTATTTCATAAATACTTTTCTTGTAAAATGGAAATGTTTTATGTTTAAAAATCTTAATTACCATTGGTTGGATTATTGTGAAACTCATAAATATTTAGTTATACCTTTATGATTATCGTATTTATTTTAATTTAGTTAAAGTAATTAACTAAATTATTTTGTCTTAATTATTTAAATATGTTTTAACCTAATTATTCAATTGGTATTAATTATATTACCTACACCACATTTATAAACTTTGGTATATTATTTTCAATATACAACTTTTATATTAATTCGACTTATCGTAAAAACTCTAATTCCCCAAATCAACTTAGCAAACCCTAATGCCTTAGACCCTAGATACCTTAGACTTTTTAGACATTTCCTTATTAGTATGTTTACACATTATAGGTTGAATTCCTCGGAATTCCCATTACTTAGCTCACGACCGCTTAAGTGGATTTTGATCGCTTTCGCAGACTGTGAGTATATCTTTCCTCTTTTTACTGTTTTACATTTTGGGGTGACTCATGTACTTACAATCAAGTTTCTATTTCTTTTACTAAATGCAATTCTCATGTGTGTTTGCTTTATGTTAATTTGTGTGTCTATGACTTGTCAAAATCATTAACCTTTGAGGGCCTGGCATTTCAATGAATAGTACTATGGTATATACCCTTGTGACTCTGTTGAGAGTCCTCGTCATTGCTATGTATTACATTACTACTAGCGCATACTATATATATCTGCTTTTCTTTACATAGGGTTGATTTTGAACGGATATTACTTATTACATAATTGCAAATGGTAATGCACATGAATTGCTAAACACTTTTCCTACTACTTTTATTCAAACAGGGTATGCTCACCAATACATTTTGTATTGATCAAATTATTTTGTACATGTTTCAGGTTATTTTGAGATGCATTCTTTAAGCTTTCGGATTTATATTTAGATTTTGATTCATTGTAATTCAGATTAATTGGCATTTAGAATCGTTGTATTTCATTTCAATGTAATAAATTATTTAATCAATGTATTCAAATTTGCACTTTAGTCCATGAGCTATTGAACAATCGTCACTACGTGACACCTCGATGTTTCCGCCATCGGTTGGGGTGTTACAGATTGGTATCAGAGCCATGGTTATAGGGAATTAGGTTATTAGAATGCCTTTTAGCCTAGTCTATAACTAAGCTTACTTTCACGAGTCCTCTCGTATATATTTCTCTTTATCCTTATATTTTCTTTCAAGATATTTTCGCTATGATTCTTTCTCGATATTCTTTCGGTATTTTGCTTGGCGAAGAATACGCTCGTATTTCACAAACGAAACGATAGCGCCAAGTTAGGAGTGACATCCATACCTTGGTGATTAGTTTCACTCCTCTATATGTTATTTATCTTAGGAATATGTCTTTGAGATAGGAGTGACATTCACACCTCAAAGAGTATTTCCTTCAAAAAGAAACTTAACCACTAAGCTGGGAGTGATATCCTTAACTTAGTGATTGGTTTCATTCCACAATCGTTTTCAATTTTGAGATACATCTTTGAGTTAGGAGTGAAATCCACATCTCAATGATCTATTTCTACATCTCGTTGATTATGAATTTTCTTAAATATTGGTAATCTATTACATACGTTAATTTTATCATTCACGTCATTTTAAATCTTGGTCTTTTAAAACACATTAGATTTACACATACTTCATAAAATGGTTTCATTTTGCATTTTATAAACTTGTAGTGCATATTTTACAAATCAAATGTAAACATTTTGTTTTCATATGACGTATCCAATATATATTTTCGGGAGAAATTTGCAACTAATAATAGGCCTTATAACACTTTTCGAACTCTACTTCTCGTAAACGCATGAAAATACGAAGATTTTTCAAATGAACCTGTTTTTGAATCTAAAACACACTTTGATTTCTAAAAAGTTATCCTCATGCATTACTACTATTCTTTCAACTATATCACGAAGTTTGAGCAAACTACGTTTTTGATAAACGAAAATTATTTTATTACACTCGCACTTTTTCAGTCGCAAAACCTTTGGTCTAACAAAACAATGGACATATCTTTTTATCAGAATGTTGCTAAATGTCTTTTATAGTATAACGCATATATGTAAAACTAACTAAATTTAAACCCTTATGTCAGTAGACTATACGTTTGTTTTGCGTACTCTCATTTGCGTAAAACTTTATTATTTTATTCTTGCACCATTTTTATTCATAGTTATTTCTAACACGTTATTTGTGATTATTTTCACATTGCCTATTTGCATTAATTCAATTTGTTTACTTTCATTTTGTGCAATTGTGCGATTTACTCGATTTATGTTATACTATTCTTTCAGTCGAAATTTTATGCTATACTTATATACGTCCATGAACGCATATTTGATATGCATATTTTTCCTGTTTTGAGCAAAACCCTGTTAACCTTACATTATTTTGTTCATCGTCATGGCCAACGAACATACTAGTTGATAGCTCGTATGGGATCTAAGCCAGTGCCCATGTACGACTCGGATTAGAGTATTTATTTAATCCGAGGGGAACGGAATAAATCTCGGAGTTTATCAATATAGGTGTTTAGTGCCCAACGATGTGAACAGAAGTTACCGGTTAAGGGTGAACCCGAAAGGGAAGAACCTCTAACCATGTCTATTACTTACACGTTACTCTCATTATGGTTAAAGGGTAAACCCGAAAGGGAAGGACCTCTAACCATGTCATGATTGAACATTATTCATTACAGTGACTATTACATATTGGTTGCACGCATTTATTTCTTGTTAAGGTTATGGAAAAGCATAACACCTTAGTGTAAGGTAAATCGGTGATTACGGTCCGGAACGCAATCATGGGTTTACAGGTACATGAGGGTGGTGTGTAATTCTATTTAAGCTATTGGTAGACAATCAGTACGAGTCCAAAGTATCGGGAGTGTGGTGGGTCAGCTGCGGTACACCCTATATATAAGCATAAACGATACTGCGGGAGCGGACTAGGAGTCTAACCAAGAACCTACCCGTTAGTTTACATTTATCTCTTCATTAGAGCAATGACTATAGATCACATTTTCAATAAGAACATTTTGCATAAGCTTCAATTAGTTGTTGGAGCCTTTCTCGTTGACCACCTCTATAGAAACCCTTAAACTTTGTATACTCTTACACTCTATGTTAGTCAAAATCCTGTTGCCTGTCTTTAATAAAGTTCAGTTAGAAACCTTTCTAAAGTAGGGGAGACTGATTCATTAGTACCTCTGCCTTCGCCCGTTATAAATTCCCAAAAACTATTCTCATTTAACTCTCCACTTTCTAACCTTGGGTCAATTGACAAAAGATTTTGAAACTTTTACTTAGAGTATTAGACAACCATTTTAATTTTTGTCAATCCATAAAGAAAAATCTAGTTGACTTTTATAACACCTTTTGTTCCATAGTAACCTCTACTTGAAGGAAATTTCGAGACGAAATTTTCTAAAGTAGGGGAGACTGTGACATCCGTCACCCTCGTCTTTCGTCGAATTTACTAAAATAGCCCTTCAAAAATTTCCGTTGTATTCCCTGTAAAGTTCGTCGTTTTCAAATTTAAGTTTAGAGCGAACTAAAATTTATCATTATTATTTATTACGGATCGGGTATAAGTTTTAATCAAACGCATATCGTGAAACATTATTCGGAATAAATTTTATAAAATTCCAAGTTTTATGAAGTTTAAAGCATTTAAGTTAAGTTAAATTAACTTAGTTAACTTTTTATAAGAAAAACTTAACCAAAAACCTAATATATCTAACCAAGTTAAGGTTGAGGGACCATTTCTGTCAAATAATGAAAGTTTAAAACTCTTTCTTCCCTCCCTCTTCAGTCACGTTTTTCCGGCTACCTTCCGGCCACTTTCCAGCCGCCGGAGTTTGCTCCGGCTAGTTAATTACTCCACTTTAAAGGCCATTAACTCGTTCGGTTTAGAATCGTTCAACCATTTTCGTCCGTTTCTGCTGTACACATACGTTTCTACAACGTTTAAATCATGTATCTTAATGATTTATGTGTAACCGTCGACAATAAACACATCAGACCAAAACGAACCTAAAACGCCTATGTTGGTATAAATCGAGGCTTGTATTGTATCCAGAATGAGTTGTCCATCAATATTCCTCTAATCACTTAATCAATCAACTGAGCTAAAGACATTGATTTCGGGTTACTAGGCCAGACGTCGCTCTCTCTTTCTACTTCGAATCTTACTCGTGAGTTCTTAATATTCATGCTTTTCTATTCGGGTTGAGTGTTAGATTAAAAGCCCCATGATTCTTTCTTGTTATCTGTAACATTTTGGGGTAATTGATTTGGTTAGGGTTAGGGTTCTTGCTTGTAGGATTGGGGAAGAAGAAGATGAGTTTTATTAACAATATAAATAATATTCTACTTCACATAATTAAACAAGTGCTTGGATGGTGTAGTGGTTTGGGTGGGGTTGTTGCAGCGGGTCTACCTGGGTTCGAACCCAGGCATCACCAGTTTTTCTTTTCTTTTTTTTTTTTAACAGATTTCATTTCTATAATTTGTTGTTTTAATATAATATAATCATTATATTACATGCAAAACTTATAATAATTATAATAAATTCATACTTTATCTAAAAATTATAAAAATTTAGGTGTGACATCTTGACACTCTAAAGAAAATTACCACACTTTTAGTTTTTGGAAAATGCTTTAATTTTATATTTTTATTGAATTAAATTGTTTTAATCGTATTTAATTGATTAAAAATTTATTTTTAATGATTTTAATCTCAAAATTTTTGATAAATTATTTCTAATCATTATGAACTAAAATAAAAATATTTGGTTCAGAAAACATTTATTTTT
This sequence comes from Ambrosia x helenae, assembly GCA_030844895.1. NCBI lineage: Eukaryota > Viridiplantae > Streptophyta > Magnoliopsida > Asterales > Asteraceae > Ambrosia > Ambrosia x helenae. Next base: position 121,231,930 of record CM061234.1, on the reverse strand, counting down.
ATTAATTTTCCTAATTTTAATCATTTAAACATGATTTACTATCATTAAATCAGTTTTAAATATAAATAAGTTTACAAAAATTATGAGAAAATTATTTTCACTAATTTACATCAGAAAGTATCCATTTTCTATAAAAATAGTATTTTTGGATCATGTCTTGTATTATTAGCATTATTTATGTTTAATTAGACATAATTAAACAATTATTTATTTACACTATTTAAACATCTATTTCATAAATACTTTTCTTGTAAAATGGAAATGTTTTATGTTTAAAAATCTTAATTACCATTGGTTGGATTATTGTGAAACTCATAAATATTTAGTTATACCTTTATGATTATCGTATTTATTTTAATTTAGTTAAAGTAATTAACTAAATTATTTTGTCTTAATTATTTAAATATGTTTTAACCTAATTATTCAATTGGTATTAATTATATTACCTACACCTCATTTATAAACCACTACAACAAAAATGGGTTTTTAATACGCACAAAAGCGTCCTAAAATGTTATTTTATAGGACCTTTTATTTAATAGGACCAACGGTAAAAGCGTTTCATGTAAGGGGGTCGTAATAAGTCACGAAACTTAAAAAGCGTTCTAATATCTCAAATAAGATTTTGAAATCAAGTTTATGGTCGCATAATATGTCCCAAAAAAAACTCCTAATAAAACATATTAGGACACTTTTACAAGGTTTTAACCTGTGCTTACCTAGTTTTAATATTTTAATACACATACAAGAGTCCTAAAAAATTAATTTATAGGACCCTTATGATGTAACATTATAGGAGCATTAATACCAAAAAAGGGGTCCTAATATCTCAAATAAAATTATGAAACCAATTTTATGGTCGCATAATATATCAATTAACAAACAATATAGCGTCCTAAGAAAAGCATATTCGAACACTTTTATAATGCTTTAACAAGTTAAATAGGACAAAATTTCAAAGTCCTAACAAGTCATATGATACAACGTTTTTTTAAACATTCACACACACAATTTTATGATATACGTATATAACATCAACTAATGAAAGAAAAATAAACTTTATTATATTTCAAATAAGCATATTCATAACAAAAACACTAAACATAAATTTATCCAACATAAACTCTTGTAACATTTAACAAAGAAATTAAAAGCAATGAAAGAAACAAGCAACATAGAATCATGAGTCATCATGCGTCCTCAATCCTCACGGACTACCTACAAATAAACCATCCATGTATAAGCATTAAGTTCCAGATTATTAAAATTATTCGTATCACAAGATTAATAAATACATACCGAGATGAAAGGACAAGGCCATGCAATGGAGGTACCAATACAATTTTTGAATTGTGGAAAAAATCACTACCTTTGACTCAACAATCTGCCCATTTTGCCACCTCTAATCTTTGTTACCTATTGTTATGAGAAAAGCCAAAAAAAAAAAAAAAGTGTGAAATCAAGAAGCCCATTACCAAGGAGCAAGAAAGCTTTCATCCTGCACCTATGCTTAATCTATATCATGTTGGCAATTTTCTAGTTAGAGTTTTGAGTTTAGATCCGCTTATACAGTTGTATCTTATAATCAAAAGTGGCCTCTAGACCATTGAATCCAACAAAACCATAACAAAGTTGACCAAAGTCGAAAACATGAAAGAACGATATGCATACCTCACTGCTGCTATAATTTGGGTCATTAGCATCCATAAAGTGATTATTACCATCCGTATCACCTGCAAAGAGCGATCATTGTTAGGAACTGCAACTATACAAGAAACTGAAAATGATCTTTAAAATCATGTTCCCTGTCACATATGATTTGCAAAAGGAAATACCATTCTAGTATGTTTGACTTGCAACGATTAAACGTTGTAAGAATTTCAAGATATGGCTACTTATTTGTTTCTAGGATTACCATAACAAACCATTGATGGTAGTGATTTCAACCCACAATTCCAACCATATGACTAATAATCTAATATCCAAACACCTCTCATCCATGAAAATGATAACTAATATTTTGTTTTTGTATTTCATCTCAATATTTCCTTTTATATGATCAAAGTTTAAAAGAACGGGAACGAGCCTCGAGACGTTTTCCCTGAGCCTCATGAGGCGTAAGCCTCGAGGCGAACCGAGGCGTAAGCTCGAGGCACAGTCAAAAAATAAAAATAAAAATTATGTGTCTAAAAAAAATTAAATACTTGACCTAGCAAAGTAAAAAACATAAAAAAAAACACACATCAAAAAAAAGATAATTGACCCAAAAAGTCTAAAACACCTAAAAAAACACATCAAAAACACCCTAAACCACATGAGGCGCACCTGAGGCGCACATTTTCTTAGCACCTCAGCCCTTAGAGGCGTATGTACAATCTAAACCCCATGAGGCACGCCTCAGACTCGTTTTCTTAGAGTTTCGCCTTGAGGCGTACCTCGAGGCTTACACCTCACCCGTTTTTTTTAAACCATGTATAGGATACTTTCATTGTTAAAATTTAACATTCATATTGCTTTTCATTAATTAGGAGAGTTGTCATTGTGTCACTATTAAAAGGTATTTTCTAATTCTAACAACGTATTAAATCGCATAAATATAATGGCTAACCTAACTTATAGATATCTTCATATGGATTAACAACATAGACAGTTATCTTAATGGGCGGCGCACTAGACTTTCAAGTACTTTTGGCTTTCTTATAATCCTATTGCGTCTATACCTCATTGTATCTCATCGTACAATACACACTATCATCGCGTATAACATTTTCTTGGAATAAATACCTTTGATCGCGCAATCTTTGCTATAAAGCACTCCCTTTTGCTCATTCGACACGTACCCTTGTTCGCCTAAATCCATCTCTACACCACAAAAAGAGAGGATGCCACAACTATTGTTTCTCATAAAAATTGAAGCCTCCTCTCAACCTGCTTATATTATATCAGCCCCAAATCAATTCCCTGCAAAATAATAATAATAATAATAATAAATAAATAAATATTAATTCTCAAAATCAATAATAAGATTCAAATTAAACACTCAATCATTATTATTCAATAAAAAAATTAATTTAATATTACATAAAATCCTGATTCTAATCCAAACACCTTCAAGATTCATTAAAACAAAATAAAACTATAAAATAACAAATTAACAGTTAATTAAAAATAAACAGGGGAGAGGGTGATGACATACAATGAGACAAGATTAATAATATGTTGAAACTGAAAAGGGAAGTGCAGATTAATGGTTAATCAAGTAGATTAACCCAAAATCAATAGACCCAGATGATTAATATAAAATCCAAATTAAAGTGCCCTAAAAAAAACCCTAAATCATACCATGTGAGGGTACTTTTCTTGCTCAACAACTCTGGTGTTCTCAAGCTTGATATTAAGGTACTGATCGACGGAATGAAGGGTTCCTCGTATAGCCTCCACAGTAACTTCTCTGCCTACTAAATCCTTAAAGTACGAGAAGAACAACTGCAATAATTAAACAAGAAGATAGATAAAAGATGATATTGGAAAGAAAACATGAAGATTGTTGCAGATCTGTAGTCGTACCATTTTCTAGGGTTTCGTGGAGATCGACGGAGAGGGTGTTTGAGCAGATATGGAGTTGTGATGTTGAAAAGTGTTTTGATAGAGTTTTGTAATGTGGAGGAGGGTTTTGGGGTTGAGAGAGGGAATGAAAATATATGGGTGGGAGTTTTAAAATTTTTAGGAAATTAAATTATGACACGAAAAAATGACACACATTTTTTATACTGCCATATTTTCTATTTGACGACACTAAATTCTTGACATGCAAAAATGTGTGTCATTAATTAACCAAATTTTATAAACCATGACAATTTTTTTATGACATACGCTTTTGAGTGTCATAAATTAGTGCGTGTCATAAAATGCGTGTCAAGATATGTCTTTTTTCTAGTAGTGATGGTTCACAAATAAAAATCATAACGAGACCGAAAAATACCGAACCAATAAGCACCGTAGTCATCGCCCCTCTTTGTGACCTTTGAACTCTCACTTATTATTTTTGATTTCTTTCTTCTCGTGACCTCGACTGCTCCTCGTTTATTATTATTTCTTTTTTTTTTATCGATGATGACACTGTTAGGTCATCAAAGAATGTTTTTATGTATCATTTTTTTCAACGTCACCCTTTTTCTCCTATTCAATTGTTTTGTGCACTCTCCTCTAATATTCTGCCGCTAACAACATGTCTTACACCCTAATTTTTTCATGTGGGCCGAGCCCACATTTCTATTATTATTTTTCTTCTTTTAGGTCAGCCTATTTCAGAAGGGGTAACATTACATCACAGGAAAAAAAAACTTAATAAAAAAGTTGGTGGTTAAAACGGAAAAAAAAAACTTAAATAAAAAGTAAAAAAACATTGTGTGGCCAAAATGATTATTAATATATTCTAATTGTATCGACATTAAGATGACTACTAGGAAAGCCTGTGCATTATAATGTAGTTTAGATATTGTATGAAATGGATTATTTTGCTACATGATTTTTTTATGATGACTCAAATATCACGTGTCATATTACAGTGTATTATAATATAATACCACTATGATTAAGCATCCTATAAAGGTTAACGTTACAAGACCCAAGTGTTAAGTGTTCTATTAAGCTATGTTATAATAACACTCTAGTAATTAAGCGTCCTATAAAAAAAACTGATGTTTTATGACTAAAATATCATGTGTCCTATTACGGTGTATTATAATAACACCACAATGATTAAGTGTCCTATAAAGGTTAAAGTTATAAGACACATATGTCAAGTGTCCTATTAAGTTATGTTCTAATATGACTTGACTAGAAAGGGTCCTATAACATCTAACATTTATGACTCAACTACAAAGTGTCGTATTTAGTTATGTTATAATAGGACCCCCGGTGATCAAGGGTCTTATTACATTACTACATAATAGGACACCAACAACTAAATGTCTTATAAATTGCTTTATTAGGATCTACATTTTAAGTGTTTTATTAAGTTATATGATAATAGGACGCCAAAGAATCATCCGTCCTATTAGTTAGCTTTTTAGGACACCGGTTTAGTAGCGTATATTATAAAAGGACCCCAAAAGTTCATCCGTCCTATTAAATAATTTTTTAGGACCCCATTTTACAAGCGTCCCACACAAAAGGTCCTTAAAAGCCCTTTTTGTTGTAGTGAACTTTGGTATATTATTTTCAATATACAACTTTTATATTAATTCGACTTATCGTAAAAACTCTAATTCCCCAAATCGACTTAGCAAACCCTAATGCCTTAGACCCTAGATACCTTAGACTTTTTTAGACATTTCCTTATTAGTATGTTTACACATTATAGGTTGAATTCCTCGGAATTCCCATTACTTAGCTCACGACCGCTTAAGTGGATTTTGATCACTTTCGCAGACTGTGAGTATATCTTTCCCCTTTTTACTGTTTTACATTTTGTGGTGACTCATGTACTTACAATCAAGTTTCTATTTCTTTTACTAAATGCAATTCTCATGTGTGTTTGCTTTATGTTAATTTGTGTGTCTATGACTTGTCAAAATCATTAACCTTTGAGGGCCTGGCATTTCAATGAATAGTACTATGGTATATACCCTTGTGACTCTGTTGAGAGTCCTCGTCATTGCTATGTATTACATTACTACTAGCGCATACTATATATATCTGCTTTTCTTTACATAGGGTTGATTTTGAAGGGATATTACTTATTACATAATTGCAAATGGTACCGCACATGAATTGCTAAACACTTTTCCTACTACTTTTATTCAAACAGGGTATGCTCACCAATACATTTTGTATTGATCAAATTATTTTGTACATGTTTCAGGTTATTTTGAGATGCATTCTTTAAGCTTTCGGATTTATATTTAGATTTTGATTCATTGTAATTCAGATTAATTGGCATTTAGAATCGTTGTATTTCATTTCAATGTAATAAATTATTTAATCAATGTATTCAAATTTGCACTTTAGTCCATGAGCTATTGAACAATCGTCACTACGTGACACCTCGATGTTTCCGCCATCGGTTGGGGTGTTACATCTAGTATTCTATTGTAATGCAAAGATAAAAGCATGTATTATCTTTTTCCTATATATATCCATAACCATTTAACCAACACATAGCTTTACCTTTAGTTTTCTTTTTCCATAAGAATAAAGATTCTACGGATGTAGAGATAGAAAGAAGAGGTTGTTACCGTCAAGTTTAATCTTTTCGTTGAGATTGTTGATGTAAATTGTGTTATTCGGAGCTGCTTTGCTGCCGACCGTCATCTCCGCCATTTTTTCTGTTTCGATTTGCAGGAATGGAGAAGAAAGGATATTAAAAAGGCAAGGAATTCATATAGATATATTTTTTTCACAGTTTGATGTTTTTTTTAACATATTAATAACAATTTTGTCAATTTTTGGAAAAGTATGGCTTACTCTTTCTGCAACACTATGGCTGTCAATAATCTTTTCTTTTGGTGCTTCTGCCACAACCTGCACATTCAACATTTTCTTTTCTTTAATAATCTTGAACAAAATAGATTTAATGAAATGACTAAACTGACCTTGTCATCTTTAACAGTACTATTAGATTGTGTTTCTTTTCCCTTTCCTTTAGAAATCACCTTTCTCTTTCTCTTTCTCTCATTAGTTCACATCCTATTACATATGCTTTTCTGATTCAGCAAAATTCATACCATGCTGCCTAGCTTTCAATAATAATGATTAAGATAGAGTTAATATAGCTTATCTTGATAAAAACACCACCTCACACGCATCACCTATCACCACCATACCCATAGCCGACTCCAACACCTGCTACACCGGTACAACATCGATCACCCCGACAACCACCGACACCATCGCAATCAACCAAAAGTTACACCAGCGACCACCACCATGGTGTCACCGGCTCTCGCCGGTCACTCCGCCGACAACCAAACCGAACACCATCCCATAATCATACATATCCTAGTTCATTCTTCACCTTAGATGTAGCCTCGCATATTTTTCCCCAAATTTTGAACTAATAAAACCATCACTTTACCTATCATATTTTTCTTTTGACAACTTTTACATGATTTCAAAACAATATATTTTTTAACCACCTTATAGTTATAATAATATAAATAATAATATTAATAATAATAATAATAATAATATTAATATTAATATTAATATTAAAAATAATAGTAATAAATCAGAATTTTTTTTACAACATTAAAAGAATTTGTTTAGTGCTTATACATCCATCATGTTCTTTTTTTTTAACCAAACTAAAACATCCTACCCAAAGCCCACCCCAAATCCTGTTAGCCCTAAGCCCACACTGCTTGCCCATAACCATCCCCACTACCCGGCTCAATTTCCTTTCCCCCTTCCCTGCTGAAATCTCGACACACAAGACCACCAAAAACAATTGATTTTGACCACTTGATTGATCTATGTTTGGAAACCTTGTAATGTAACATCCCGAAAATTTAACACTTAATTATTTAGACGCGTAGATCTTTACTGATATTATTGAACGAGTCGATAAGTGGGTTTGACTTGTATATATCTTGATTTAAATGTGCTAGAGGGACTCATTACGTCATTTTCTAGAAATAGTTTCATAACTCTTGGATCAAGATGCCTTCATGGGAGAGTATAGGGGTGTATGTGTAAATTGGTTACTATATCTACAACATGTAAACCTAAAATGGTGAAGCCACCTATCATTGTTCGTGAGTGCGACGGAATAACCGGGAAGAAATGAGGCGACGACGAGGTTAAGGAGGAGCACGGGTTCGAGTTCAGATCATTAAACGACTATCCGATTCTTCTAGAGTGGTTTTATGGTGAAGACGATAAGGATGGTGTGGGTTGGTAGCGTTGGTGATTTTGGTCTCGGTGCTCAAATCTACAGTGGTGACGGGGATAAGGGTTAGTTGTATGGATACCTGGTTCACACTTGATCCGTGGTGGTGTTATGGCTTGGACTTGCTTTATAGATGTGAGTATGTGCATGGCTACATGGAAATAATAGTGATGATCGTTTGTATTAGTTATCATTAAAAAGAACAGGTTATTGTTGGTGTCGTCAATTTGTTGTGTCCGATGCCAGGAGCAAATGAAGAAGAAGGTCAAATGGATAGTGTTGCTTTGAAGGTTGAAAAGAATTGGTGGAGTTCAAAACAAAAAGATGTTTTATTATTATTTTTTTGTGCTTCCTAACGTTGGATCAAGAAAAAAAAAAGAAAACAAGTGTTTTTCTTTTCTTTTTTTGTTATGATTTATCCTTATGAGAGTGTGGATCGAAATGGCGAACACGAAGTTGGGCGGTAATGATGAACCATGGGAATGATGCTATGGTCGTTGTTAGATTACACTTCTCTAGGGTGATCAAGCTCATTATGAAGCGAACAATAACATAACGTTTCAGTGGGAACGCAGTTCAAGACGGTTAGATTATTGATTTAGAAGCTTCACAATTGTGAGTTCTTGCGCCCACTCTTTTAGATATTGTTTTTCTAAATATTTTTGGGCTGACGTGCATGCTAAACCAGTATGATTATTTTTGTGTACGAATGAAATCCATATTAACTCCTACATATATCGTTTTGGCATGAAACGTAAGTAGGCGGAATGCGTCTAAGGTGTTATTATATGGTTTGATTTATATGTGTTATTATATATATGAATAGACGGTTGTCTTGATTAAAGTGTGGCTTAATTTTTTACTTCATAAGCGGAATGCGCTTAATGTCTTGGCCACGTATTTGAAACCTTACTTGGGAGATCAAGTTTTTTCTTGATTGTTACTTGTTTAGGTTATATGGGTTATTATATGTGTGTGTATATATATATATATATAAACTGTGTATGTCAGTTATCGGGAATATAAACTGAGCTATAATAGTATGTGATATGCCTGCTATGAATTATCGTTAGGGTTTGAGTCGAGTAGACGGAATGCGCTTATGCAGACTTGGTATTGTTGTGCTAAATAGGCGGGATGCGCTTATTATGGATTGTAACTAAAGTCTTGGGTTGAATAGGCGGATTGCGCTTATCCTAGACTTTAAATATTGCTTAGGGAACAATTAGGCGGACTGCGCGTATTGTTGACTCTAAGGTTATAGTATTTTGTTATTGCTTATTTTAACAACTTACTTATTATTGAAAACTTATAAAACTTGAACTCACTCAGCGTAGCTGACTTTTGCATACACGTTAGATTGATTTCAGGTTGTTGATGAATAAAAGATGCCTTGGCATGCAGTGGAGCTACTCAGTTGCGGTTGACATTTCAATTAAAAAGACGGCCACGAGATTGCTCGAACGTTATTTACATTATTTTCCAAAGATTTTAGTTGTTTATTAAATATTCTTTTGACCCGTCTTGGGAAAACCATGTTGGGAAATTTAATAACTTCTTTTAACATTCCGCTACGTGTTTTCTGATAATAAATAAGACCTCTTGAGTATTAAATTCATGGTTTTAGTCTTTGAATGCCAACTGTTTGACCCGTCGGTTTTGAGGGCCTTACAAGTTGGTATCAGAGCAATGGTTCAAGGGATTCAGGCAGTTTGTGCGTGAACTCGAATCTGGTATTGGACCAAACTGTTACTAAGAAATGTCAACTGCTGGGTAGCTACACGCCAAGAGGTAATCCTTATTTTTTTTACGTAAGACTCTCTCTCTCTCTCTCTCTATATATATATATATATATATATATATATATATATATATATATTTACACTTCACTGGATGCTTAATAGCATGAAGTCATAAACGGGCGGTTAGTGCATTTACATTTAGATGTAGTATGGGAAGTTTATTATGTAGTGAGTAAAGCACGACACATAGGTTGGGATGCTTCTCGTTGAACACTTAGATACTTAAAGTGTTAGAAGGAAACCCAATAACTATATTTGTTTTAAGTATGTTATGATGGCTCTTAATAAGTGCTTAATTGTAATAATTCATAAGGGGTGTATGCTCTTGTGTTTTAAGGTAAGGTAGAATTCCCTTCTTCGTTAGTTAATCCCAAACCTTTAAGGTTTAATAGCTAAATACCATGTGTATTTGTGTTAATGTGTATGCATAATTGTTAATGTGGTCGTAACTTGTTGTGTTTAGGGTGACTAACGTAAAGTAAACAGCTAATCACACTTGATCAACGTTATTAGAAGTTTACCCTTACTTTACACATCCTGGATATATCTTGTGACGGGTCATGTGACGGTTTTGTCGTGAATGTTTTGTATGGGTTGTGTCTATCACCTTTTGTATTGGGTTAGATAAGATCCCAATGATACTAGACATTTAATCGAGGACAAGGTTACAGTAAGAAATTCACTCCTTCTGACCAAGGCTGTAGTTAATTGTCAGATCGAGTTATCGGGCCATAGTCTTCCTATTCTCTAGTACTTAATGTCATTGGGTTGCTTTGATGTTATTCTTGGGATGGACTGGCTGGCTACCATGGATGCTTACTCTGTGTGTGGGCGGAGACTCGTGCGACTTACAGCTCCTGATGGGAATTGTATTACTGTTCATGGGCACGATGGTTGCTCGTTACATCGGGTTATTTCTATGCTAAAGGCGGGGAAGATGTTTCAGCATTGGTGTAAGGCGTACCTGGCGCGGGTCTTGGATGTGGGGGCTGATATCCCTAAGCTAGGGGAAGTCCCCGTAGTGCGGGATTACTCGGATGTATTTCCTGAGGATTTGACGGAATCGCCATCAGACCGCGAGGTTTAGTTCCAAATAGACCTCATGCCGGAAGCTAAACCTGTAGCCAGAGACCTTACCTCCTAGCCCCTGCATAAATGAAAGAACTCTCATCTCTGTTGGAGGATTTGCTCGAGAAAGGATTCATTAGACCGAGTATCCCACAATGTGGTGCGCTGGTTTTAATTGTAAAAAGAAAGATGGCAGTATACGGATGTGTATCACTTGATGGTGAAGAATAGATATCCTTTACCACGGTTTATTTCAATCAGCTCCAAGGAGCTAGTTGGCTCTCGAGAATTGATCTTAGCTCGGGTTATCATCAGCTGAAAATACGAGAACACGACACTTTCCGTACTCGATATGGACATGATGAGTTTTGGTAATGTCGTTTGGCCTGACTAACGTGTTGCGACATTCATGGATTTGATGAACTAGGTGCGTAGGCCGATGCCCAACTGTTTTGTTATTGTTTCCATTAATGACATGCCCATATACTCCGAAAGAGAAGAAGACCATATTCTACATCGCAAGAAGGTTATTCAAACTCTAAGAAATGAGAAGATTTGCGCTAAAATTCTCAAAGGTGCTTTATGATTTCATGAGGGTCAGTAATTCTGGCCCATGTCATCAATTCCATCAATACCACGGTAGATTCCACGAAGGTGCAAGCAGTGATGAACTGGGCGGCACCAAAATCATCATCTGATATTAGTAGCTTCTTGGGTTAGCAGGTTGTTATCGGAGGTGCGTACAGGATTTCTCTAGGATGACTCACTGACTAAACTGACCAAGAATGAGGTGAGGTTTGCTTGGGACTTGGAGCAAGAGAACGCATTTCTTGAAACTAAAGAAAAGTTTGACACCGGATTTGCGGGTCTTACAAGGTTTGACAAGCACCGATCCTAGCCTTACCAGGTTGGACGGAGGTTGTAGTGGTTTTTTTTTTCGGACGCGTCACTTGGGGGTCTCGGGTGTGTACTTATGCAGCGCGGTAAGGTGATAACTTATGCCAATCGAAACCCCACGAATTTAATTACCCGACTCATGATTGGGAGTTGGCAGCTGTTTTTGCGCTTAAACTGTGGGAACATTACTTTTATGGGGATCCTTGCACCATCTATACCAACCATAAGAGTTGGAATATTTCTTTGATTAGAAGGACTTTAGTAGGAGGCAGTGCAGGTGGTTGAAATTAATCAAGAACTATGATGTGGAGATAGTGTATCACTCAGGAAAGGTTAACGTGGTGGCAGACGCGTTGAGCCGAAAGGAGAGGCCTAAGCCTATTCGGGTGAAATCTTGTCAACTTATTTTGAAACTGGATATAGTGAAGAGATCTCTAGTGCCCAGATTGAAGCCTTACAGGTAGAGCGAATTATGACAAACCGTATTTGGGGGCAGCAATGACTTATGGGAAGTGATGGAGATAGGGTTATGTTTATAAATGACCGGATGTGGGTACCTTGATATGGAGGGTTTAGTGATAAAATCATGGATGAGGCGCACGAAACCGCCATTCTAATCATCCGGAAGATATTAAGAAGAACTATTGGTGGCCGACAATGAAGTATGAGGTAGCAACTTATGTGAGTTGGTGTTTGACTTATTTAAAGGTTAAATCAGAACATCAAAACCCGTTTGGAAAAAAAATCAACCTTTAGAGGTACCGGAATGGAGGTGGGAGCATCTTACTACGTATTTCATCACTAAGCTACCCCGTATGCCAAAGGTGTTTGACACCACTTGGGTGGTGGTGGATTGGTTGACAAAGATTACTCACTTCTTGCCGATACGGGAGACCTTTAACTCTGAAATGTTGGCAGAATTGTTCCTTCGAGAGATTGTATTGAAGCACGGTGTTCCAGTGTTATTGTTTCCGATAGAGACACTCGTTCTGCGTGAATGGCTACTGGGTTACACATCAGCACCGCGTATCACCCGCAAACGGATGGTCAGTCGGAAAGAACCATCCAAACTCTCGAAGATATTCTTTGGGTATGCTTTAATGATTTCGGCGGTTGCTGGGAATGTCAACTACCCTTGGCGGAGTTTTCATATAACAATAGTCATCAAGCCACTATTTGGAAGCCACCGTATGAGAAGTTGTTGTGTTTCGTGATTACCTGGCCTTATAAACTAGGCTACGATAGAAGTGGGATATGCCTGCTCTGATCTATAGTATTGGTTTTGTGTCATGATTGTTACTTTGTTGTTCTGAGTTGTAACCTAAAATGATCATATGAATGTTCTGTCTTGTGTAGAATGTAAGTGGCCTAGAATAGCACTAGAAGGCTATTTATCTATACCTGTAGTTAATATACTCTTAGCAGGTTATGATTAAAACATCACGTTTGGTGGTTCGCTACCCAAGAGGATTCGGGGACGAATCCTTCTCTAAGGGTGGTATACTTGTAACATCCCGAAAATTTAACACTTAATTATTTAGACGCGTAGATCTTTCCTGATATTATTGAACGAGTCGATAAGTGGGTTTGACTTGTATATATCTTGATTTAAATGTACTAGAGGGACTCATTACGTCATTTTCTAGAAATAGTTTCATAACTCTTGGATCAAGATGCCTTCATGGGAGAGTATAGGGGTGTATGTGTAAATTGGTTACTATATCTACAACATGTAAACCTAAAATGGTGAAGCCACCTATCATTGTTCGTGAGTGCGACGGAATAACCGGGAAGAAATGAGGCGACGACGAGGTTAAGGAGGAGCACGGGTTCGAGTTCAGATCATTAAACGACTATCCGATTCTTCTAGAGACATGGTAATCTTTGTTTCCATTCGTATGCATTATCTCGTTCATTTTGGTTGAGATCAAACTTGGGTTTGGGTATGGTTAGGGTGATGGTCGATGAGTGGTTTTATGATGAAGACGATAAGGATGGTGTGGGTTGGTAGCGTTGGTGATTTTGGTCTCGGTGCTCGCATCTATAGTGGTGACGGGGATAAGGGTTAGTTGTATGGATACCTGGTTCACACTTGATCCGTGGTGGTGTTATGGATTGGACTTGCTTTATAGATGTGAGTATGTGCATGTCTACATGGAAATAATAGTGATGATCGTTTGTATTAGTTATCATTAAAAAGAACAGGTTATTGTTGGTGTCATCAATTTGTTGTGTCCGATGCCAGGAGCACATGAAGAAGAAGGTCAAATGGATAGTGTTGCTTTGAAGGTTGAAAAGAATTGGTGGAGTTCAAAACAAAAAGATGTTTTATTATTATTTTTGTGTGCTTCCTAACGTTGGATCAAGAAAAAAAAAAGAAAACAAGTGTTTTTCTTTTCTTTTTTTGTTATGATTTATCCTTATGAGAGTGTGGATCGAAATGGCGAACACGAAGTTGGGCGGTAATGATGAACCATGGGAATGATGCTATGGTCGTTGTTAGATTACACTTCTCTAGGGTGATCAAGCTCATTATGAAGCGAACAATAACATAACGTTTCAGTGGGAACGCAGTTCAAGACGGTTAGATTATTGATTTAGAAGCTTCACAATTGTGAGTTCTTGCGCCCACTCTTTTAGATATTGTTTTTCTACATATTTTTGGGCTGACGTGCATGCTAAACCAGTATGATTATTTTTATGAAGTCACAAAATATTTTTATAAAGTTATAAATATTTTTGTGTACGAATGAAATCCATATTAACTCCTACATATATCGTTTTGGCATGAAACGTAAGTAGGCGGAATGCGTCTAAGGTGTTATTATATGGTTTGATTTATATGTGTTATTATATATATGAATAGACGGTTGTCTTGATTAAAGTGTGGCTTAATTTTTTACTTCATAAGCGGAATGCGCTTAATGTCTTGGCCACGTATTTGAAACCTTACTTGGGAGATCAAGTTTTTTCTTGATTGTTACTTGTTTAGGTTATATGGGTTATTATATGTGTGTGTGTATATATATATATATAAACTGTGTATGTCAGTTATCGGGAATATAAACTGAGCTATAATAGTATGTGATATGCCTGCTATGAATTATAGTTAGGGTTTGAGTCGAGTAGACGGAATGCGCTTATGCAGACTTGGTATTGTTGTGCTAAATAGGCGGGATGCGCTTATTATGGATTGTAACTAAAGTCTTGGGTTGAATAGGCGGATTGCGCTTATCCTAGACTTTAAATATTGCTTAGGGAACAATTAGGCGGACTGCGCGTATTGTTGACTCTAAGGTTATAGTATTTTGTTATTGCTTATTTTAACAACTTACTTATTATTGAAAACTTATAAAACTTGAACTCACTCAGCGTAGCTGACTTTTGCATACACGTTAGATTGATTTCAGGTTGTTGATGAATAAAAGATGCCTTGGCATGCAGTGGAGCTACTCAGTTGCGGTTGACATTTCAATTAAGAAGACGTCCACGAGATTGCTCGAACGTTATTTACATTATTTTCCAAAGATTTTAGTTGTTTATTAAATATTCTTTTGACCCGTCTTGGGAAAACCATGTTGGGAAATTTAATAACTTCTTTTAACATTCTGCTACGTGTTTTTCTGATAATAAATAAGACCTCTTGAGTATTAAATTCATGGTTTTAGTCTTTGAATGCCAACTGTTTGACCCGTCGGTTTTGAGGGCCTTACATGTAATGATTTGATTCGTTTTTATGGACTGACACAACCAGACATCAATTCAACAACGATTAATCGTCCTAATCATTCCTTATTTGGGTAATACAGACGCGTGTTTGACCATTCCAGGTCAAACAATCAAAACCTTCCATAACGAGATCCATATTATAAATTAAAACCCACTTGGTCCTCATAAGATGTCGATAATCAATGTAACACCCCAACCGATGCGGAAACATCGAGGTGTCACGTAGTGACGATTGTTCAATAGCTCATGGACTAAAAGTATAAATTTTGCATACATTGAATTGAATAATTTATTACATGGAAAGAAATACAACGATTAAAAACGAACAATTTAAACTGAAATACAGTAAATCTCAATCTAAGTCTAAGTCCCAAAAGCTTAAAAGTGATCTCATAACAACCTGAAACATGTACAAAAATAATTTTGTCAATACAAAATGTATTGGTGAGCATACCCTGTTTGAATAAATATAGTTGGAAAAGAGTTTCGCAATTTATGTGCTATGATATTTGTAATATGTAAAAGGGTCAAAATCAAGCCTCACATCGTTCAATAATCGTTCACACATCGTTCAAGAAAAACCATAACAATGACCAAGGAATTACCTCGTTCACGTAAGTCAACCAAGGGGTATAATTCGTAGTACTACTCATTGTTAGGTGCGGCCAAAAGGTTAATGACTTTGACATATCGTTCATACAATTCACACAAAACATATCAAAGAGCACACTACTTTATAAATAATACACATAAGTTTAGTAATAAATGTACATGAGTCACCCCAAAAGAGTAAATAGTAAAAAGGGGACAGATATACTCACAGTTTGCGAAAGCGATCCAACTTAAGTGGTCGTGAGCTAAGTATTGGGAATTCCGAGGAATTCAACCTATAACGTAATAGAATACTAATAAGGAAAAATCTAAGAGTCTATGGTGACTAGGTCTAAGGCATTATGGTTTGCTAAGTCGATTTGGGGAATTAGAGCTTTTATGATAAATTGAATTGTTATCGAAGTTGTATATCAAAAATAATATACCAAAGTTTGTAAATACGGGTTAGGTAATATAATTATTACCAATTGAATATTTAGATAAAAATATGTTTGAATAATTAAGACAAAGTAATTTAATTAATTACTTAAGTTATTGTAAATAAATACAATAATCGTAAATGTTTAAAATAAATAATTATGAGTTACACCATGATCCAACAAATGGTAATTAAGATTTTCAAACATAGGAATATTTCTATTTTATAAGAAAAGTATTTATAAAATAGATATTTAATAGTATAAATAAATAAATGATTAATTATGTCTAATTAAACATAAATAAGACTAATAATTCAAGACATGATCTAAAAATGCTATTTTTATAGAAAAATGGATGATTTTTGATGTAAATTAATGAAAATAATTTTTCCCATAATTTTTATAAACTTATTTATATTTAAAACATATTTAATGAGATTAAATCATGTTTAAATGATTAAAAATAGGAAATCAATAAAAATAAATGTTTCCTCAACCATAATTTTTATTCTAGTTCATGAAGATTAGAAATAATTTCCCAAAAAGTTTAAGATTAAAACCATTAAAAATGATTTTTTAATCAGTTTAATATGATAAAAACAAATTAAATCAATAAAAATATAAAAAATAAGGCTTTTCCAGAAACTAAAAGTGTAGGAATTTTCTTTATGGTGTCAAGATGCTACACCTAAATTTTCATAATTTTTGGAGCAAAATTAATTTATTATGAATATTTTAAGTTTAAATGGGTTTTAAATGATTAAAATAAAAGAAATATAAAAAGGAAAAAAAATAAGAAGAATGGTGGGTGCTTGCGCTCGAACTCGTGACCCTTGGTCAGGAAGACAAGTGACTCAACCACTATTCCATCCATGCATTTGTTGTTTTTAATGAAAAAAAATTATATTTAAACAATTTTACAAATCCATCTTCTTCCCCAATATCCTAGCCAGGAACCCTAACCCTAACCCAAATTCAATTGACCATCAATTCACATCTATTATGAACTATGATAATAGGCTTTTACTCCTGAACAAAAATCGAGTATAATGGCACAAAGAAACCGTACTTACAAACATGATTACTAGTCGAACTCGATGAACAAAGAGGCAAAACTTGGTGTCGATTTGCAGAGCATTCTGGACAGGTTTTTGAATGTCTTATTGTGGGTTTAGAATGTATAAGGGCTGGTTAATTATTCGAAATAATCAATTTGTAAGATTATTCGATGAAAACAAACGTTTGGCTTGATTAATAAGAAGCAACGGTTACACCACGATTTCCATTAATTATGGGTCAATAACAAAGGTATAACGCATACTAATCATGCCATCGAACTAGCAACTGACAGAGAATTCGAAACACACATTAAAAGCGAGGTTTAAAGCTCTAACGCCTGGGTTTTAAGTTTGGCCGGATTCTAGTCGCCGGTGAAACCTGGCGGATCCGGTCACAAACTGATCGGAAAGCGTGTATGGAGGGGAAAGATTAATTCAGTTTTGAAACTTTGCAATCTTGACACAAATAGTCCCTTGACTTGTAACTATTTTAGTATATTAAGTTAAGTTGGTTAAATTTCTTTTTTAAAGACTAACAAAACTAACAAATAATTTAACTTAAAACTTTTATAATCTTTTAACTTCAAATAAACGAAAGTTATGGACCGAACTTCAAAACGCCCAATACAAGGAGGACTAAAGGTGAAACTTCAAAATACTCAAAGGACTAAAGTTGACAACTTACTAACAAATCAGGGTGGCGGATGTCACAGTCTCCCCTACTTTAGAAAATTTCATCTTGAAATTTCTTTCAAGTGGAGGTTACTATGAAACAAAAGGCGTTGAAAAAGTCAAGTAGGTTAAAAAAAATTTCATCATTTATGATTTGACAAAATTTAAAGTAGTGGTTTAGTATCCCAGGTAAAAGTTAGAAAGTGGAAAGTCTACAATGGGAAAAAGTTTGAGAAAGTATGTAACTGATGAGAGTAGAATCATTGATGAAGCAGTCTCCCATACTTTAGAAAGGTTTCTGACCGAACTTCACTAGGGTATGCAACAAGAATTCAAATACCGAGAGTGTAAGAGTACACAAGGTTTGCGTTTTCTGTAGAGGTGGTTAAAGAAAGACTCCAAGAAGACGAATTGAAGCTTGTAAAAACGTTCTTATCGAAAACGGTAGTTGTTGGTCAACGATCTAATGAAGAGGTAATTATAAAGAAATGGGTAGGTTCTTTGTCAGACTCCTAGTCCGCTCCCGCAGTATCGTTTATGCTTATATATAGGGTGTACCGCAGCTAACCTACCACACTCCCAATACTTTGGACTCGTACTGATTGTCTACCAACAGCCTAAATAGAATTACACACCGCCCTTATGTACCTGTAAATCCATGATTGCGTTTCGAACCGTAATCATCAATTTACCTTACACAAGGGTGTTATGCTTTTCCATAATCCTAACACAAGTAATACCAGAAACAAATGCGTGCAACCAATATGTAATAGCCACTGTAATGAAATAATGTTCAATCATGACATGGTTAGAGGTCCTTCCCTTTCGGGTTTACCCTTTAACCGTAATGAGAGAAACATGTAAGTGTAAGACATGGTCAGAGGTTCTTCCCTTTCGGGTTCACCTTCAACCGGTAAATTTCTGTTCACATCGTTGGGCTCTAAACACCCAGATTGATAAACTCCGAGAATTTCACCGTTCCCTTCGGGTTGGAATATTCTAACCCGAGTTGTACGTGGTCACTGGCATAGATCTCATACGAGTTATCAACTAGTATGTTCATTGGCCATGATGCTGAACAAAATAATGTAAGTATAACAGGGTTTTTGCTCAAAACAAGAAGAAAAAATATACATACCAAAATGTGCGTTCATGTAAGTATATAAGTATAAACATAAAATTTCGATTGAAAGAATTGTATAATATAAATCGAGTAAATCGTTCAAAATGAAAGTAAACGAGTTAAATTAATGCTCAAAACCAGTGTTGTAAGAGTAGCTACTAGTAACTAGTGCGAGAGTAGTTGCGAATAACGCGTGAGAATAACCACCCATGAAAGAATAATACAAGAGTAATAAGATAATGTACGAACGTAACTATAAATAGAATGGTGTAAGAATAAAATAATGAAATTTACTGTGAATGAAAGTGCACGGTACAGTGTATAGCCTACTGTCATGCGAATTAAAATTTAGTAATTTTACATATATGCATTATACTATAAAAGACATTTAGCAACAATTTGATAAGAGATATGTCCATCGTTTTGTTGGACCAAAAGTTTTACAACTGAAAGAGTGCGAGTGTAAAAAGATAACTTTTTAGTAACCGCATAATGTTTTAGGTTCAAAACAGGTTCATTTGAAAATATTTCGTAAGTACACATTTTCATGTGTTTACGAGAAGTTGAGTTGAAAATTGTTATAAAACATATTATTAGTTGCAAGTTTCTCTCGAAAACATATGTTGGATACATCATATGAAAACAAAAGTTTTACATTTGATTTGTAAAATATGCACTACAAGTTTATAAAATGCAAAATGAAACCATTTCATGAAGTATGTGTAAATCTAATGTGTTTTTTTTTTAAAAGTCCAAGATTTAAAATGACGTGAATGATAAAAATCAATGTATGTATTACGAATAGATTCCCAATATTTAAGAAAATTCACAATTTATCATTTGAGTCTTCAAATGATAAACAAAACATAAGTATCAATATATAAAACATTGGAATTGTTTCCATAGGAAACTTTGACTAACTCAAGTATTTGAAATTTCCTAGTGACTTGTGGGGCGTACTTTAGCCTATAAGTGAATGCTCATCCCAAGAGTTCCCAGGTGGGTATACGGGTCCCGCGTCTGATTGGGATTTATACGAAATACCAGGCCTCGACAGAAAACTCAGGATACAGGTGCTCACCCTTCCAGATTGCACGTGCCCCATCACTAGTGAATTCCAAAACTTTAGCGAGATTAAAAACGAGATGCAAAAAATAGATCCTTGAGATGTGGGTTTCACTGCTAACTCAAAGATGTATTTCAAAGTTGAAAACGATTGTGGAATGAAACGCATCACTAAGTTAAGGATATCAATCCCAGATTAGTGGTTAAGTTCCTTTTTGAAGGAAATACTCTTTGAGGTGTGGATGTCACTCCTATCTCAAAGATATATTCCTAAGATAAATAACATATAGAGGAGTGAAACTAATCACCGAGGTATGGATGTCACTTCTAACTTGGTGATATCGTTTCGTTTGTGAAATACGAGTGTTTATTTCTCTAAACAAAACACCAAAAGAATAACGAAAAAGAATCATAGTGAAAATATCTTGAAAGAAAATATAAGGATAAAGAGAAATATACACGAGAGGACTCGTGAAAGTAAGCTTAGTTATAGACTAGGAAAAAAGGCATTCTAATAACCTAATTCCCTATAACCATGGCTCTGATACCAATCTGTAATACCCCAACCGATGGCGGAAACATCGAGGTGTCACGTAGTGACGATTGTTCAATAGCTCATGGACTAAAAGTGTAAATTTTGAATACATTGAATTGAATAATTTATTACATGGAAAGAAATATAACGATTAAAAATGAACAATCTAAACTAAAATACAGTAAATCTCAATCTAAGTCTAAGTCCCAAAAGCTTAAAAGTGATCTCATAACAACCTGAAACATGTACGTAAATAATTTTGTCAATACAAAATGTATTGGTGAGCATACCCTGTTTGAATAAATATAGTAGGAAAAGAGTTTCACAATTTATGGGCTATGATATTTGTAATATGTAAAAGGGTCAAAATCAAGCCTCACATCGTTCAATAATCGTTCACACATCGTTCAAGAAAAACCATAACAATGACCAAGGACTTAACTCCTTCACGTAAGTCAACCAAGGGATACAATTCGTAGTACTACTCATTGTTAGTTGTGGCCCAAAGGTTAATGACTTTGACAAATCGTTCATACAATTCACACAAAACATATCAAAGAGCACATTGCTTTATAAATAATACACATAAGTTTAGTAATAATTGTACATGAATCACCCCAAAAGAGTAAATAGTAAAAAGGGGAAAGATATACTCACAGTTTTCGAACGCGATCCAACTTAAGCGCCCGTGAGCTAAGTATTGGGAATTCCGAGGAATTCAACCTATAACGTAATATAACACTAATAAGGAAAAATCTAAGAGTCTATGGTAATTAGGTCTAAAGCATTAGGGTTTGCTAAGTCGATTTGGGGAATTAGAGCTTTTATGATAAATCGAATTGTTATCGAAGTTGTATATCAAAAATAATATACCAAATTTTGTAAATATGGGCTAGGTAATATAATTATTACCAATTGAATATTTAGATAAAAATATGTTTGAATAATTAAGACAAAGTAATTTAATTAATTACTTAAGTTATTGTAAATAAATACAATATTCATAAATGTTGAAAATAAATAATTATGAGTTACACCATGATCCAACAAATGGTAATTAAGATTTTCAAACATAGGAATATTTCTTTTTTATAAGAAAAGTATTTATAAAATAGATATTTGATAGTATAAATAAAAAAATGATTAATTATATCGAATTAAACATAAATAAGACTAATAATTCAAGACATGATCCAAAAATGCTATATTTATAGAAAATGGATGCTTTCTGATGTAAATTAATGAAAATAATTTTTCCCATAATTTTTATAAACTTATTTATATTTAAAACTGATTTAATGAGATTAAATCATGTTTAAATGATTAAAAATAGGAAAATCAATAAAAATAAATGTTTTCTGAACCAATAATTTTTATTTCAGTTCATGAATATTAGAAATAATTTCCCAAAAAGTTTGATATTAAAACCATTAAAAATGATTTTTTTAATTAATTAAATATGATTAAAACAAATTAAATCAATAAAAATATAAAATAAGACTTTTTCCAGAAAATAAAATGTGGGAATTTTCTTTCTGGTGTCAAGATGCTACACCTAAATTTTCATAATTTTTGGAGCAAAAATGAATTTATTATGAATACTCTAAGTTTAAATGGATTTTAAATGATTAAAATAAAAGAAATATAAAAAGGGAAAAAAATAATAAGAATGGTGGGTGCTTGGGCTCGAACTCGTGACCCTTGGTCAGGAAGAGAAGTGATTCAACCACTAGACCATCCATGCATTTGTTGTTTTTAATGAAACAAAATTATATTTAAACAATATTACAAATCCATCTTCTTCCCCAATATCCTAGCCAAGAACCCTAACCCTAACCCTAACCCAAATTCAATTGACCATCAATTCACATCTGTTATGAACTATAATGATAGGGCTTTTACTCCTGAACAAAAATCGAGTATAATGGCACAAAGAAACCGTACTTACAAACATGATTACTAGTCGAACTCGATGAACAAACAAATGCGACATTACGGTTTATTCTAAACATTCTTATCTTTGTCAATGGTTTTTTCTAACTGAATGATCATAGTGAGTCAAGTAATCTGAGTGGGAAAATGGTTTTTGAAGAACAATGAGCAAACCACATCGGATATCATTTTATTTTATCTTTTCTTCTAAAAAGTTTAAAAATCCAAAAATATAGTTATTTTTAAAATTTTAGGAGGAGAATATTCAGAAAAGCCAAAAACATTGAAAATTTTGAAAATCATAAAAATAAGAAAATAAAAAATATTATTTTTCTTGGAGAAAAAGAGGAGATGATAGTACATCAGTGGACTGTCAAACTACTCTGTAAACAAAAATGAGTTAATAACGTTGAATAGCCGCTACAATTACATATTGGTAGGCTTGAAATCAAAATTTAAAGTTCAGCATGGTGATATAAACCAAAAACCTAAAACCATTAACTGATAATCATGTGGATCAACGTCTCGTTGGCATATGGTCTTAGTACCGAAATTTCATTTGATAGATTGCCAAAGTCAGAGGTTTCGGGTCGTTATATTGTGTGTTATCTTGGGATGGCTGACTAATCTTTTGTGGTATTGATTTACGGACCTAGATTCAGTCAGGGTATCATAAAAGATCTAATGAAGCCAAATCTAAAAGTTACCGAATGAGGAATTTTTAAATGTGTGATGATAATCAATGATTATCTAATGCATCGTATCAAACTTATGATGAAAATCATATTTGATATAAGCCTCTCCCTGGTAGAGTGCACAAGTCACTTTGAAACATTAATTTGCTAACCTGTCACCTCTTTGCCTCATAACTTGTAGCTTACAGATGACTACAATATAATCACGCACTATGATGAATCTTTGTGCAATTCTTGATACGAGAATGTGTCGCGTGTGTGGGGACCCATAGGTTATTCAGTATCTAATATTACCTTAACGTATCTAAAGTGTTGAATTATGAATGATGATTTCGGGTTTAAGTGGACAAAAATACTGGTAATGGTTGTAGGATGTTCAATGTCAAAAACAGAAAATTGATCAAATAGAGTTTTGACTGACTGTTCCAATACTGATATGATCCTCTTACCAGAAAATTCACAAAAATATGTTTAGTTTACTTTTCATGCAAATTGAAAATGTTTAATAGTTCAAGGGGAGAAATATTGAGGGTCAAATTAGATGTAAAGATTACTTCCGAGATTTTTGTCGTGTCTAATGCCGATTGTAGTATGTGCAGTTTTTATTAAATTTTTATGCAGAATCAAACACAGCAGGTGCATTATTCAAGACTCATCGACAAAGTGTGTAGCTGAACAAGACCCAAACCTGAACATCATGATCACCAGAACAACTGATATCTAAACGAAGCTGGAGAGAAAATGATTGAACATGCAAAAAGTGACATCATGGAAGCCAAAGAAATTCCAAGATTGTTCTCTGTCTTCATCTCTGAACCAACAAATGATAAAGCCAATATTTCTTAAGTTTGTCTAAGATTTCGAAGCTTACTAAAGAGATAGATGTGAACTGATGAAGCCTCGACACAAGCTTATAAGAAAAGGAAAGTTTTCAAGTCTTCTGGGAGATTGATGAATGCAGAATGTGAAGAATTGATAGCTTTCTAGTTTAGTACATCACTAGCTAAGTCCAACGGGGAGAATGTAAGTGCACTTTCGTGTATGTCCCAAGCTAGTGATCCGGTATGGTTTGTCGCAGGCATGAGTATAGGTTATATGTTTAGTCTTTTATCTGAATGAAAGGAAGGAAGATTCATTTGTACCCTCGATGGGTCGAATGAACTCGTTCGTATCTATGAAGGGTCGAATGAGAATGCTTATATATAGGGGATAAGTTAGTTGGTAGTTAGAGCTTTTGATCATTTATGCTTATCCCGAGTTTTGTGAGATTCTCTGTATTAGGTCTAGGTCTGATCTATAACATTCTACATTTGATCTAATACACGAGTAAAGTTATGGAAATTGCTTGGTGTTTCGTATTCTATTTTAATCTTGTTATTAACTAATTTTATCTTGTTCGGTTTGCACAACCCGAAGGGAGTCCGCCCCGTACAGTTGATATTCGTGAGATCTTGGTTCGTAAAAACGATCCTACATTAGGTATGACTTGCGAGAACACTTCTATGGTTTGCATGTTTTTCAAGATAGAGAAAACGGACTGATTGTATTATCTTACCATTTAATACTAGTGTCGATTAATATTTAGATTATTGTGTTCTTGTTTATATATTGAGTCACCACAAAGTGTTCGTTGGATAACCTAATGTGTTATTTGATTTTTTGGTATTATGAGTTATTTTATTTGGCATTTAATGTTTGAGAAACTTTCCACTGGAATGTGATGACTATTATCAGTTTGTAAAGAAAATGTTTGATGTAATGATCCAACTTTGAGGCCACCCAAATTTTGAGCCTTAGAGCATTCACATTCCATTCACCAAATTTCTAAAGTGGCTATGAGGAAGGTTGGAAAGGAAATGGCTAAGTACCTTGGGGACTTTCAATTTAGGTGGGAACTCCCAATGGGGCGGAGGCAGTGCTTCACAGCGCGAACAGGTTCCTAGTTCCTTCCATGCGGATGGGTCTTTGGCTATGCTCACGGTGGATTTTTCGAACGCGTTTAATATGATCGACCGCACTGCCCTTCTTCAAGAGGTTCATCAACATTGCCCGTCTATTTATCCATGGGTCCAGTTCTTATATGCCCAGCCAGCTAGGTTGTACGTTGGTAATGATTGTATAGGGGCTACTACGGGGGTTCAGCAGGGGGACCCTTTAGGTCCCCTCCTTTTCGCCCTTGCTTTACACCCT
Organism: Ambrosia x helenae; assembly: GCA_030844895.1. Classification (NCBI taxonomy): domain Eukaryota; kingdom Viridiplantae; phylum Streptophyta; class Magnoliopsida; order Asterales; family Asteraceae; genus Ambrosia; species Ambrosia x helenae. Next base: position 121,206,242 of record CM061234.1, on the reverse strand, counting down.
ATGGTTCTCAGGGTACAAGAAAAATTGTAAACTCCCATTTCATGCGTGGTACCTGGACGATGGGACGATTATTGGTGATGCCACCGAAGTTGCTAAAGCCTTAGACATTATCCGGCTGGAGGGGCCATCCTTAGGGCTTCAACTTAATATTAAGAAAACAGAGGTTTTTTGGCTGTTTTGTAATGGGTTGAAACTTCGGGACGGGCTTTTTCCCAATGGGATTGGTAGGCCAGAAAAAGGGGTGAAGCTCCTCGGAGGGGCCATTAGCCGTGACTCTTATTTTATCCGCGAATTGGCAAGGCGAAGAGCATCGCGCGGGTTGAACTTATGAAACTCTTGCCTTGCCTTAGGGATCCCCAGAGTGAATTCCTCTTGCTCAGGTCTTGTATGGGGGTTGCTAAGTTGCTTTTCGGGTTACGGACCTGCCAACCCCCCATGATGGATGAAGCAGTGTCATGGTTGACAAAGGTCTAAGGGAAGCCATTGAAGACATAGTGGTATGTGGGGGGCCTTTCTTTGGTGACCTACAATGGCGGATGGCGTCTTTGCCGATGCGTATGGGAGGATTAGGGCTCCTCTCCGCGAAAGATGTCGGGATGTATGCGTTTGTGGCGTCGCGAGCTCAGTCATGGAACCTTCAAGACCACATCCTACGAAATAGCGGGGTTGTCGGCGCAGACTTGGACTACCTGCAGGCCCTCGAAAAGCTAAATGACTATCTCCCAGGTTTTGATATTGGCGGTTTTTCTAACAAGGAACCCCCCCCCCCCAAAGCCTCAGAAAACTTTGGCGAATGCCCTTTTTGGCAAATCGCTCAGAGCCTGGGTGAAGTTTTTTGGTCTGTCCCCCCGCAAAAGGCAGTTATTGAATGCTTGCAAAGCCCCCATGCCCAAGATTTCCTGAATGTTATCCCGATCGAAGGTTTAGGCCAAAGCATGTCCGCTATTGAATACATGTCCATTTTTTAAATATCGTTTGATGATCCCCATGTACAAGGAGGGTGAAACCTGTCCGATTTGCCGTAAGGCCTGCTTAGATGAATACGGGGAACATGCGGTTCATTGTAAGGAGTTACCCGGTTCCAATATCGGCATGATTGGGTTCGAGATATTCTGTGGAACATTTTAAGACGGGCTGGGATCTCAGCCAAGAAGGAGGCTCCTGTGAACTTCCTCTCGGATCCAGCAGAAGGGAGATCTACCCTACGACCAGCAGATCTCCTTGTCTTTGGTGGGCAGGGGGGAAGCATGCTTGTGTTGACTGACAGATGTATCTCCTCTAGTTGGGTTGTGTAACACCCCAACCGATGGCGGAATCATCGAGGTGCCACGTAGTGACGATTGTTCAAAAGCTCATGGTACTAAAATGTAAATATTATTGAATAATCAAAATTGTCTTACATGGAAATGGAAATTACATTGTCTAAATTAAATGTAAATATTGAAATAACTGAATTAAAATAAAGCACTAAATGTCTCTTGTTAAAGCACTAGATCAAACTGCACCTGAAACATGTACAAATAGATTTTGGTCAACATATGAAATGTGTGGTGAGCATTCCTAGATTTGATATATATAGTAGGTTAAAAAGTCATACAATTCAAGTGCAAGCTACAGTGCAAATATGTAAACCATGTATCAAACAAATGAGCGAAATCAACCCTGTGACTGTATAATGTACTGTATGAACTGTAGTGTACTCAACCAATAAATGGATGATAACTTAACACTGGCCACGGATTCTCCGATGAAAAGGGGGAGAATCAATCTAGGCGGGTTGTCAATCCAAATAGCGCTATCCAATGTTAAGGTCGGCTTTTACCATGTTAATGATTTCACTAAGTACAAATGTAATCCACATGTATTGTCTAAGCATAAAGCACGTTGTAAGCAATGCACATAGTACTAGAATTGTATTGTAAAAATGTAAACTTGTATTTGAAATTGTAATAGTGTACATGTAACAACACCCAAAAATGTATAAAAGCAAAAGGGGTAGAAATACTCACAGTTTACGTAATAACTTGAAATTGAACTTGGACAATGAAATATGTGTTGGAAATTATTCCCAAAGGATCAACCTAAAGAATTTGATAACGTGTAAGGGAAATAACTCTAAGATACATGTATTTCTAGGGCTTCGAATTGGGGAATATAACGTTTTATTTGTTTAATAAACTAATTGTTTATTAATTATAAGAAATTTAGTAAATAAATAAATAAATAAAAGTCTTTTTGTGAGATTTTTAAGTTGAATATAGTCACAACATAAGATTTTAAGTATGAAAATATTTTTATAAAATTATTTTCTTGAAAATAGAATATTTAATCTAATTATTTCAAATTGTCGAAATATGACTTTAATATCTAAAAATATCAAAATCAAAGAATTTTCTGAACTAAAAATTGTATTTCTGTTCTAAATAGTTAGAAATAAATTTATATAAAATTTGGTACAAAAATATTGTAAAATGAATTTATTATGAATTATTATGGTTAAAACTAACAAAAATTAATTAAAAATATAAATAAATGATTTTTTCAGAAATAAAAATCATTTCTGAAAAGTTTAAAGTTATAAACAACTCAGGATAGTTTTTGTGGAAATTAATAAGATCGTTTTGATATTTTTATAGATTTTTATAAATAAAATAGAATAAACTTGATTTTATTTATTATATAAATTAAATAAATAAATTTCTGAAAACTAAAAATTGTAGTTTGAACATTTACATCAGATTAATATAAGATAATTTTTGTAGAATTTATAAAAAGGTTTTGGTATTTTAAAATGAATTTTAAATATATAAATGGATGTATATAAAAGTTAAGCTTTTACAAAAAAAAGATGGTGCTTGTGGGATTTGAACCTGCATCAGTAGTGTATCAAACCAACAACACAACCACTGGTCTAGACCAGTGGTTGTGATTGTTCTCTGTTCTAAAAATATTTATATGTTATGCAAATTAGTGTTTTTTTCCCCAATTATGATTACGAGCCCTAGCATTCTCAATTGAACAAATTACACAATGTTAATTCATTAATCATAGGGGAAACACTGGGTTGATGCCGATGATCAAAACCCATCAAAAACATTTCACTTACAAAGTTGTTTCGAGCTTGATTGATCGGTTCAACCAAAAGTCAAATGCGATCGATTGACAAGCTTAGATGATGTTTCAGAGAGATTGGTGGTTGAGAGAGGTGTGATGAACGAGTTGTGAAGGCTGAGGTTGATCAATTTTATAGGGTTGGGTTGCAGAATCAAGAAATGGTAAGGTTGACTATATGTTTAAAGTTTATGAGCGAATTTGTATAAATTATGTATAAATTGCTAATCAATACGCGTGAATCCCAGTTAATAAAGGCCGGAAATCACGTTACATTGGTCAAAACTGGGTTATGGAGTCAAATGGTCAAAAAAAGAAAAGAAAGAAAAAAAGAAATTCCTTCTCTGCTGCTGCTGATTCGACGACAAAGGGAAAGTGTGACATCCGTCACTTTTTGCATTTATAATATATATATATATATTTTTATATAATAATAATAATAATAATCAGTTTAATTGTGTAAAAAAAAAAAAAATATACTATATATACATATAGAAACAACACAAACTTATCTTAGTGATAACCACATTCACCCACCCTTATTAACCCAACAGCAGCCAATACCCCTTCCTTATTTCCTAAGCCCAATCCAAGACTGGCCCAACCCAAACACGCCCACCAAGAGCCCACCACAGCCTTCCCTTCACTGTTAAAAAAAAAAAAGAAAAAGCTTGCCCCCGCTGAGGCTCGAACCGGACCTCCTCACACACACACACGTTTCCCCAACGTTCCCACACTTGGTCCACAGACTTTTGTTGTTATTTTATCAATGTCAATTATATTTAAGTGCACCTTAGCCTTTCCTTCTTTCCTCCTTCGTGTACAGCAGCAGATATGATGATGTTTTAATTTTTTTTTTTCTTTTCTTTCTTTTCAATTTTGATCATTCAAATTCGCGTGCCTAAATTTTATATAAGGATTATAGCGTGATTACCGGCCAATCATCAACTAAATTACACGTCAATTATACAAATCATTGACCAAATTTTAAACCATACGCGTATGACTTTTAAAAGTGGTAAACCTTCCAATTAAACCCAACCCATTGATCCCCACTATAAAATTGAGCCTTGGAACAGCATAACAACTCGCTCACTCATCTCCTTAACTCTCATTCTCTCTAATACACTCTGTTTTGATATTCACGTTCGTGGTTTGACTTTTTCCTTGACCCGTCAATTATCATCAAATATACACTGTGAGTCTAATTTTTTGTGTGGGTTTCATTCTCGGCTATCAACCAACAAAAAGCCCCAACATTAATCGGGCTAATTTTGGCTGATTTGGCCAATTGCAAATTCTAGGGCTCGTTCATGTTATTTGGGGATAAACTTGATTTGGGTATTCGTATATAATTAATTTTGAACGGAATCATCACAACCATCGGCCTTGGCCAAGTGGTTGTGTCCATGGTCCACAACAGAGGTCACCCGGGTTCGAGTCCCGGCTCTCTGACCGGTTTAGCTTCTTTTCTTTTCTTTTCTTTTTTTAAAAACAAAAAATTATATATAGATAAATATTAAATCCTTTTAAATCTTTTAAATTCATTTAAAATATCAAAACTATTTATAAATTCTAAAAAAATTACATTTGTTAATTGATATAAAAGTTTCATTTATAAATTTTTATTTTTCAGAAATTCATTTATTTAATATTTATAATAATTAAATCATTTTTAT